>OY757024.1:18581047-19181047 GCA_963580285.1 Lucinisca nassula
ATGAATCATGTCGACTTCAGGTCAAGGTCACATTGGAAGGTCACGAGTTTGAAACTAAGAGTTTTGTGTCCGTTCCATATCTCCTTTAACCCTGCAGGGATTCGCATTTAACTTTGGTCAGTTATCCCCCTCAGTGAGCTGATGTGCAGAACCCATAAATGAACCATGCCTACTCAAGGTCAAGGTCACATTTGAAGGTCACGAGTTTAAAACTTTGAATTTTGTGTCCGTTCCATATCTCCTTTACCCCTCAAAGGATTTTCATTAAACATTGATCAATCATCGCCCCCCCCCCCCCCCCCCCCCCCCCCCACCCCCCCCCCCCCACAGTGAGCTCATGTGCGCATCCCATAAATGAATCATGCCGACCAGGGGTCAAGGTCATATTGGAAGGTCACGAGTTTGAAACTTTGAATGTTATGTCCGTTGCATATCTCCTTCACCCTTAAAAGGGTTTTCATTACACTTTGGTCAAATGCCCCCATCAGTGAGCCGATGTACAGAACACGTAAAAAACTTGCGGACTAAAAGTCAAGGTCCCAGTTGAAAGTCACGAGTTTGAAACTTCGTATTTTGTGTCCGTTCCATATCTCCTTTATCCCTGGAATGAGTTTCATTAAACTTTTGTGAAATATACCTCTCAGTGAGCTGATATGCAGTACCCATAAATAAACCCATGCCAACGCAAGGTCAAGGACACAGGTGAAGGTCACAAGGTTGAGCATTAATACAAAGTGCGGCGGAGGATTTGGTTGTCCCTCGGACTGCTTTCTTGTTTTCTTAAAAGGATGATGACCCCTACCCCCATTTTATTTCCTGTTTTGGGTACATCACATAGATACACTATCTGTCTTATAACACCAACGTTTCTAGCACAGAAGTTACTTTATCATATGACGTCGCGTCTGAGAGTGTAATAACGCAATGCAATATTTTCGAAATCCACTAGTGAATTAAATATGCAAATTAGCTAGATACTTCCCGTAACGTTACATGTGCGACGTCCTTAACGACGTCGCGTTTACTAACGGCGGAATATTTACATTTTTGTAAACGAGAATAAAATGCGTTTTAAATGTCATATGATAAATAGAATATTGCATTTGTGCTCATATATTATTGAATTTATTTAAAGTCGTTGAGGAAAAGGGATAAAATGCTCGGCAAAGCCTAGCATTTTATGCCTTTTCCACAACTCGTTTAATAAATTCAATAGTACATGAGCACTCATGTAAGATCCTCTGTTAAATTTTCAAAGTACAGGAAAACTTTCTTATTTATAGCACTTCTTAACTAAAATGTATAGATTATACAGAACATTCGCCAGTTATGGTATTAAAGATGATCTTACATGAGTGTCCATGTATTATTGAATTTATTAAACGAGTTGAGGAAAAGGGAAAAAATGCGAGGCTCTGCCAAGCATTTTATCCCTTTTCCTCGACGAGTTTAATAAATTCAATAATACATGAGCACGAATGAGAGCTTCTATTTATCATATGACATTTAAAACGCATTTTATTCACGATTTTTTAACAAAAATGTCAATATTCCACCGTTAGTAAACGCGACGTCGTTAAGGACGCCGTACATGTAACGCTACGGGACGTATTTAGCTAATTTGCATATTTAATCCACTAGCGGATTATCGAAAATATTACATGGCGTTATTACACTCTCAGACGCGACGTCATATGATAAAATCTGTTATCATGTGTATAGTTTTTGGATCGATTTTCAAACCATGTTATATCCGTTATATCCAAAAATCGTATCATTGATTGTGCTATTCCAGGATTGGTAGGTATCCCTGGAGTACAATCTGAACTATGGGGAGATGCTGGTGGTCCCAAGGGAGAACCAAGTCCCTCTGGTCCGCCAGGTGGTAATGGATTTCCGGGAATGAAAGGAGAGTCCGGGCTGTCTAGAAGAGATGGACTACCAGTAGAGAAGAGAGAACAAGGGCTACCAGAAGTACGTCTGTCGAAACGTAAGGGTGAAATAGAACATGTGTTCACAGGTATGTCATTATTCTGGTCTAATCTTGTTGGTCATCTTTTCAGGGCATGTTAAGTTCAACAAAAGGAGAAATGCAAAAGCTTCAGATTTCATATGCTTAGCCTAATTTAAGACATAGTGGAATTCACAAAGATGGTCATTTAATATGGAATTGATGGAACGAGCGTTTGGCGAGTTTCATGAATATAATATGACATAACTATGAAATTTATGTAAGGAGCCTTTGGCGAGTTTCATTAATTTCGTATGAAATGACTATGAACTTTATGAACCGAGATGTTTGCGGGTTTCATAAATTTAATATGAAATGACTATGAGTGTAAGGTTCTCTCTATCCTATATCATCTTTGACTTTCTATTATAACTATATGAAACATGATTCTTGTCAGAAGTCTATGACATTTTTCATTAGTTAATGAATACATCTGTCATTCAGTCACGAAGTTTGCTGTTACAGAAGGCCAAGACAAGCCTCCCTTCCTACGTTATATTTGTTACCTAAACTTAAAAAAAGACCATATCATTGCAAATTCAAGCTCTTGTATCACCACTGAACTTTCTAAATTTTTGCTTTCATGCCTAACTACCATAAAAACGTGATTAAATATCGGGACAAAGTCTTTGAAAGGTCAGGGAGAATATGTTCCATGAAAGGGTTATTTTCTGGAAGCAAAAATACACCACAAAAAAAGAAAAGTGTGGAGTGTACAAGTATTTCTGAGCCAGACTAGGCCTGATCACTGATCCTCAAATATTAAAAAACTCAACAATGGAATCAATGATCCCAAAGGACAAAAGAAAATACACCCGACACTATGATGAAATCTGTTTTCAGTTTTGGCCTATAAAAATTCGAATAGGTTTTCATGCGTCTAGTGTGTCTGGTCTGTCTACGTATTATTTTTCCACGCTTTACACTATGCTCCCTTATAATCCTATAAGGGAAAACCTTGAATGGAAATGTCATAATGTAGATTCCCTCTATCTTGCAGGTTTGTTTGTTTGTATTGGAGTTTAACGGCCCAGTCAACACTATATAGGTCATTTTTGAGCCGGTCAGTTTACCTAACAACACTTTCCTGGGCAGGCTTATACGTAAGCGGTTAACCAGTACAGTGCACATTCTTTCGCCAGAAACGGACAACTGCCCTTCTTGAATCAGCGGAAGGGAGAGAATGACCGTAGAAAAGATTTCATGATCAATCTCCACGAAAGAATGTTGCCGACGCCGGCGGGAGTCGAACCCGCGTCCTCCTGATCACCAGTCAGACGCGCATCCGACTGAGCCACCGAGGCCGGCTTCTATCTTGCAGGTAATGCAAGGAATGATTTTTTCACTTCCAAAGAGCATCGAAAATACACATTATGGTCATGCTAAAAAGAATTTGAAGCTCTCGCCTTTTACTTGACAATACTTATACAGTAAAGTTCCTATATGAAGACCACCTTTGGGACTGTTCAAAAGTGGTCTTTTAGACCACTTTGAACAGTCCAAAAGGTTGTCTCTAACCAGATCACACAGTTTGCAGAAATCATGAAGAAAGAATAACTGCAACCTACTAAATAAGCCTTTAAATGGAGTATTAGTCTTAATATAAGGTGGTCTGAATAGCGGAATTTCACTGTAAAAGATTTTGTACTTGTTAAGTTAGAGAGATTGTGGGTATTCCGATTGGTAAGGATTTGTTCCTGTTTTGGTATAAAAGAGACTTCATAGATGTCATTCTGATTTAATTTCAAAATTCAATATTGGGCTTAAATCTCTTCTGCAACAAGGTCTATCGGAACCCGAATTTTATGGTGACTTAGTATATAAATGCAGATAAATTCAGAAAAATATATAACCGCAATGACTTCAGCACCCAATTTCGTAAAATCGTTCTTCGATATAAAAAGACTGGGTACAACATAAATGTTATACGACAGACTGCATCCACGGCAGTTAACCCAGTCACGGTTAACAACTTTGCTTCCCTCTTTAATTCCACGTATTGGGTAAGGCTTCATATTCTATGACGGTTCCAGCGTAAAGGCTTACTGAGAATTAGAGAGACCTATTCTAGGTAATGTTGGTTGGTGCCTGATGCTCTGTCTCTGGTCGAGCCCATCTGAGTCTAACTTTTGGTTTTCTTTTGCTCAACAAAATTGGAAGCAACGTCTCCAAAATGACCTATCTAGTGTTGAACGGGATGTTAACTCTCAGAACAAACAAATCCAGCATTTCAGTGGATTCTTGCTGGCGAGTTCTCACCGTTGTTTCATCTCTGTGGTTGTCTGAATTTTTTGTGGTCACGGAGATGATGCACTGGTGGGTTAGGAGGCCTTCACGCGGACTGAACAAATTATTTGTCACAATCGCGACGGAAGTAACGGCGAGGATTGTGGCCACGTAAAATCGATTTAAGCCCCCCCCCCCCACCTCAGTGGAATTCGTGTCACTGACCGTTCCAAGGCGGTTCTTCTGTTGCGGTTTATTTTTGTTATGGTTTGTCTTTGGATGTTTGTGTCATACATCTAATAAAGGGGAAAATCTGTTATTTCGGGTTGAAAGTATGGGCACAATTTGGTATATGCTCGCTAACCTTAAGTATTCTTGTCCTATGGGTCACGGGTTTGCTTATTGTGTACCGTGACCCTCTGTCGCAATAAGTTACCAGTTTCACCAATATATTCCTCCCCGCAGCCTCTGCAAATCATTATGTAAACCACATTTTTGCTGTCACATGACATATTCCCATGGATTTTAAAAGTTTGTTCCACATCGAAATGTAATTGAATTGCCTTCTAATAAATGTATACAATGGCCGCAGGTCGGTTTATTACATTTTGCAACTTTTGGAGTAGTGTTTGATGTTAATTTAGCTTTTGTGAGCAAACGTTTTAGATTGTAAGGTTGTCTTTTGCTTTTTATGAGGTTAAATTCAGATGACAAATTCCGCATTTTATCGTCCTCTTTTAATATATGGGACATTATCGAGTATAACTCGAAACCTTTCGGTATCTTTCGGGTATATATAAGCGATACAAACACTCAAAGACAAACTATAAAAAATAAATAAACCACAACAAAAGAACCGCCTTGGACGGTCAGAGAAACGAATTTCAATGAGTTTACGCGGCCGCAATCCTCGCCCGTACTTCCGTCGCGATTTTGACAAATAATTTATTCAGTCCGCATGCAGGCCTCCTTACTCATCTCCAACATCTCCGAGGACACAAAAATCAAACAATCACAGAGATGAAACAACGGTGTGAACTCGACAGCAAGAAACCACTGAAATGATGTAGCAAACGGAAAACAACAGATAAACTCCGATGGGCCAGACCAGAGACAGAGCATCAGGCACAAACCATCATTACGTCAAATTAACTGTAATTCTCAGTAAGCCTTTACGCTGGAACAGTCATAGAATCTGAGGCCTCACCCATAGGCTTGCAATTAAAGAGAGAAGCAAAGTTGTCAACCATGATTGGGTTAACTGCCATGCATGCAGTCTGTCATATAACATTGATGTTGTACCCAAATTTTATATCGAATAATTATTTTACGACATTGGTGCTGAAGCCATTGTAAAATATATATTATGAATTTATACACAATGTCACCATAAAATTCGGGTTCCGATAGACCTTGGAGCAGAAGAGTTCAAGTCCAACATTGAATTTTAAAATTAAATCGGAATGACGTCTATAAAACTTTGCAAAGGATTTGTGTAGTTTATGATACCGATAACTCTGATTAAGAAGTTAAGCTGTTAACAGTTTATTGCGAGTGTTGAAGTAAGTTAAATGACTTCACACTCTGGCTAATCGAATTAATTGCCAAATATACACGCCATAGGATGCCGCACGAGGGACATCATCATCATCAAAGAAAGAACATTTTTCAATCTCAAAATCAAAATCATCACATTTATCAAATCTTTTGCAGGAAACAGAATAGAAGTGAAGGCAATGATCAGGAATCGATACAATTAACCCAAAACTCTCATCAGAGACAACAAAGGGACAGAAACACAACATGAAACAACTAGACCATAATGGAAACATAAATAGGGAAAGCCAAAAGGACAGTTACTTTTCCACAAAATGGCAAATAGGCTATCCCAAAGAAAAAATAAGACATGCGACGCACACCTTCAAAGAAAAACCATAACAGAAATAAACCGCGACAGAACAAATTAAACAACCTCATATATAATAGATAGATGTAGACCCAAAAAGCGCGGCCTCGGTATCAGAAGACTAGCTAGTTTCCAGACTAGCTAGAAGTCTAGCTAAAAGCTTCAATTATTTCAGAGTGGTTTTCAACGGGAAGTCTCTTTCATAACAAAACAAGAACAGATCAGCCACAATGTGTGCGTAATTCGTTCCTATCCGAGTATCCACAATTTGTCCATCACCCGTTTCGGTTTCAGAACTTTGGGGTTGAGACACACTGATGAAGATTAAATATCAGAAAGGCCTCTGTGTCACTAAATTTGGTATAGTTACGCCTTTATACCAAATCTTATGTAAAAAATGACAAGTTGAAAGGTGAGAGCTTAACACACTTTCTGACATGACCATAAAGTTTAATTTTTATGCTCTTCAGAAGTGTAAAAAACTATGCTAGCAAGGGGTAATATTTCCTATGAAATGGCATTTATTTCAAACATTAAGTTTTTCTTTTATAAGATAATGAGGAAGTGTAGTGTAAATATGTTCTATGAAAGGGTTATCCTTTGGAAGCATAGCGTACACCATAGAACTGGAAAATATGACGTGTACATGATTTCGGGGCCAGACAAGCTAGTTTCGGCCGATTAGGCCTCATCAGTGACCCACAAATGTTTTCAAAATTCCATAATGGAATCAATGATCCTAAAGGACGAGCAAATATAAACTACACTCTGATATAGGGCAGGGAGACTTTTCACGTTCACCATACATTCCCAAACACCATCTGTAGTGACGTTAAATGTGTTCTATAAAAGGGTTATCCTTTTGAAGCAAGGAGTACTTCGTAGAACTAGAAAATATGAAGTGTACATGTTTTCTGGGCCAGACTAGCTAATTTCGGCCAATTAGGCCTCATCAGTGACCCTTAAATGTTTTCAAAATTCCACAATGGAATCAATGATCCCAAAGGACAAGAAAATATAAACCACACTATGATGTAGAACAGGGGAAGTTTTTACTGCCGCCACACATTCCAAAACACCAGCTGTAGTGACGTTAAATATGTTCTATAAAAGGGTTATCCTTTGGAAGCAAGGAGTACACCATAGAACTGGAAAATATGATGTGTGCGTGTTTTCTGGACCAGACTAACTAGCTTCGGCCAATTAGGCCTCATCAGTGACCCTCAAATGTTTTCAAAATTCCACAATGGAATCAATGATCCCAAAGGACAAGAAAATATAAACTACAGTATGATGTAGGGCAGGTAGACATTTTACGGCCGCCACACATCCCAAAAGACCAGCTGTAGTGACGTTAAATATGTTCTATAAAAGGGTTTTCCTTTGGAAGCAAGGAGTACACTATAGAACTGGAAAATATGAAGTGTACGTGTTTGCTGGGCCACACTAGCTAGCTTCGGCCAATTAGGCCTCATCAGTGACCCTCAAATGTTTTCAAAATTCCACAATGGAATCAATGATCCCAAAGGACAAGAAAATATAAACTACAGTATGATGTAGGGCAGGTAGACATTTTACGGCCGCCACACATTCAAAAGACCAGCTGTAGTGACGTTAAATATGTTCTATAAAAGGATTATCCTTTGGAAGCAAGGAGAACAACATGGAACTGTAAAGGATGGAAAAATCATAAGAAGACATATTTGAAGCACGAAAACATATGGATTTCAATTGATTTAAAACTTCATTACAATTTTTAGACCAAAACAGATTTCTCCCTAATCTTTCAAAATCCTTGTCGCAATTTTTAATCACGTTTTTATGCAGTTCATTGGACTTAGTACCACCAAGCTCTTGATAAAGAGTGTTACATAGTGGAACAATCAAACAGCGACGAAGTTTTTAGCGGCCTCGTCTGCTGTGGCCGAAACAAACTTCTTATGAAATTCTTGAATACCTAGTTTAAGGTGACGTAAAGACGTATTCGGTTTAGTAGGTAAGAAGTTCGTATTGTGAGTGTAGAAAGAAATTCGTTTGTTCACTAGTTTCAAAATGCTAAATTTTCATTCTTGCATGTAATGTAAGAAATGCTTTTTTCACTTCTGAACAGCATAAAAATGATACTTTATGAAAGTGTGTCAAGCTCACGTCTTTCTACTTGACAATATTTACATAAGATGTGGTACTAAGTTATTTAGACAAGTTGTGGGTATTCCAATGGGTACGAATTGCGCACCCCTTGTGGCAGATCTGTTCTTGTATTGTTATAAAAGAGACTTCATGGTTTTTCTTTCCGCTGAAAACCAATCTGAAATCATTCAAGCCTTTAGCTCGACTTCTAGATATTTGGATGATTTATTAAAAATTGACAATATCTATTTCGATGGTTTGAACAGTCAAATTTACCATCCCCACAGAACTTCAGTTAAATAAAGTAAATTCTCCTGAAACCGAGGCCCCGTTTTTTTTATTTAAATCTATCTATTGTAGATGGGTTTATTTCCTGCAAAATGCATGACAAATGCGATGATTTTGTTTCAGATTGTAAATTTTCATTTCTTGGGTGTTTATGTTCCTATGGCGTTTATATTTTACAATTAATTCGATTTGCCAGACTGTCGTTTCATGTAACTGACTTCAACACTCGTAATAAATTGTAAACTGCTAAACTTCTTAATCATGGTTGTCAGTATCAAAAACTACGCAAAGCATTTTCAAAATTTTATAGACGCCATTCCGATTTAATTTCAAAATTTAGTGTTGGACTTATATCTCTTCTGCAACAAGGTCCATCGGAACCCGGATTTTATGGTGACTTAGTATATTTTCAGAGAAATATATCCTTGCACTGATTTCAGTCACCAATCTCGTAAAATCATTCTTGGATATAAAAATATTGGGCACAGCATAGATGTTATACGACAGACTGCACATGCTTGGTAGTTAATCCAACCACGGTTGACAACTTTGCTTTCTTCTTTAATTGCACGCCGTTGGGTCAAGCCTACGATTCTATGACGGTTCCATGGTAAAGTAGAAGTAAAACAAAGATCAGGAATCGATACAATTAACTTACTCCACCCATCAAAGACACCAAAGGAAAAGAAACACAATCATGAAGCGACCAGACCATAATGGAAACCTAAACAAAGGATGGCCATAAGAACAGTTACTTTCCCACAAAATGGCCAAATGGCCATCCTAAATAAAAAGCCACAAGTGATACACACAGTAAGTAGTCACAAACAACAACAAATAAACCGCCACAGAAGAACCGCCTTGGAACGGTCAGTGGATAGAATTCCACTGGAGGGCTTAAATCGATTTTACATGGCCATAATCCTCGCCCTTACCTCTGTCGCGGTATACACTAATTTTGTTTAGTCCGCATGAAGGCTTCCTAACTCATCAGTGTAACATCTCCGAGAACATACAAGTAAAAAAACTACAGAGATGAAACAAGGTTGAGGACTCGACAGCATACAACAACAGAATTGCTGGAGCAAAAGAAAACCAACAATTAGACTCCGAGGGGCCCGACCAAAGAGGGGCCCGACCAACAGTTAGACTCCGAGGGGCTCGACCAAAGCTTACTGAGAATAAGTGATAATTTAATTTTAGGTAATGTTGGTTGGTGCCTGATGCTCTGACTCTGGTCGGGCCCATCGGAATCTTACTGTAAGTTTTCTTTTGCACCAGCATTTCAGTGGTTTCTTGCTGTCGAGTCATCACCGTTGTTTCATGTCGTTGTTTAATTTTTGGTTTCTCGGAGATGTTGCACTGATGAATTAGGAGGCCTTCATGCGGACTAAACAAATTATTTGTCTAAATCGCGACGGGAGTAAGGGGAGGATTGCGGCCGCGTAAAATCGATTTAAGCCCCCCCCCCCCCCAAGTCCCCCCATCAAGAGGAATTCGTTCACTGACCGCTCCAATGTGGTTCTTCTGTCGCGGTTTATTTTTGTTAAGGTTTGACTCTGGATGTGTGGATCGCTTATACTTTTTTGTTTTGGATAGCAAATTGGCTATTTTGTGGGAAAGTAAATGTCATTTTGGCTTTCCGCTATTGGTGTTTCCATAAGAGTCTAGTTAATTCATGCATGTGTTTTTCCCCTTTGGTGTCTGTGATGGGAGCCCTGGGATTATTGTATCGATTCCAAATCATTGCCTTCACTTCTATTTTGAGGCTTTTGGTCGGGCCCCTCGGAGTCTAACTGTTGGTTCTTTTGCTCCAGCAATTCTGTTGTTGTATGCTGTCGAGTCCTCAACCTTGTTTCATCTCTGTAGTTTTTTTGATTTGTATGTTCTCGGAGATGTTACACTGATGAGATAGGAAGCCTTCATGCGGACTAAACAAAATCATTGTATACCGCGACAGAGGTATGGGCGAGGATTATGGCCATGTAAAATCGATTTAAGCCCCCCCCCCCCCACCAGTGGAATTCTTTCCACTGACCGTTCCAAGGCGGTTCTTCTGTGGCGGTTTATTTATGTTGTTGTTTGTTACTTACTGTGTGTATTACTTTTGTCTTTTTATTTTGGATGGTCATTTGGCCATTTTGTGCGAAAGTAACTGTCCTTATGGCCTTCTTTTTTTAGGTTTCCATTATGGTCTGGTCGCTTCATGCTTGTGTTTCTTTCCCATTTGTTGTCTTTGATGGGTGGAGTAAGTTAATTGTATCGATTCCTGATCTTTGTTTAACTTCTACTTTATGCTCATCTTACTCTCGTTTACACCATCGATTGCAATATTCATTCAAGGCAACCGCGATTTCATCTCTATACTAATTGAAATCAGTCTAAGAAGGAAATCGATATTTCGGTCCTTTAGAAATTATATTTCGTATCCTAGAATCAGGAATTTTTTTTTAAATTTCCAGTAATAATATGACTAGAAGCAAGATAACAATACAGTGAGTTTTTACAAATCTTAGTTATCAGGAGTGTTAGTGTCAATTGTTATGCATAAGAATTTATTTTTCTGATTCCCACTTTCACCCCACTGTGACCTAATAGTGCTATAAATATCTTGTTAATCTTTTTATAGAAGATTCTAGAAAACTGAGTCATTAATTTCTTTTTTGTAAACAACATGTTTACAAGGAAAAGTACTTCAGAACCTTCCAGAAAGTTCAGGTTTGCATTATTTTTAGAAGATTACCTTATCTTATTCCACAACCCTGTGGAACATTCTAGAGAAATCTTAGGGTCTATAAAAGAGCATGATTTTTCTCATTGAGTCAGACTTTGGAGTTTCAAGTTTGGGCTTAGAAGAAAAGTTATTTCTAAATTCTGTGTTGGATTGTTAAAGGATATTACTTTTCATTTTGGACTGTGAATTCTGTGGGATCAAGGAAAATAGATTCATTCAGGATATTTCATGACAGAGCTAAGTACATTTAATTTTCTTACCTCTGCGGGTTAAAGTTCACTTGTAAATAAATTTTGTTGAATTTTTCCAAAAGGCTTGTTTGCTTTTTCTTTCTGCTACGCCTGGCTCGTAACAGAAATTGGGGGCTCGTCCGGGATAAAACCATTTGAGTATTTTAAAACCGACATTTCATGTGACGGCAGGTAATTGTCATTTCTTATCAAATAGATTTGGCAGTTGCTTCACAAGATTGGTATTTCCCTATAGGCATATAGGGGATTGTCATTTCATGTGAACTGGCATTTCAGGTGAAATAGTATTTGTCATTTCATGTGAATTTTTTGTTGGGCTTGTCATTTCAAAAAAAAAAAAAAAAAAAAACTTTGTCAAATTAACCTCAATCTATATTTCCATAAACACTTTATAAAACAAACAAAAAGCAAACATGTCGTTTGATTTGAGAAGCTTTTTGGTTCAGACTACTCAGGAGTTGTTTAATCTGGCCAAAAGGACAGATTTGCTAGAAATTGCTTCCCATTATGGGGTCACTGCTGTCAAAACAAGCATGAAGAAGCATGAAATTAAAAATATTTGGTACAGTTTTTTGTTGATGAAGAACTTTTCGATCCATCTGCTTTGTCTCTCATTATGGTTTCACATACTGAATTACAAATGAGACAAATTGAAATAGGAAGGCAAATTGAATTGGAGAAGTTAAGATTAGAAATGGAAGAAAGAGAGAAGGAAAAAGAAAGAGAAATGCAGAGACAAATGCAAATGGAAAGATTAGAAATGGAAGAACGAATTCGAAAAGAAAAAATAGAACAGGAAGAAAAACAAAGAGAAATGGAGGAACGCCTTCAGAAAGAAAAATTAGAAAAAGAAGAGCGACTTGAAATAGAAAGAGAAAAATGGCAATTTCAATTAAAGATGAAGGAAATGGAACTCCAGGGTCAAGATAGGGTGAAACCTACCCCTGTTTTTGACTCTGGCAGTTACTTTGATGCCACAAAGCATATAAGGTTAGTTCCGCCATTTCAGGAAAAAGAGGTAGATAAGTATTTTTTGCATTTCGAAAAAGTTGCAGAAAATTTAAAATGGCCAAAAGAGCATTGGACCTTACTTTTGCAAAGCGTTGTTGTCGGAAAGGCTCGAGACATATACACTCAGCTGACTGTCGAGCAAAGCTCTGACTATGATCTGGTCAAGGAGCTTATTCTTAAGGCATATGAGTTGGTCCCTGAGGCTTACAGGCAGAAATTTAGGAACTGTAAAAAAGAAATGTCCCAGACCCATGTAGAATTTGCTCGAACCAAAGAACAGATATTTGATAGGTGGTGTTCTTCTAAAAAGGTAGGCTCTGATCATGACAAACTTAGACAGCTTGTCCTTGTTGAAGAGTTCAAACGGTGCATAAATTCAGACATTAAATCTTTTCTCGATGAGAGACAGGTTGAAACTTTGGAGGAAGCTTCTCGTTTGGCAGATGATTATGCTTTGACTCATAAAGTCTCATTTGTGAACAGGCCTTATCCTCGAAAACCTTATAATCCACAGACAGGTCCAAGATTCTATCCCAGTTATCCTTCTGGTAGTTATAGCCATACATCTAGTACTATGCCCAAACTTTCTGGTGAAAATAAAAGCCAGAATCTTTCCAAACCTTCTGGTGAAAACAGAAGCCCAAATTTTTCCAAACCTTCTGGTGAAAACAAAGACCAGAATCCCTTATCTCAACCTCAAGTAGTTTGTTATTATTGTAAAAATACAGGTCATTTGATTTCTGAGTGTTTAAAATTAAAGAGAAGGAAAGAAAGAGAACGACAAGAGGAACTTAAGCCTACAGGCTTGACTTCTATAAGGCCAAAACCACAGTCTTGTGTAAGGGAGGAAACTCTTTCTGATACCAAATTATCTGAGACTGATACAGTTATGGAGTGTTATGAACCATTCTTATCAGATGGTTTTGTGTCACTAAATGGTGACAGTTATGCCCATCCTACCCCTATCAAAATCTTACGAGATACTGGAGCTTCTCAATCTCTTATTCTTGCAGATACTCTGCCTTTTTCTGAGAAGACTTCTATGGGCCAAAGTGTCCTTATTCAGGGTGTGGAATGTGGATTTGTTAATGTTCCGCTCCATAACGTTTATTTGTCATCAGACTTGGTATCCGGTTCAGTGGCTGTTGGTATTAGACCTTCTTTACCTTTTAAAGGTGTTCATTTGTTGCTAGGCAATGACTTAGCTGGAGATAAGGTTGTGGTAAAGTAGAAGTAAAACAAAGATCAGGAATTGATACAATTAACTTACTCCATCCATAAAAGACACCAAAGGGAAAGAAATACAAACATTAAGCGACCAGACCATAATGGAAACCTAAACAAAGGAAGGCCATATGGACAGTTACTTTCCCACAACATGTCCATATGGCCTAAACCCACTTTTGACTACTAATCCTTGCATAGACCAACCGCCTGATCCCATTGAGCAGGAAATTCCTGATCTTTATCCATCTTGTGCAGTCACAAGGGCGATGGCACGTAAGGCCTAGCAAACTGATGGGAAACAGGATTTTGATTTAACTGATACCTTTTTGGGTCAGTCTTTTAATGACGAGATAACAAGGTCTCTGTCTTCAAGCCTGTCTGATAAGCAGACAGATTTTCATGAGAAAAACTCATCTTTAGATCTAGGCCATGACATAATGTCTGGGTCTCAACTAGCTATAGAACAACACAAGGATCCTGAAATTTCGCCTTTGTTTGAAAGGGCTTTAGATGAGCAGGAAGTATCTCAGGTCGCAGTCTGTTATTATGTCAAAAATGGCATTCTTATGAGAAAATGGCGTCCACCAGACGTCTCAGCAGAAGACGAGTGGACTGTCAACCATCAGATAGTGGTTCCACGGATTTACCGTCCCGAAATATTAAACTTGGCACATGAAACTCCCATGTCAGGACATTTAGGTGTAAATAAAACCTATCACAAGATTCTTAATCATTTTTACTGGCCTGGGTTAAAGTCAGATGTTTCTCAGCATTGTAGGTCCTGCCATACATGCCAAATGGTAGGAAAACCTAATCAGACTATACCTAAGGCTCATTTGCAGCCTATACCTGCTTTTGATGAACCTTTCAGTCGAATAATTATAGACTGTGTGGGTCCCTTGCCCAGAACTAAGTCTGGCTGTGAATATCTTTTGACTATTATGTGTGCTTCCACACGTTTTCCTGAAGCCATTCCCTTAAGAAATATCAAAACTAAGACAATTGTCAAGGCCTTAGTGAAGTTCTTCACATTTGTTGGACTCCCTAAATCTATTCAGTCAGACCAAGGCTCAAATTTTATGTCTGGAATATTTCAACAAGTAATGCATGAACTTGGCATTGTACATTATAAGTCATCGGCCTATCATCCTGAAAGTCATGGCGCCCTTGAAAGATTCCATCAAACATTGAAAAACATGATAAGATCATATTGCTTTGACACAGAGAAGGATTGGGATGAAGGCATCCATCTCCTTTTATTTGCCGTAAGAGAATCTGTGCAAGAATCTCTTGGCTTCAGTCCATTTGAATTAGTATTTGGCCATACTATTCGTGGTCCTTTGAAACTTCTCAAAGAGAAATTTCTCTCCAATGATGACACCTCCCTGAATTTACTTCAGTATGTGTCTGATTTCAAAACTAGACTTTCAAAAGCTTGTGAGGCTGCTCGGACCAATCGTCAGTCAGCCCAAAGGAAAATGAAACAGCTATATGACATAGGGACAAAAGAAAGGAATTTTAAACCAGGTGATAAGGTACTAGCTCTTTTGCCTATTCCAGGAAAATCGTTGCAGGCCAGGTATTATGGTCCATACACTGTGGACAAAAAGATCAGTGACGAAAATTACATAATAAACACTCCTGGGAGGCGCAAGCTAAAGCAGCTATGTCATATTAACATGCTTAAGGAATACATAGAAAGGGACAATACATCTTTAACATCAGTCAATCTAGTTAGCTCTGTTCCACTCAATTCATGTGACAATGACTGTGAGGATATTAATTCAGTGAAGTCGGATCCCACATCATCAAAACTTCAGAATTCTGACATTCTACGGAATCTTGACCAGAAACTGTCACATCTAGAGCCAAATCAGCGGAATGAACTGAAACAGCTAATTTTTGAATATGAACACTTATTTCCTGACATTCCAACACGGACAGACAAAATATTTCACGATGTGGACATAAATGGTTCTAAACCTGTAAAACAACACCCATACAGGATGAATCCTGTGAAACAAAAATATCTTAAAGAAGTTCAGTATCTATTAGACAATGACTTTATTGAACCAAGCCAAAGTGAGTGGAGTTCTCCTTGTATTCGTGTACCAAAACCTGATGGGACATATCGTATGTGTACAGATTTTAGGAAAGTTAATTCCTTAAGTAAAACAGATAGCTTTCCTATTCCAAGAATGGATGACTGCATTGATAACATCGGGAATGCCAAATACATAACGAAATTCGACCTTCTGAAAGGATTTTGGCAATTTCCACTCACAGATAGAGCAAAGGAGGTTTTGGCATTCACAACACCAGACGGATTATTTAACTATAAAGTCATGCCATTTGGAACGAAAAACTCTCCGGCAACATTTCAGCGCTTAATAAACATGGTAATTGCGGGGCTGGAAGGCTGCAGTGCTTATATCGATGATGCTATCATATACAACGACCAGTGGAATCAACATCTTGGGACTATTCGAGCATTCTTTGATAGACTCAGTAATGCCAAATTGACAATCAATCTTGCTAAAATTGAATTCTGCCATGCAAGTTTGACATTTCTAGGTCATGTTGTAGGTCAAGGTCATGTGAAACCCATTGATGCTAAAGTTGAGGCTATCTCAAATTTTCCCGTACCCACGTGCAAAAGACAGCTGATGCGATTTCTTGGTATGGCTGGTTATTACAGAAAGTTCTGTAATAATTTCTCTGTCATTGCTGAGCCTTTAACAAATTTGCTCAGCAAAAGAACAAAATTCCATTGGAATGCAATATGCCAAAATGCTTTTGATAAACTTAAAGCCATACTCAAGAGTGAACCAGTTCTCTTAGCACCAAACTTTGAAAAGGAGTTTAAGCTAGCTGTAGATGCTAGTGATGTAGGTGCAGGTAGTGTTTTGTTGCAGGAAGATGAAAATGGTGTGGATCATCCAGTTTGCTACTTTTCCAAAAAGTTTAATGAGCATCAGAGAAATTACTCTACCATAGAGAAAGAGTGCTTGTCTCTGATTCTTGCTCTGCAACATTTTGAAGTTTATCTTACCCCTACTACTGCACCGATTGTTGTTTTCAGTGATCACAATCCACTGACTTTCATACATAAAATGAAAAACAAAAATCAGCGGTTGCTCAGGTGGAGTCTCATGCTACAAGAGTATAATTTAGACATAAGACATATTAGAGGGAGAGATAACATTATCCCTGATGCCCTTTCAAGAGCTTGAGCAGTGTCAGGAATTGTGTTTTTCTTTCATACTGAAGTGGATTGTGGATACATGTAATTGTATATGCTATGTTCAATATTTTATTAATCTTAAAGCAAAAGAAAGCTTTATTACATAAATCTTTCTTTTCCTCGAAGAGGGGGAGTGTTATGCATAAGAATTTATTTTTCTGATTCCCACTTTCACCCCACTGTGACCTAATAGTGCTATAAATATCTTGTTAATCTTTTTATAGAAGATTCTAGAAAACTGAGTCATTAATTTCTTTTTTGTAAACAACATGTTTACAAGGAAAAGTACTTCAGAACCTTCCAGAAAGTTCAGGTTTGCATTATTTTTAGAAGATTACCTCATCTTATTCCACAACCCTGTGGAACATTCTAGAGAAATCTTAGGGTCTATAAAAGAGCATGATTTTTCTCATTGAGTCAGACTTTGGAGTTTCAAGTTTGGGCTTAGAAGAAAAGTTATTTCTAAATTCTGTGTTGGATTGTTAAAGGATATTACTTTTCATTTTGGACTGTGAATTCTGTGGGATCAAGGAAAATAGATTCATTCAGGATATTTCATGACAGAGCTAAGTACATTTAATTTTCTTACCTCTGCGGGTTAAAGTTCACTTGTAAATAAATTTTGTTGAATTTTTCCAAAAGGCTTGTTTGCTTTTTCTTTCTGCTACGCCTGGCTCGTAACACAATATCAAGATCATGAACAAGTTTATTGAAATAAAAAATAGATCTAATAGGTTTATTGTATTTATAGCAAATTATGGTATTTCAGTATTTTGAAAATAAGCAGGAATGAATGAAACACCGATCTGTCCCGGAAGATACTAGGTAAATCTATAAAATCCAAACCCTTGTTAATGAAGGATATTTTGATGTAATGACGTTTTTGCTTAATTGTAGAATCGATGAAAGGACGAAGAGCATACTGAGTATAACCTCTAGTTAAAAGAGCAGCGTCGTACAACTGATTAGAATTATTGTAGCATTTGTTCGCCTCGGTGTCCAGAATTCGTAATTCAGAAATGGGTGATGAACTTAGAAATGCAAGCATTGAGTGACGCCTGTGTTTCAATAATATTATGTTAGTCACTTCAACCTGGTATTGTTTCTTTTAAAAGCACGTAAGTTAAGTTTATAGTTTAAGTTTATAGTTGCCATTTTTCTGGTTCCTTACGATCTGGTGTTACGCTTTCGACAGTCCCGAAGCGAGAAAATAACAAAATCCAAGTCTGATTGTGACTACAAAGTCCACAGGAGTTGACAATACTATATTAAAAGCTACCCTAGAGCCCTCAGCCCTGATGAGCTGAAAAACTTGTACACGCCATGGTTTTCAGTTATAAATAGCAGTCCTTCCTTTGAAAGAATAACCTTGTTGCAGAAAATTTACTGATCTAAGCGGTTTACGTGTACTTGGTACAAGTGCATTCACTTGACTTTCAACTGCCTGCTTTCAATCAGATGTAAGAACATTTCCTAAGAATGTAGCAAGACCTAGGGTGGAAACTATAATCACGAGCTCCTAAGTCGAATGGGCATTTGTTTGAACATTTTAAGGGCAATAGAACAGGTTTCTTTGCTTTTAGCAATGCATTCATTAATGATTTGATAAACATGCATTAGCACAAAGCAAATATGTGTCTTATACCACGTGGGAACATCGAAGGTTTGGACTCAGTCTCTCCAGAACCTTTCCTATTTGCTCGCACAAGTTATGAACCAAATGGATTCTTTGCTATAAATACAATAAACCTGTTAGATCTATCATTTTTAATTTCAATAAACTTGTTCTGATCTTGATATTGACACTTACACTCCTGATACCTATGATTGTAAAAATTCAGTGTATTGCTATCCTGCTGCTGGTCATATTATTACTGGCAATTTAAAAATTATTCCTGATTCTAGGATACGTAATATAATTTCTAAAGGACCGAAATATCGATTTCCTTCTAAAATTGATTTCAATAAATTTAGAGATGAAATCGCTGCTGCCTTGAATGAATTTGGTAATCGATGGTGTAAACGAGAGTATGTTGAGCATAAAGCTCTTAAAGAATGGAAACTTAGCATTCTGAAATTAGTGAACAAACGCATTTCTATTTATTCGCCAAATACAAACTTATAACCTCATAAACCTAAGACGTCTTTACGTCACCTTAAACTAGGTATTCAAGAATTTCATAGGAAGTTTGTTTTGGCTGCAGCTGATAAGGCCGCTAACAATGTGGTCTTTGGTTGACGGCTTCACTATGTTAACACTCTTCAGCAAGAACTTTGTGGTACCAAGGCCTATGAACTTCAGCCTTTAGCTGTAGAGAGGGCTTTAGCTGATGACCACATTTGTCATTCAGCCACCAAGTTTGCTGTATGTGTTACAGAAGGCCAAGACAAGCTTCCTACGTTATAATGGTTACCTAAACTTCATAAAAAACCATACAAAGCACGGTTTATTGCACATTCAAGCTCTTGTACCACCACTGAATTCTCCAAATTATTAACTTCATGTTTTACTGCCATCAAAAACATGTAATAAATTATTGCGACAAAGTCTTCGAAAGACCAGGTAGAAATCTGTTTTGGTCTATAAAAAAATCTAATAAAGTGGAAGTAAAACAAAGATTAGGAATTGATACAATTAACTTACTTCACCCATAAAAGACACCAAAGGGAAATAAATACAAACATTAAGCGACCAGACCATAATAAAGTTTTAAATAGATTGAAATCCAGGCGTTTTCATGCTTTAAGTCTGTCTACTTATGACAAATTATTAACTTCATGTTTTACTGCCATCAAAAACATGTAATAAATTATTGCGACAAAGTCTTCGAAAGACCAGGTAGAAATCTGTTTTGGTCTATAAAAACATTCTAATAAAGTTTTAAATAAATTGAAATCCAGGCGTTTTCGTGCTTTAAGTCTGTCTACTTATGATTTTTCCACCCTTTATACTAAACTTCCTCATAATCTAATAAAAGAAAAACTTATTGATTTAATTGCATGGACATTTCATAGGGAAGACTCCCTCTATCTTGCATGCAATGTAAGAAATGCTATCTTCACTTCTTAAGAGCATAAAAATTATACTTTATGGTCATGTCAGAAAGTGTGTGAAGCTCTCACCTTTCTACTTGACAATATTTACATTATATTTGGTACTAAGTTATTTAGACAAGTTGTGGGTATTCCGATGGGTACTAATTGTGCAGCCCTTGTGGCTGGTCTGTTTTTGTTTTGTTATGAGAGAGACGTCATGATGTCCCTTTCTGTCGAAAACCAGTCTGAAATCATTGAAGCTCTTAGCTCGACTTCTAGATATGTAAATTATTTTATAAATAGTGACACTTCCTATTTCGATGATTTGAGTCAAATTTACCCCCTAGAACAGTTAAATAAAGGAAATTCGTCTGATACCGAGGCCCCGTTTTTGGATTTACATCTATCTATTGTAGATGGGATTGTTTCTTGCAAAATTTATGATAAACGCAAAGCTTGTGATTTTGAGATTGTAAATGTTCCTTTTTGGACCGTGATGTTCCTCGTGCGCCATCCTATGGCGTTTATATTTCGCAATTAATTCGATTTGCCTGACTGTGTAGTCATGTAACTTACTTCAACACTCGTAGTAAATTGTTTACTGATAAATTTCTTAATCAGGGTAATCAGTACCATAAAGTACGCAAAGCCTTTCCAAATATTATAGACGTCATTCTGATTTAATTTCAAAATTTAATATTGGACTTAAGTCTCTTCTGCAACAAGGTCTATCGGAATCCGAATTTTATGGTGACTTAATATATAAATTCAGAAAAATATATAACCGCAATGACTTCAGCACCCAATTTCGTAAAATCATTCTTCGATATAAAAAGATTGGGTACAACATAAATATTATACGACAGACTGCATGCATGGTAGTTAACCCAATATAGGGATCAAACATGGTTTTTCATGCATTAACATTCGCTAGGTCCCGAGGAAGGTGTTGAAAACCGAGGCCGCAGGCCGAGGTTTTCAACACCTTCCGAGGGACCTAGCGAATGTTAATGCATTGAAAACCATGTTTGATCGCTATTATTGCATAAAAACGAAAAATCATTAAGCAAATTATGTATAAAATGTAGTTTATAAGTCCTTGTTTTTTGCACTATTTAGTTTCACCTGTTCAACTGTATCTCGCGAACGAAGTCTCTACTGACTATACCCGCTTCAGGGCCTGACAGTAAACATTGAAAAGTGCCGCCATCTTGGTGGAAAAGAGTTGACAATCTCGCTTAATTTTATTTTATTTGAAGTTACCTTATTATCATGCGGATAATCCTCTCATCATGAACCATATTATTGCGATGGCTTTTCTTAGTAAGTTTTGCTTCAATGGTCTTTATTTGCTGATTTCGATTTGAGCTGTGTAACACTTGATCGAACCGGCTACCTCTTTATCACAGTCACTTACCCAAACATCCGATCCGTAGATAATCTATCCACATCTTCCTATCTATGCCTGCCGATCTATCTATCTATCTATCTATCTATCTATCTATCTATCTATCTATCTATCTATCTATCAGGGCTTGAAGAAATAGATAGATCTAGCTCATCTATTTCTTCAAGTCCGGGGGGGGGGGGTGGGGGGGGGGGGGGGGGGGCAAGTTAGATAAAGTGGCATGATGCTCCACACAGAGGATGAACAGGTCACACATGAGAACTGGTAAACCGCTTAGAGGATCTAAGCTTGCCTATAAACCCTGATTTTTTCATTGGCCGACAGGGCTTGAGATGTCATTTCAGCTTAATGTCGTCTTTCCATCTCAATGTCGGGTAAAAGTCCCACAAAATTGGAAGCAATGTCTCCTAAATGACCTGTACAGTGTTGATTGGGACGTTAAAACTTAAACCACAAATCAAACAAACAAAATCTATCTATCTAATCCACCCTTCCATGCATCTATTTCTTCTTCAAGCCCTGATGGGCTGGTGCCTAAAGATCTATAGATAGTTAGATAAAGTGGCATGATACCCAATTTCTTGGTGCTCGAACCGGCAACCTTTCTCTTTCTTCCCTTTCGCCTTAACCCCGATCCGATGGAAAGTGCACTTAATAACATTCATCCCTGCAAATGATGCCAATGGAGCGTGTTCAGACTCCCAAAATTGTATCGCCGCTGTGGGGGATCGAACCGGGGGCCTCTAGCATCAGAGGCAAGTGCATTAACCACTCAGCTATCATGCTCTCGATCTCGTCTGATGATTTATCACTGATCCAAACAGGCCTATGATATATCTATCAGCCTGACTGCATCCCATTTTAATTTTTAGGTGGTACGGCCCTTTCAAGAGTATTTCACTTATATCGTGCCAACTGATAATCAGAGATGGGCGAAAAAACGGAGTATCCTGAAGAAAAACAACCTGCCCATCCGAAGAAAAACTACCTGACCATCTGTTGAAGAACTTGTCATCTCACTTGTTAATTAAATGATTAAGAATCAACTAAAAAAAACCATTGAGGTGGTTCTAACGAGCACCCACAACAATTTATATTTTAACCAGAAATACATGTACCATCAAATCCTTAAAATTTGGGCATCTTCAGGATTTACTCAAATTCTCCTAAAATTTTAACAAATTTGTTATACTGCTCAACAAGGAGTACAAAATGGAAAGCAGTGTAGACCCTGATCAGACTGCTTTGTTTCCTAAGGCCTATCTGTCCCAATACTTACGATTATTTTGGTAAAATATCGCATTTTCATGTGGTAAATGCTTGTTTTAGAAAAAAAATTGTATAATTATGACCCCTTTGAACCCAGCTTTATATGGTAAAACCTTGATTTAAAGGATATATGCTATTTTTTTTTTTTATTTCTGCTCAGAAACATAGATTGTGGGTACTCACTTCCCATCACGAAAACACACCTATATAATTGTGACCACCTTGAACCCCACTTTTATATAGTAAAACTGGGGTTAACGGGTAAATCTTTTTTTTCTTATTTCTACTCAAAAATATAGATTGTGGGAATTCGTTGGAACCGCTTCAATGAGGCGGTTCTAACGAGTACCCACAATCTATATTTTTAGTACAGATAAGAAAAATATCACAATTTTTCATTTAAAATGTTTACTTTTTCCCAAAAAAAAATTTACAATGTATTTGAATAGGCGGTTTTTCGTAATGCAGAGGTGGTTCTAACATGTACCCCCAATCTATATTTTGAGCAAAAATAAGAAAAATGATTTTTCATCTAATTTTTTTTTTTTTTTGGCGATAAAATTTACATTGTATTTGTATAGGCATGTTTTCATGATGATGCTCGTATGCGTTATAATCATAATAATTTTCTCTTTCTTTTCAGGTGTCAGTGGCAACAGTGTAATTTCAAGAACCAGTCAATGTGCATTTTCACCATGTTCACCAAATGAAACTGTGTTGATGGCAATTATGATTGAAGATAATTTAAAAATAAAATAATATTAAAACAACATGATATTGTCATTATCAGCTCACTGCTGGTCTTTTTAATGAAGATACAGCTGCAGGTAGAGAGGATAATTTTGGGATATTTTTTCTTGTTTTTTTGGTACTCCATACAAAAAAAAAAAATATTCATCTCACTCATAGGCAATGCATACAAGTACCCACAGCATAAATTTTTAACTTGAAACAAGAAAAAATACCTCTTTTTTACCTTGTTACTTCTTATATGGACCTTTGTTAAGAACATGGAAGCTTCTTTGATCCAGTGTGAGGTGACAATGAATTTCAAACTGATGGAATGTTCACTTGAAATTGCCTTTAATTGGGAAAGTTTGGCATAATATCTGTTTATTTCTTAATTTAAAAATGATTCAGTACTGCACCAATGCTGTTTTTCAAATATAGATATCTGCATTTTAATAGTGACATAAAAAAATACAAGCTCTCTTTTTTCAAGTACAGATAACACTTCACTAAAAGTCATCAAATGCAGAAAAATGCCAGTTTTTTAAACAAAGATGTATTGCTATTCATAATTATTTTGGGATACCTATATTTGAAATAGTGATAACAATATTGTACTACTCTCAGGTTTTTCGGTGTCTGTGACAAAGTTTTCATTTTTCATCGGACGAAGTCTTCTACATAGCTGATAGGATGGTATGCTTCGTCGTCTGTCAACATTTTAAAGGACTTTCACAAAATCCCCGGCTGATTTTAAATAAATTTCATGTGTTCATAACTCCAGATAAGGAGTACTAAGGATTAATTCAGTCCATTAAATCATGTTGTGAATATTCATTCAAATTACCTCATTGAGGTGATCCTATGAAATACCGCAACATGTTTCTCGAAAACAAATGGAAGCTTATCCCTTTTTAATTGACCTATCTAACTGTAACCACATTTTCTGCTGGTCTTAAAATTTGTAAACAGGCGCCATGTGTGCCTGGATGAGGCAAACAGATGTGTCTTAGGGTTATGCCAGTTTGTTGTTTTGTTTCTTTGAATTGAGGTTTTATGTTCCCGTCAAAACTATCTAGGTCATTTTGGAGATGTTGCTACCAATTTTGTGGGACTTTTATCTGACACAGATGAAATGACATCACAATCCCTGCCGCCCAAACAAACCTTAAGCACCTCAAGTTTATAAGCAGTGATTTAATGCTTTATAGATAAACAAGTAAAACAACAAAAACAAACCAAAATGGTTAATATGCTCCACTAATTTTTCCTGGGCAGCTTTGACCCCTAAGCAGTTTATCAGCACTCGTGCGGCCGGTTTCAGCTCTGCGTGGATGCATGAATTTCTAGGATTACACCAGTTTCTTGTCACCTAAATTATGATTTAAATTATAAATCTCAAATGAGTGAAATATTCTTGACATGGACCGAAAACAAAAAACTTCACACACTCTGTGGTTCATTTTTCGCAGTCGACTCAGTGCAGTAGCTTTACACTGCTGATGCTCATGTGACCATCACCGATTTGAACGAAACCCAGATAACGGTTATTTATTGCACTGCTATTGTTGTGTCGTTTGTTTGATTGAATTGGTGTTTAACATCCCCGTCAAAATTATTTAGGTCATTTCCTAAGCAGTTTATCAGTACTCGTGCGGCCGGTTTCAGCTCTGCGTGGATGCATGAATTTCTAGGATTACACCAGTTTCTTGTCACCTAAATTATGATTTAAATTGTCTCAAATGAGTGAAATATTCTTGACAGGGACCGAAAACAAAAAACTTCACACACTCTGTGGTTCATTTTTCACCAATCTGTGGTTCATTTTTCACAGTCAACTCAGTGCAGTATCTTTACACTGCTGATGTTCATGTGACCAGTACCTATTTGAACGAAACCCAGATAACGGTTTTATTGCACTGCTATTGTTGTGTAGTTTGTTTGAATTGGTGCTTAACGTCCCCGTCAAAACTATTTAGGTCATTTTGGAGACTTTGCTTCCAATTTTGTCGGACTTTTACCCGACATTGATATGAAGTGACATCTCAAGCCCTGCCGCCCAATGAAACCAGAAGGCTTATATGCATCAGACGATCTGACTCACACCGCTTTGCCTGGGCAGGCTTAGTCCTTCTAAGGGGTTTACCAGTACTCGTGTGTGGTAAGATTCAGCTCTGCGTGGAAACATCATGCAGCCCAATCTACTTCTCCAAGCCCCGATGGGTGGGGGCGATATTGTTGTGGTGTGTTAGAGGGTCACCTATAGAAGTTTTGGGTTTGGCAAACAGTGTAGACAAATCAGATGCTGCAGAAAGTGGAGTCTGCTGTGGCTGCAGAGATCTGATCTGGGTCTCAAGCACAGGAAAACGAGGGTTGAATGAAACAGGTCATGTCTTCGACCCACCAATGTTGTCAGTGCTTTGATTGTGAATAGTTAAAAAAAAATACATAAACTATTTTTAGATGACCTTGCAAGACTAAAAATAGACATTGCTACTCTCAGTGTGCTTGCATCTTTGCATATAGTATATGATTGTGCTTCTCTCCGAATTTCCCGGAGCGACTGGACGTGATTACATGTACGCCTGTGGGCTCGGTCTTGTTTTCCCGTCAATTTAATTCAGTAAACCGTGGTCGAGAACTTGTACCTGGTGCGAAATTGCTGCCCCCGCCCCCTTTACGATATCGCGAAATAAAAAATGGCGTCCATTTTTTTTTTCTTACTTCGGTGGGCCCGGTAAGAGCATAATTCAAGCAACGTCACCGGTCATTAACAGCACGTGAATTGCCTTGTTAATACATGGGTTTTTGCTGGTTAATGCATGGCTGTTAATATCGTGCGGCACTGATTTTTATGCAATAATCATGGTTGACAACTTTGCTTCCCTCTTTAATTGCACGCCGGTGGGTCAGGCCTCAGATTCTATGACGGTTCCAGCGTAAAAGGCTTACTGAGAATTAGAGAGATCTAATTCAATGTTATGTTGTTTGGTGCCTGATACTCTGTGCCGGTTGGGCCCATCGAAGTCTAACTGTTGGTTTTCTTTTGCTCCAGCATTTCAGTGGTTTCTTGCTGTAAAGGCTTACTGAGAATAAGAGAGAATCTAATTCTATTGCTAAAGGAAGAACCACCCGTTTGCCGTGGGTTGCGTCCTGTAAGCCGGAAGGAGGGATCCTGCAGGTTGAGGGTTGCCTGAAGTTGCGGTGCTTCGGGTGCCCAACACGCCTCTTTCGCCTGGCTTTTCGGTGTAGACGGGTGGCCGTGCGGTCAGGCACGGTCAATCGGTTGGCCGCGCCGAGCCCTAGAGATTCTTCTTTTCTTTTTGTTTTCCATTCTTTTTGTATCTTTCCTGATACCAACCATATGCCCATTTACCTTACCTTTTTCTGTCTTTTTATCTCTAGAAGGCGGTGGCCAAACGGACCAATCGTGTAGGCATTTTGTTTATGCGAGTATATCTCACGTGTATCTCTAACACCTGCGAGTTGGATAACCACTCCATTTAGGGTGTTCCCTTTGTAGGGCTCCAGCACTTGGGACGAAACTGATATATTCCTCATGGGGAATGGAAAACAAACTAACAGCAACGCAACTAAACGTAAAAAAGACGAGGATTCATCCGAATCGGATGAACTCAGTCAACAGTCCAGTCAGCAATCTAGTCAGCAGTCTGCAGCACCAAAGCTTATGCATTTTCCACGCTTCTAGGTTATGACATCAGTTAAAGATACACGCACTGTGTTAGGTTTATCACCCTTTGTCATCGACACGAGCATAGTGTCCATTGCCGGACATCCAAAAGCATCAGAAAGCTTTAGTCAGTGATTGACTCTTAGAAGTCGAGAGAGAACAGCAGGTGAAAAGCATGCTTGGTACCAAAAGGCTATTTGATCTCAACGCAAAAGTATCGCTGCACAAAACACTTAATACATGAAATGGTGTCATCCGCATCCCAGAACGACGTCCTTGCAGCGATGCAGACATCATAGCCAATTTGAAAGATCAAGGCGTCATTGATGTACGTCCAAGTTCGTAGAGGTGGTGTATTAAAGCCAACAAGTACCTACGTGTGGAAAGAATTCCATATACATCAACCAGTTGCTGACGGTCAGACAAATAAGAACGGAACCATCTTATTACATCTTGACTAAGACCAGGAACTTCCATGTTCATCAATAAAATGTTATGATCGACAGCGTCAAAGAGCTTCTGAAGATCTAGTAAAACCATTCCAACAAAATGACCTTTATCGATTTGAAATTTTATGAAATCGGTCAAATAGATTAGACAAGTATCCGTCGAGAAGTGGCCTCTAAATCCTGACTGAAACTTGTTCAATAGCTTTTTCTCATCAAGATAAGTTTCAGTTTGTTCATATACGACTTTCTCGACGACCTTAGATATAAAGCTTAAGATCGAAACTGGACGGTAGTCTTCATCCTGCAACAGGTCGTTTGTCTTCTTTAGATCTGTCTTTGTGTCACCCATCTCTCTTCTTAGACTATGACTGGTCTGTCTATGATGATCAGTGCGGAAGTGACCACTTCCCAGTTATAAATAAGGCGTAACTATACCAAAAACCGAGTCTGCTATTTTCGTTTATTTGGTGTATTCCTTGCTTCCAAAGGATCTAACTTCAGAACTTATTTATTTTCACTGTAGCTGGTGTTGTGCCGTGTGGCGGCCGTAAAACTTCTCCCCGTACATCATCATAGTGCAGATTATATTTTCTGGTCCTTTGGGATCATTGAGTTCATTTGGAATCATTTTGAAAATAGAGTTCTGCTTAAGCCGGTGCTAGAGGACGTGGCCGGTGTTGCACATTTCAGCACTGGTCATGAACAGACTCAATAAAACCGAGTCTGCTATTTTCTTTCAGTTGGTGTATTCCTTGCTTCCAAAGGATCGAACTTCAGAACTTATTTATTTTCACTGTAGCTTGTGTTGTGCCGTGTGTCGGCCGTAAAACGTCTCCCCGTACATCATCATAGTGCAGATTATATTTTGGTCCTTTTTTCGATCATTGAGTTCATTTGGTATCATTTTGAAAATAGAGTTCTGCTTAAGCCGGTGCTAGAGGGCGTGGCCGGTGTTGCGCATTTCAGTATTGGTCATGAACAGATTCAATAAAACCGAGTCTGCTATTTTCGTTTATTTAGTGTATTCCTTGCTTCAAAAGGATCTAACTTCAGAACTTATTTATTTCCACTGTAGCTGGTGTTGTGCCGTGTGACGGTCGTAAAACGTCTCGCCGAACATCATCATAGTGCAGATTATATTTTCTGGTCCTGTGGGATTATTGAGTTCATTTGGTATAATTTTGAAAATAGAGTTCTGCTTAAGCCGATGCTAGAGGGCGTGGCCGGTGTTGGTGTACTGGTCATGAACAGACTCAATAAAATGGAGTCTGCTGTTTTCGTTTATTTGGTGTATTCCTTGCTTCCAAAGGATCTAACTTTAGAACTTATTTAGTGACACAGACACCTTTCTGATATTTAATCTTCATCAGTTGGCTCAACCCCAAAGTTCTGAAACCGAAACGTAGGATGGACAAGACCCGCAAACACACCACATCCTCCTCCGAGCACACACCGACCGACGTAGCTCGTGAGACAGGTCTACTGGAGGCATCAGGCAAGAGACGCCTACCCGCGGACTTATAGGCGTCCCCCACCGAGCAAACATGAGCAAACATGGCCTACACTCCACGGAAGCCCCGGGCATCAGGAAGGAGATGTCCAAAGTAGCGAGACTTGCAAAATTTAAAATATAACAAAAAGTGGCAACCAAATCCGCTAAGATACATGTCTCAACTAACAAGTCAGTCTTAGTTTTAGAAAAATTAGAATTTTATACTGCAAAAGTTAAAGATATAAAATTAAATCTGTACCTGAGTACTGACGTCAACACCGCAGTATCAACCTCAGCACTAAGGAACGGATACTGAGCTGATGATACCCTCGGGGACAACGAATCATCCACCAGCAGAGATACCGACCCAGTGGTTGCAAGGCGTAACAATACCAAATTTAGTGACACAGAGGCCTATCTGATATTTAATCTTCATCAGTGTGTCTCAACCCCAAAGTTCTGAAACCGAAACGGATGATGGACAAGATCCGGCAAACACAGCACATCCCCTCCGAGCACACACCGGCCGACGTAGCTCGTGAGACAGGTCAACTGGAGGCATCAGACAAGTGACGCCCACCCGCGGACTTATAGGCGTCCCTAGAAAAATTATAATTTTATACTGCAACAAATTTAAGATATAATATAGTTATTTAAATCTGTACCTGAGTACTGACGTCAACACCGCAGTATCAACCTCAGCACTAATTGAGAGCGTAAACGAACCAGATGAACAGTAGAAGTAAAACAAAGATCAGGAATCGATACAATTAACTTACTCCACCCATCAAAGACACCAAAGGGAAAGAAACACAAACATTAAGCGACCAGACCATAATGGAAACCTGAACAAAGGAAGGCCATAAGGACAGTTACTTTCCCACAAAATGGCCATATGGCCATCCAAAATAAAAAGACACAAGTGATACACACAGTAAGTAACAAACAAAACCATAAATAAACCGCCACAGAAGAACCGCCTTGGAACGGTCAGTGGAATGATTTCCACTGGGGGGCTTAAATCGATTTTACGTGGCCACAATCCTCGCCCTTACTTCCGTCGCAATTTAGACAAATAATTTGTTCAGTCCGCATGAAGGCCTCCTAACTCATCAGTGCAACATCTCCGTGAACACAAAAATCAAAGAACCACAGAGGTGAGACAACGGTGAGGACTCGACAGCAAGAAACCACTGAAATGCTGGAGCAAAAGAAAGCCAACAGTTAGACACCGATGGGCCCGACCAGAGACAGAGCATCAGGCACCAACCAACATTACCTTGAATTAAATCTCTCTAACTCTCAATAAGCCTTTACGTTTGTGCCGTCATAGAATCTGAGGCCTGAACCACCGGCGTGCAATTAAAGAGGGAAGCAAAGTTGCCAACCGTGATTGGGTTAACTACCATGCATACAGTCTGTCGTATAACATCCATGCTGTACCCAATCTTTTTATATCGAAGAATGATTTTACGAAATTGGGTGCTGAAGTCATTGCGGTTATATATTTGTCAGAATTTATATACTAAGTACCCATAAGATTAAAGACTGTTATCAAAAATGGAAAATGAATAAAGCCGATTGGGAATTGTTCCATAATTTATGCGAAGAAGAGTTATCAACTGACCACATTTATTAATCATCTGACATTGTTTCTGATTTCACAGATTCTCTTATTAAAATATCAGAACAATGCATTCCAAAGACCTCCACAAATCCAAAGAAAAGCAAACCTTAGTTTAATAATGACAGTAAAGAAGCTATCAAAGGACGCAAACAGGCTTTAAATAAATTCTGCAAAACTCCAACTACAGAAAGACCAAATGATGTAAAGGTTTTTAGAGCTCGACGAATAATCCGAGCATCAAAACGAAAGTCTTGGAGAGAATAAGTTTCAAAATTGAACTATAAAACATACATTAAAAAGGTTTGGGATATGGTACGAAAAATATCAGGAAAAACAAAGTCCCCTTGCTTTACAAATTTACATACTGATTTTGACGTAGAAGCTTCAACTAAGAAAGATATTTCGATACTCTTGGTAGCACATTCTTGAGAAATTTATCAACACGAAATTATTCTGACACTTTTAGAAATTTCAAAGGACCAAGGAGAAAAGAAATTTAAACTTTAAATCCCTCAATCACGAACAATACAACAAACCTTTCATTTTATCCGATGCTGAATCATCTGCCAAAAAGCTCTCTCTCATCACTTTTAGATATCTTTAATAATACTTGGGAAACGGGGTCTGTCCTGAGAGCTGGTGTTTAGCTACAGTTGTGCCAATTCCAAAACCAGGGAAAGATCATGCAGAACCTACAAATTATTGTCCGATAGCTTTGACAAGCTGTTTGTGTAAAACAATGGAGAGAATGATTAACAAGAGATTAGTCTGGTACTTAGAGTCCAACAGCCTCATTTCAGAATATCAGTCAGGTTTTCGTTCGGAACGTAGTACCAACGAGAATTTAATAAGATTAGAAACATCTATACGAAATGCTTTTATTAACAAAGAACACGTAGTAGCTGTCTTTTTTCGACTTGGAGAGAAAGCATATGATACACCATGGCGTTATGGAATTTTGAAAGATCTCCATAACATTGGCTTAAGAGGAGAACTTCCCAGTTTTATAGAAAGCTTTTTAGGCGAACGCGGGTTTCAGGTACGTGTGGGATCTACTCTGTCAGATCTCTATGAACAAGAACAAGGTGTCCCACAGGGTAGTATTCTTTCAGCTATGCTACTTAACATCAAAATAAACAATATTGTACAATGTTTGGACGACAAAACAGATTGTTCATTGTATGTTGATGATTTTTGTATATGTTTCCGTTCAAGGAATATTAAAACAATTGAACGAAAATTACAACAACATTTAAAAAGAATAGAGGAATGGGCTGATAAAAATGGTTTCAAGTTCTCCAAATCGAAAACGCAGTGTGTTCATTTTTGTAAGCTACGGAAGAAACACGAACACCCTTCCCTGTTTATACGGATCACAAATTCTTGTTGTTGAATAGGCCAAATTTCTAGGAGTCATATTTGACCAAAAGTTATCTTTTATTCCCCACATTAAATATCTTAAAGCGTAATGCTTAAAAGCTTTGAATATTCTGAACGTTTTGGCTCATAAAACTTGGGGAGCAGATCGGTATACCTTTTTACATCTTTACCGGTCTTTAATAAGATTTAAATTAGATTATGGGTCTGTTGTTTATGGTTCTGCCAGAAAGTCATATTTAAAATCTTTGGATACTATCCACCACCAAGGCCTTCGTCTGGCTTTGAGAGCTTTTCGTACTTCTCCCGTACTAAGCCTTTATGTGGAAGCAGGTGAACAATATTTAGAGAAAAACTGTCTCTTCAGTATGCTATTAGACTTGCTGCTAATCCATCTAACCCGGCTTTTGAAATTTCATTCCCACCTGAATTTGTAGATAAGTATGAAATTAAACCCACAGCAATCAAACCTTTTGGATTAGATAATTCAGGTATCGACCTTAAAAGTATTCAAAAACATGGAACCGCCGAAGTTCCATCTTGGTGTATTAAAAAATCTTCTATTCTGTTTACTTACATGATGGAAAAAATCCGAATCAAATCCAATTCTACTCAAACAAAACTTTCAGGTACTGCAGTCACATTACAATGATTACCAGCAAGTCTATACGGATGGTTCCAAAGAAGGAGATAAAGTTGGTTGTGCGTATGTTTCTAAAGATACGCACCAAACCTTGCGCCTTTCCGATGGTTCATCTATTTTTACAGCTGTAGCCAAAGCAGCAGACCTAGCTTTAGATTTTGTCAGTTCCTCAACAATTCAAAAAGCAATTATATTTTCTGATTCACTTTCTGTGCTTAAGGCTTTAGCTCATTTATCACCCAAAAACAATCAAATACAAAAATTGATCGAAAAACATCACGAAATTTCTAAAACTCACCAAATCTTGTTTTGTTGGCTTTCGAGCCATATTGGTATTGTCGGCAATGAGTTTGCTGACAAGAAAGCAAAGGAATCGCTCAATCTTGATCCGTCTATTTTTAAAAGTCCTTCTAATAATTTTAAACCATTTATCAACAGATACATCTTGTCGGAATGACAAGGCGAATGGGATCGTGCAATAGATAACAAACACAATGTCATAAAACCTGGCATCGGAACAAAATGCTCTCCTCCACAGTTTTCCAGGAAAGAGGATGTAGTATTAACGTGATTGCGCATTGGTCATACTAGTATTTCAAATGGTGATGATCGGTCTACTTGTGTAGGCTGTGATCAGCCTTTTTATTTGCCTTCACTGCAGCTGGTGTTGTGCCGTGTGGCGACCGTAAAACGTCTCCTCGTACATCAACCATAGTGCAGTTTATATTTTACTTTTGGTCCTTTGAGATCAGCATGAATATTCTGAGTAATAAGAAATAAATTATTGGTTTAGACTCATATTCTAGACAGGTTTTAAATTATTTGGACCCCATTTTGATTTATATCAAGTCTTTGAATCGACTGCCTGTTCGAAATTCGCAAATTTGCAGTACGTTTCCTCTGGCTTTCGTTGCCGGATCTCTGGCTTTCGTTGCCGGATCATTACAGGGTCACTGATGAGGCTTTATTAGCCGAAACTACGTAGTATGACCCATCTTCTTTCTTATGAATGTTTTCATTGCTCTTAAAGGAACTCATTTTTGATTTTTATTTCACTGTAAAACATATCTTAATTGACTGTGTTGACTTTTCATCCTCACGTAACTTATATTTTAAAGCTGACACATTGCAAAAAATGTTTCAAGATGTACCTGTTGATAATATTATTTGATTCTTAAAAGAAATTGGACTTTTTCATAAGATTTAACTGCTTCAGATTTTTATACGTTATCATTCTGACATTAACTTTTAATATCCTCCTAATTATTAATGCCCTTTAACCATTAATCGCTTGACGCTTATGACCCACAAAGAGGGTTGACGCGTCGTTGAATACGAAATCATCATCATCATGATAAGCCCCCAAGTGGAATTCGTTTCCGCTGACCGTTCCAAGGCGGTTCTTCTGTCGCGGTTTATTTTTGTTATGGTTTGTCTTTGGGTGTTTGTGTAGCTTATATTATTTTATTTTGGATAGCCAATTGGCCATTTTGTGGGAAAGTTACTGTCCTTTTAGCTTTCCGCTATTGAAGTTTCCATTAGGGTCTGTTATTTCATGTTTGTGTTTCTTTCCCTTTGGTGTCTCTGATTGGAGCTATGGGTTAAATGTATCGATTCCTGATCATTGCTTCCACTTCTATTGGGTTAACACACACACACACACACACACACACATACGCGCGCGCGCGCGCGCGCGCGCGCACACGCACACAGTCCTTCTTAGAGGTTATGTGTGAGCATTTGATGCAACTGAAAGCTAGAAGACACTTTTTTATGTCTGGAAAGATCTTGTACATAAGAATAACAAGAGGACCATGATGTTCCTATATCGCTCGCCTGAGCTAAGAGCTAAGAGTTTTGCACGTGCTCCAGTGTCCTGTTTGAGACAAGACTTTAAAGGTTTTCCCTAATATGTCTATGTAAAGCGAGTGTGCCCCGGCGTGGGGCCATTTTTTTGTCCTAGGGCTTTTATTTGAACAATATTGGTAGAGGTCAACTAGATGAAGCTTCATACTAAATATCAAAGACCTGTGCCTTCTGGTTTCAGACAAGAAGATTTTAAAAGATTTCCCTATCATAAGCCTGCATAAAACCAGTGGGCTCCGGCACGGGGGCATATCTGACCCCAGGGCTATAATTTGAACAATCTTTGTAACAGTCAACTAGATGAAGCTTCATATCAAATATCAAAGTTCAGGGCCTTCTGGTTTCAGACAAGAAGATTTTTACAGATTTTCGATCCCTATATAAGCCTATGTAAAACCAGTGGGCCCCCGTGTGAGGCCCTGTTTGGCCTCACGGCTATAATTTCAACAATCTTCATAGCGGTCCACTAGATGAAGCTTCATACCAAATATCGAAGACCTGGGCCGTCTGGTTTGAGACAAGAAGATTTTTAAAGGTTTTCCCTATCATAAGCCTGCATAAAACCAGTACGCACCGGCGCGGGGCATTTTTGGCCCCAGGGCTATAATTTGAACACCCTTGCAAATGCCTGGGCCTGCTGGTTTCAGACAAGAAGATTTTTAAAGGTTTTCCCTATCACAAGCCTGCATAAAACCAGTACGCACCGGCGCGGGGCATTTTTGGCCCCAGGGCTATAATTTGAACACCCTTGGTAGAGGTCCTCTAGATGAAGCTTCATACCAATATCAAAGACCTGGGCCTTCTGGTTTCAAATAAGAAGATTTTTAAAGGTTTTCCTATGTAAGCCTATGTAAAACCAATTGGCCCCAGGGCTATAATTTGAACAATCTTCGTAGCAGTCAACTAGATGAAGCTTCATAACAAATATCAAAGAACTGGGCCTGCTGGTTTCAGACAAGAAGATTTTCAAAGGATTTCCCTAAATAAGCCTTTGTTAAACCGGTGGGCCCCGGCGCGGAGGCATTTTTGGCCCCCAGGGCTATAATTTGAACAATCTTGGTAGAGATCCACTAGATGAAGCTTCATACAAAAGATCAAAGACCTGGGCCTTGCGTTTTTAGAGAAGAAGATTTTTAAAGATGTTCCCTATATAAGCCTATGTGAAACCAGTGGGCCCCGGCGCAGGGGCGGTTTTGGCCCCAGGGCTATAATTTGAACAATCTTGGTAGAGGTCCACTAGAAGAAGCTTCATACTAAATATCAAAGACCTGGGCCTTCTGGTTTCAGACAAGAAGATTTTCAAAGAATTTCCCTATATAAGCCTATGTAAAAGCAGTGGGCCCTGGCGCGGGGACATTTTTGGCCCCAGGGCTACGATTTGAACAATCTTGGTAGAGGTACATTAGATGAAGCTTCACACCAAATATCAAAGACCTGGGCCTTGCGGTCTCAGAGAAGAGTTTTAAAGATTTTCCCTATATAAGCCTATGTAAAAACAAAGGGCCCCGGGGCGGGGGCATTTTCGGCCCTAGGGCTATAATTTGAACAATCTTGGTAGAGGTCCACTAGATGAAGCTTCATACCAAATATCAAAGACCTGGGCCTTCTGGTTTCAGACAAGAAGATTTTTAAAGGTTTTCCCTATATAAGCCAATGTAAAACCAGTGGGCTCCGGGGCTGGGCAATTTTTGGCCTCAAGGCAATAATTTGAACAATCTTGGTAGAGGTCCACTAGATGAAGCTTCATACAAAATATCAAAGACCTGGGCGTTCTGGATTTCCCTATATAAGCCTATGTAAAAGCAGTGGGCCCTGGCGCGGGGACATTTTTGGCCCAAGGGCTATAATTTGTACAATCTTGGTAGAGGTCCACTAGATGAAGCTTCACACCAAATATCAAAGACCTTGGCCTTGCGGTCTCGGAGAAGATTTGTTAAAGATTTTCCCTATATAAGCCTATGTAAAACGAAAGGGCCCCGGGGCGGGGACATTTACGGCCCCAGGGCTATAATTTGAACAATCGTGGTAGAGGTCCACTAGATGAAGCTTCATACCAAATATCAAAGATCTGGGTGTTCTGGTTTCAGACAAGAAGATTTTCAAAGGATATATAAGCCTATGTTAAACCAGTGGGTCCTGGCGCGGGGACATTTTTTGACCCAAGGGCTATAATTTGAACAATCTTTGTAGAGGTCCACTAGATGAAGCTTCATACCAAATATCAAAGACCTGGGCCTTCTGCTTTCAGAGAAAAGATTTTTAAATATTTTCCCTATATAAGCCAATGTGAAACCAAAGGGCCCCTGGGTGGGGGCATTTTCGGCCCCAGGGCTATAATTAAAACACTCTTGGTAGAGGTCTACTAGATGAAGCTTCATACCAAATATCAAAGACCTGGGCATTCTGGTTTCAGACAAGAAGATTTTAAAGGTTTTCCCTATACAAGACTATGTAAAACCAGTACGCCCCGGGGCGGGACCAATTTTGGCCCCAGGGCAATAATTTGAACAACCTTGGTAGAGGTTCACTAGATGAAGCTTCATACCAAATATCAAAGACCTGGGCCTTCTGGTTTAGAGAAGAAGATTTTTAAATATTTTCCCTATATAAACCAATGTGAAACAAAAGGGCCCCTGGGTGGGGGCAGTTTCGGCCCCAGGGCTATAATGAAACATTCTTGGTAGATGTCTACTAGATGAAGCTTCATACCAAATATCAAAGACCTGGGCATTCTGGTTTCAGACAAGAAGAGTTTAAAGGTTTTCCCTAAACAAGACTATGTAAAACCAGTACGCCCCGGGGCGGGGCCATTTTTGGCCCCAGGGCAATAATTTGAACAATCTTGGTAGAGGTCAACTAGATGACGCTTCATACCAAATATCAATGACCTGGGCCTTCTGGTTTCAGACAAGAAGATTTTTAAAGTTTTTTTTTTCTTATTTTCTACTCTTGTTGCCATGCCAACCAGAGTTCTGCATGCAATAAAATTCTTTGAACAACTTTGAGAGAGGACCACCCAAAGATCATTTAGGCCAAGTCTGGTCAAAATCTGTTCAGTGGTTTAGGAGGAGATGTCGTTTCAAGGAATTGTGGACGGACATCCGGACGGACGACGACGACGACGGACGAATGACCGATGACAATAGCTCCCCTGGAGCCTTCGGCTCAGGTGAGCTTAAAATTACAGAACCTGATAATGGACATTTTCAGGTTCTGTAATTTCTATTCTTATGTTTGACAAATCATGTAGATGCATCGCCTACATACGCGAAAGCTTTATGTTTTATACAGTATACAGAAATTACTTCAAGAACTGTGATTTTGACCAAACAATGATACAGCTTACTTATATAAGGGCTCCTATTTTGATATATATTGACGCTGACCTCTTGTTTACTTTCATGTTTTTGAAGATCATTGGTGAAAGTAATTTTAATGATTACAATCTTGACTGCAAATGGTGCCTTTTTATTTATATTGTTATACAAAAAAAAATACTGAATCAAAATCAGTACGGTTAACCTTTTATTAATATTTTGATCTTGACAAAAATGATGCTTTACTAGTAAATCCTACTTTTGAAGAGAGCAAAAGCTCCTTGTATGAATGAAGATTTCATGTCTTTACTTAATATTTTGACCTCGATTGGGATAGTATTCTGAATGCAATTCTTAATTTTGAAAAGGATCCATTCTTAAATGATCTGAATGTTTTTGATTTGCCAAAAATGGAATTTTTCATGCCTAGTTTACTTTTGAATCGACCATTATATTATCTTATTAACTATGACCCCTTTTATTTAATATATATGTGCAGATTATATTAAGCCATATCACCTATCTTAGTAATTACATAATTTACCTCGCATAAAGACCATTAATTGTGATCTTGACAAAAAAATCTTTTTTTTTAGCTATTTTTTTTTTTTTTTTTTTTTACTTTTCAAAAGACCCATATTTTCTTATCGGAAAGCTGTCAACCCGTTTGTATGTTGTAGTTTTGTGGATCACATGTAGATACATCACTAATCTAAGTGATATTATCATATCTAGCTCAGAAGCTACTGTAATTTTGCGATCTTTCACAACTAATAAACTTGCAGGTAATTGTAATGCTTACTTTGGAACGACTTCTATTTGCTTGTATGATCGCTATTACCAAATTATTACATCATTGTTCCGCAGATAATGAGTATTTACATCATCTATATGAGTGGCATTTTCATATCTATCAAAATCAGTTAATTCAATGATTGCGATCTTCATTACAAAGGTGTTTTGCCTTTTTGTTTGTTTGATTTTTTGTTGTTGTTGGGTTTTAGTTTTGAAACGGCCCTCATTTTCTTATATGGATGGTGACCCCCAACCCCCCTTTTTATTTCCTGCTTGGTATATCACATAGATGCACTAGCTGTCTTAATTACACCAACAATTCTAGCATAGACGTTACTTAAATTTTCAAAGTACAGGAAAACCTTCTTATTTATAGCACTTCTTTTACCGTAAATGTTTCGATTATACAGACAATTGGCCAGTTATGGTCGTTTTTTTTTCTTTTATAATATATACAATTTAAACCATGTTATATCCCAAAATGTAATAATAAACTGTGCTATAAAATGTTTTATTTGTATTGTTCACATTATTTTTCAGAGACAATATAAGACTTGGCATTACATAAAAAAAAGTTATGTTCTCTGAAAATTTATAGTAAAAAATAAAGATAGACTGCTATCATCTGCTCAGGAATTATTTGGTGTGATGTAAGAAATGATCCCACTGTCTTCGACTGGCATATTTTGATCTTCACTATTTCCAGGATTGGAAGGTTTGCCGGGAATGAAGGGTGACCGAGGATCGCCAGGCAGAACAGGTACAGTCATTGTTTTGGTCTAATATTCTCGGGACAAAGTCTTTGAATGGTTAGGGAGAATACGCCACAGAACTGAAAAAGTGTGGATATATAATTATTTCTGGGCCAGAACATCTAGTTTCGGCCAATTTGGCCTCATCAGTGATACTCAAATATTTCGAAAACTCCACAATGGAATCAATGATCCCAAAGGCCAGGAAAATGCGAAAAACACTATGAAGAAATATGTTTTGGTCCATAAAAATTCCAATAAGTTTTAAATAAAATGAAATCCAGCCGTTGTCATGCTTTTAGTCTGTCTACTTATGTTTTTTTTTCTACCCTTTACACCACATTTCTAGGATGTAATCAGTATCCCTTAGACCAGAAATCAATTTAGCGGAAGTTTCCCCGTAACACTAGAAGAGCTACAGGAGAGACCACTTGAACGGGCAAGGTGGTGGAGTATTTGTGTTAGTCTCCAGCCTGTATGGGAGTGAGGAACCAGAAGAGCTCAAAGTGGACCAAGTTTGTGAACTGTTTGGTCCAAGGTAAAAAATCCATAGTACTTAGGATCTATATGTGGGAAACAACAGACCTAATGGAAACATCAATAGCGGAAAGCCAAAAGGACAGTTACTTTCCCACAAAATGGCCAATGGGCTATACAAAATAAGCCTCGATAGCGCAGTGGTTAGCGCGTTCGACTTATGATCCAGAGGTTGTGCGTTCGAATTCGGCCACCGGTATCGAGGTGTGTCCTTGGGCAAGACACGTAATGACACTACCACACTCCACCAAGGTGTAAATGGGTAGCAGTGGTGTAAAAACCACTGCCTCTCTCTCTTGCGCGCGTGAAAACACCCGGAATGAGTGTTCGAGAGCGATTCAATAAGCTTGAAAAGTAGAAGTAAAACAAAGATCAGGAATTGATACAATTAACTTACTCCACCCATAAAAGACACCAAAGGGAAAGAAATACAGTCGAACTTCAATGGCTCGAACACCTTTGGGGCCTCGAAAATCTGTTCGAGACAGGGGTAGTTCGAGCCACTGAGGGAGACTGCCAGGATGTATACGATATACTTTTCGATATCTTTTCGGTGTTTTATAATGAAAATGTATGCTGTGTGTACTCATTAGAATCGCCTCATCGAGGCGATTCTAATGAGTACACACAGCATACATTTGCAAGATAAAAGACTAAAATCTCCTTAATTATCCCCCACTATTTCTTATGTAGAGGATTTCGCTAGGGACTCAAGAATGGGTTCGACACATCCATGGTAAACGAGCCATCCGTGTTCGAGCCATCGAAGTTCCACTGTACAAACATTAAGCGACCAGACCATAATGGAAACCTAAACAAAGGAAGGCCATAAGGACAGTTACTTTCCCACAAAATGGCCATATGGCCATCCAAAATTAAAAGACACAAGTGATACACACAGTAAGCAACAAACAGCAACATAAATAAATCGCCACAGAAGAGCCGCCTTGGAACGGTCAGTGGAAGATTTCCACCGGGGGGCTTAAATCGATTTTACGTGGCCACAATCCTCGCTCTTACTTCCGTCGCGATTTAGACAAATAATTTGTTCAGTCCGCATGAAGGCCTCCTAACTCATCAGTGCAACATCTCCGTGAACACAAAAATCAAAGAACCACAGAGGTGAGACAACGGTGAGGACTCGACAGCAAGAAACCACTGAAATGCTGGAGCAAAAGAAAACCAACAGTTAGACTCCGATGAGCCCGACCAGAGACAGAGCATCAGGCACCAACCAACATTATCTCTCTAATTTTCAATAAGCCTTTACGTTGGAGCCGTCATAGAATCTGAGGCCTGACCCACCAGCGTGCAATTAAAGAGGGAAGCAAAGTTGCCAACCGTGATTGGGTTAACTACCATGCATGCAGTCTGTCGTATAATATCCATGTTGTACCCAATCTTTTTATATCGAAGAATGATTTTACGAAATTGGGTGCTGAAGTCATTGCGGTTATATATTTTTCTGAATTTATATACTAAGTCACCATAAAATTCGGTTTCCGATAGACCTTGTTGCAGAAGAGATTTTAGTCCAATATTGAATTTTGAAATTAAATCAGAAGCTTTCATCGCAATCGAACTAAAATAAATTAGTATAAACAAAAACAAAATAATATAAGCGACACAAACACCCAAAGACAAACCATAACAAAAATAAACCGCGACAGAAGAACCGCCTTGGTACGGTCAGCGACAACGAATTCCACTGGGGGGCTTAAATCTGAATGCAATTCTTAATTTTGAAAAGGATCCATTCTTAAATGATCTGAATGTTTTTGATTTGCCAAAAATGGAATTTTTCATGCCTAATTTACTTTTGAATCGACCATTATATTATCTTATTAACTATGACCCCTTTTATTTGATATATGTGCAGATTATATTAAGCCATATCACCTATCTTAGTAATTACATAATTTACCTCGCATAAAGACCATTAATTGTGATCTTGACAAAAAATCTCTTTTTTTTAGCTGTTTTTTTTTTACTTTTCAAAAGACCCATATTTTCTTATCGGAAAGCTGTCAACCCGTTTGTATGTTGTAGTTTTGTGGATCACATGTAGATACATCACTAATCTAAGTGATATTATCCTATCTAGCTCAGAAGCTACTGTAATTTTGCGATCTTTCACAACTAATAAACTTGCAGGTAATTGTAATGCTTACTTTGGAACGACTTCTATTTGCTTGTATGATCGCTATTACCAAATTATTTCATCATTTTTCTGCAGATAATGAGTATTCACATCATCTATATGAGTGGCATTTTCATATCTATCAAAAACAGTTAATTCAATGATTGCGATCTTCATTACAAAGGTGTTTTGCCTTTTTGTTTGTTTGATTTTTTTGTTGTTGTTGGGTTTTAGTTTTGAAACGGCCCTCATATTCTTATATGGATGGTGACCCCTTACCGCCCTTTTTATTTCCTGTCTTGGTATATCACATAGATGTACTAGCTGTCTTAATTACACCAACAATTCTTGCATAGACGTTACTTAAATTTTCAAAGTACAGGAAAACCTTCTTATTTATAGCACTTCTTATACCGTAAATGTTTCGATTATACAGACAATTGGCCAGTTATGGTCGTTTTTTCTTTTATAATATATACAATTCAAACCATGTTATATCCCAAAATGTAATAATAAACTGTGCTATAAAATGTTTTATTTGTATTGTTCACATTATTTTTCAGAGACAATATAAGACTTGGCATTACATATAAAAAAGTTATGTTCTCTGAAAATTTATAGTAAAAAATAAAGATAGACTGCTATCATCTGCTCAGGAATTATTTGGTGTGATTTAAGAAATGATCCCACTGTCTTCGACTGGCATATTTTGATCTTCACTTTTTCCAGGATTGGAAGGTTTGCCGGGAATGAAGGGTGACCGAGGATCGCCAGGCAGAACAGGTAAAGTCATTGTTTTGGTCTAATATTCTCGGGACAAAGTCTTTGAATGGTTAGGGAGAATACGCCACAGAACTGAAAAAGTTTGGATATATAATTATTTCTGGGCCAGAACATCTAGTTTCGGCCAATTTGGCCTCATCAGTGATACTCAAATATTTCATAAACTCCACAATGGAATCAATGATCCCAAAGGCCAAGAAAACGCGAAAAACACTATGAAGAAATATGTTTTGGTCTATAAAAATTCCAATAAGTTTTAAATAAAATGAAATCCAGCCGTTGTCATGCTTTTAGTCTGTCTACTTATGTTTTTTTCCACGCTTTACACCACACTTCTAGGATGTAATCAGTATCCCTTAGACCAGAAATCAATTTAGCGGAAGTTTCCCCGTAAAACTAGAAGAGCTACAGGAGAGACCACTTGAACGGGCAAGGTGGTGGAGTATTTGTATTAGTCTCCAGCCTGTATGGGAGTGAGGAACCAGAAGAGCTCAAAGTGGACCAAGTTTGTGAACTGTTTGGTCCAAGGTAAAAAATCCATAGTTCTTAGGACCTATATGTGGGAAACAACAGACCTAATGGAAACATCAATAGCGGAAAGCCAAAAGGACAGTTACTTTCCCACAAAATGGCCAATAGGCTATACAAAATAAGCCTCGATAGCGCAGTGGTTAGCGCGTTCGACTTATGATCCAGAGGTTGTGCGTTCGAATCCGGCCACCGGTATCGAGGTGTGTCGTTGGGCAAGACACGTAATGACACTGCCACACTCCACCAAGGTGTAAATGGGTAGCAGTGGTGTAAAAACCACTGCCTCTCTCTCTTGCGCGCGTGAAAACACCCGGAATGAGTGTTCGAGAGCGATTCAATAAGCTTGAAAAGTAGAAGTAAAACAAAGATCAGGAATTGATACAATTAACTTACTCCACCCATAAAAGACACCAAAGGGAAAGAAATACAAACATTAAGCGACCAGACCATAATGGAAACCTAAACAAAGGAAGGCCATAAGGACAGTTACTTTCCCACAAAATGGCCATATGGCCATCCAAAATTAAAAGACACAAGTGATACACACAGTAAGTAACAAACAACAACATAAATAAATCGCCACAGAAGAGCCGCCTTGGAACGGTCAGTGGAAGATTTCCACCGGGGGACTTAAATCGATTTTACGTGGCCACAATCCTCGCCCTTACTTCCGTCGCGATATAGACAAATAATTTGTTCAGTCCGCATGAAGGCCTCCTAACTCATCAGTGCAACATCTCCGTGAACACAAAAATCAAAGAACCACAGAGGTGAGACAACGGTGAGGACTCGACAGCAAGAAACCACTGAAATGCTGGAGCAAAAGAAAACCAACAGTTAGACTCCGATGAGCCCGACCAGAGACAGAGCATCAGGCACCAACCAACATTATCTCTCTAATTTTCAATAAGCCTTTACGTTGGAGCCGTCCTAGAATCTGATGCCTGACCCACCGGCGTGCAATTAAACAGGGAAGCAAAGTTGCCAACCGTGATTGGGTTAACTACCATGCATGCAGTCTGTCGTATAATATCCATGTTGTACCCAATCTTTTTATATCGAAGAATGATTTTACGAAATTGGGTGCTGAAGTCATTGCGGTTATATATTTTTCTGAATTTATATACTAAGTCACCATAAAATTCGTGTTTCGATAGACCTTGTTGCAGAAGAGATTTAAGTCCAATATTGAATTTTAAAATTAAATCAGAAGCTTTCATCGCAATCGAACTAAAATAAATTAGTATAAACAAAAACAAAATAATATAAGCGACACAAACACCCAAAGACAAACCATAACAAAAATAAACCGCGACAGAAGAACCGCCTTGGAACGGTCAGCGACAACGAATTCCACTGGGGGGCTTAAATCGATTTTACGTGGCCACATTCCTCGCCCTTACTTCCCCTACTAAAGACGCATTTCTGGAGCAAATCGTAACAGAATCAACTAGAGTTCAAACATTATTGATCTCTTTTTCATAAACAACGACATTCTTGTAATTCATGTTCATGTTGTCCCTGGTTTTGCTGACCATGCGGCGGTCTTTTTACAAATCCAGTCTGAGACCCATTAAGGCCAAGACAGTACCGAGGAAGCTTTTTTAGTACAGGAGAGCCGACTAAGAACGAACTTCTGGAATATGCGGCAGAGTTCCAGACCACAGCCACTTCACTGGATATTGACACATTGAGGACCAACTTCAAGTCAAAAATTCATAAATTCATGTTTAAGGGAAAATATATCCGCCAGAAACTGCTTCGTATAACCAAAGTCCATAAACCATGGATAGACAAGCATGTCAAGGCACTTCAGAGAAAGATAAATAAACTCTTCAGGAGACAGTGTTTGACCCATGAGGCCAATGTTATCTCCCATTACAAGCAGATGAAGGCCAAGGTGCAAAAGGCATACTAGATGCAAGTGGAGAATATTATTGACCTTGGAGACCCAGAAGCAGACAACAGACCGGTGCTAGGGGACGAATACAGCCTTGCAAACTACATTGCTGTGTTTGAAGAGACTCAATAAAACCGAGTCTCTGATTTCCCTTTCTTCTATGTGTTCTTTGTTTCCAAAGGCAACCTTTAAGGTTTTTATTTTAATGAAACATTTTGGTATATATGTAATGTCAGTTGGTGCCTGTTGCCCTGTCTGGTCCGGCTTACGGGATCCAAATGTTCATTTCATTTTCTTTTGCTCCAGCAGTTCAGTTATTTCATGCTGTCGAGTCCTCATCCTTGTTTCATATCTGAATTCGTTTGATCTATATTTTGACGTAAATGTTGTACTGATGAGCTTGAAACCCTTTATGTGGACTGAACACGTTATTTGTCTAAATCGATATCTTGGATAGGCGTATCGATCCCGGATCATTGCTTTCACTTCTAGTTTGTATCATTTATATTTCAGATGCAATAATCATAGAGCAAAGAAGAAGTACGTCTGCAAAGACTGTGACACGGATCGAAACACCAATCCAAGACATCGAAGGGAAAGAAAGACGAATATAAATTAACATCACTACAATGAAAACGTCACATGCGGAAAGCCAAATGGACAAATACTTTCCAACAACATGGGCAAGCGGCTTTCCAAAATAATAAAAAAAATATTAGCAAAACAACCATGAAAAAGTGAACTATAACAACAATAATAAATTATGGGACAAGAGCAGCCGTTGAACGGTCAGTAAAACCATTTTACTACAGGCTTAGATCGATTTTACATGGCCACAAGCCTTGCACTAGGCTCTGTCTTGATTTAAACAAATAACATGTTCAGTCCACATGAAGGATTTCAAGCTCATCATTGCAAAATTTCCGTGAAATTATAAATCAAACGAATTCAGACATGTAACAATAATGTTTTGTTTTATTTTCTAGCCTTCATCTTATCTTCTCATTCTTATAGCATGAAAACGTTGGTAACATAAAGAGTTTTCTTGTTAAGGAGTCTAGAGTAGGACACACGCAAACCTGGCTTATAGCAGTATCTCATTATAAGAAACTTTTTTGGTTTTCTATTTACGGCCTTTTCACAAATTTTCAACCGATCGCTAATTTAAAGATGGAAGAAAGCCGGGGTACCCAGAGAAAAACCATTTGACCATGCAGAGCTGAAACTGACCGCGCATGAGTACTGTTAAACCGCTTAGGACTGAATATGTTCTATAAAAGGGTTATACTTTGGAAGCAAACAATACATCACAAAACCTATAAGTATATAGTGTACAGTTTTCTGGGCGAGACTAGCTAGTGTCGGCCAAGTATGCCTCATCAGTGAGCACTGCCAAGGCAAAGTAGTGCGAGTTGGACCTAGTGCATATAAGCCTTATTGATGCCATTTGACAACAGGGATTCAGGTGTCATTTTATCTCATCACATGAACGAGTCTGTGAAATGAACACCCCCTAAACCCCACTTTATATAGAGAAAATATGGGTTTTCGGGTGTATACATTATTTTGTTTTATTTCTGCTCCAAGACACAGGTTGTGGGTACTTGTTAGAAGATTAGGCGTTCTTACGAGCACAAACAACATATGTTTGCAGTATGGAAACAACACTTGGCGTTTGCGAGGATCGAACACGCTCATCTCGATCTAAAATCCGATGCTTTACCGCTGCACCACAGCGCTCCACAAGTAGTCCTTTCGAATCATTTATTGGACGGCGGGATTTAATAGGAAACAGTTGAGGGTCAGTGATGAGGCTTGATTGGCCAACACAAGCTAGTCGGGCCCAGAAAAAATATTGCACACTCCATAGTTTTCAGTTCTGTGCTGTAGTCTTTGCTTCCAATGGACTACCCCTTTTTCAGAAAATTATCGAAAACGTGTCTGACTGATGATCAGAAGGTCGCAGGTTCGATCCCTGCCTGTTCGGCTACATTGAAATCTTTTCTACGGTAATTCTCTCTCTTCTGCTGATTCAAGAAAGGCAGTTGTCAGCCTCTGGCAAAGGCAAAATAATTTCCAAAGTTTCTGGTTCACTACCTCTGAATAAATAAGTTCTGAATAGTTAGATCCTTTGGATGCAAAGAATACACCAAAATAGACGAAAATAGCAGACTGCTTTCTTTGAGTCTGTTCATGACCAGTCCTGACGTGTGAAACAACGGCCACGCCCTCTAGCACCGGCTTAAGCAGAACTCTATTTTCAAAATTATTCTAAATGAAATGTTCCAAAAGGACCAGAAAATATTACCTGCATTATGATGATGTACGTGGGGGGGGGGGTGGGGGGGTGGGCTTTGTACGGCCGTCACATGGCACAACAGCAGCTGCAGTGAAGATAAAAATGTAGTTACGTAAACTATCTTGCTCGAAATACCTTAGTGTTGACTGGGACGTAAAACTCCAAGCAAACCAAACTAAAATACGTCGACAGATTGAAAAACACTCGCTTTTATTGTAGACCTGTTGTAGATTTAAATACTGACCCTCTTCAATTTTCGGAAGTCACACTTCGTAGAGTCAAATGCAACATCACTGAACCACACTGAACAAATGGCGAGTCGCTTTGCTCATTGAGCTAGAAAGCAACTGACACGATACAAATCTTCATTTAGAGAAAAAAAATGAAACCTTGATTTTGTTAAACAATTTACTATAATTTTGAATTGATATAAACAAGTTTATCCCATTGACAAAACGAACTCCTTGTAGCTAAAAGGAGAGAAGATACGAATATCAAGGGTGTTTATAAAAGGTAAAGATCATACGTGGAAGCTATCTCACTTTGCTCATGACCGAAGTCCGTGCACGCTATCATTCTATTATTCTTTTCTCTTTCAACACTTCGACGAGGGATTTGCTGCTGCTGTAAAAGGGATGGGTGTAGGTAAGTGACGAAAGTGCTTCAAAGCGAACCTGTTATCAGAACTTTTATCCTGTGAGCTATGAAAAAAGGATTTTCTTGAACTTTCCGTGTTCGCTAACAGTCCGTTTTCGGTGTTTTGTCCCAAGTGTTCTCGGTAACTATGGTAAGCACACAGATAATGAAAGTAGCCAATGAAATGGAAATTAATGCGCCACCTACTGCGCTACGTGTCAAATTTCTCCAATGGAAGGTATTGAAGACTACAGTTAATGTTTAGTAAACGCAAAAATGTGGACTTCCTGTCCAAATCTTACCTTATAAACGTTGGTGTAAAAGGGATAAATGCCTAAAAAATAACAGAATTTCAAAAACAATGAATTGATATGACTGTAAAATAACAATGTGACTACTTGATCACGCACATAGCACACTTCTTGTCCGAATCTCAGACGAATATCTCTCAGCAGTTAGTAAACAAATACAAGAACACTTATTCTTGCACACCAGACAAGGAAATCCGTGATTTTACCCTGGGATAGAAATTTATGTTCTGACCCTGGTGTTCCGACCCAAAATCGAATATAATCGCGTTTGATAATGCACTGGTTGATTACGACCTCGTATGTGCCGTCGTTAAGGTTGACGTCACAGCACCGTCACTAAACATTCCTGAAGTGTCAACACAATATGGCTGACGTTGGTAACCGAAGTGACTGCCGCATTAAAAATCCGCTTTAAGAAATGGAAGGTATGCAAGAAAAAGAATCCAATATGGGTGTGAGGGGTGGATAGAAAAATCCGTCCCTCGGGATCACTGTCCGGCATCACCCGGCAAGCCTCGTGATGCCGGACAGTGTCCATCGGGACGGATTTTTCCATCCACCCCAAACACCCATATAAGATTCTTATAATATTAAGAACAGTTACTACATTAAAATGCCCATGTAGTTAAAGTGAAATAGATTCAGAGTGAGCCATAATAATAAGACGCAGTCCAGCCAAACAATAAGAAGACACTCAATACAGTAACAGAGCAAAAGAACAACAAGCTCAGCAACTTCTTGTCCAAGTGAAAAAAAGATTCAAAATACAATATTTAAGGAATAACTGAATTATGTGTTACATGTACATAAGCGTAAAATAGAATTGGAAATGAACAGGAATCGATACAATTAACCCACAGCTCCCATCAGAGACACCGAAGGGAAAGAAACACAAACATGAAACAACAGACCCTATTAATGGAAACATCAATAGCGGAAAGCCAAAAGAACAGTTACTTTCCCACAAAATGGCCAAAAGGCTATCTATAATTAAATAATATAAGCGACACAAACACCTAAAATACAAACTATAACAAAAATAAACCGCGACAGAAGATCCGCCTTGGAACGGTCAGCGGATAATTTGTTCAGTCGGCGTGAAGGCCTCCTAACTCTTAAGTGCAAGATCTCCGTGAACACAAAAATCAAACAACCACAGAGATGAAACAACGGTGAGGACTCGACAGCAAGAAACCACTGAAATGCAGGAGCAAAAGAAAACCAAGTGTTAAACTCCGATGGGCCCGACAAGAGACAGAGCATTAGTTACCAACCAACATAAGCCTTTACGCTGGAACCGTTATAGAATCTGAGGCCTGACCCACCGGCGTGCAATTAAAGAGGGAAGAAAAGTTGTCTACAGTGACTGAGTTAACTACCATGCGTGCAGTCTGTCGTATAACATTTATGTTGTACCTGCTAAACTGCTAAGTAGAAGTAAAACAAAGATCAGGAATCGATGCAATTAACTTACTCCACCGATCAAAGACACCAAAGGGAAAGAAACACAAACATTAAGCGACCAGACCATAATGGAAACCTAAACAAAGGAAGACCATAAGGACAGTTACTTTCCCACAAAATGGCCATATGGCCATCCAAAATAAAAAGACACCAGTTATACACACAGTAAGTAACAAACAACAACATAAATAAACCGCCACAGAAGAACCGCCTTGGAACGGTCAGTGGAAAGATTTCCACTAGGGGGGGCTTAAATCGATTTTACGTGGCCACAATCCTCGCCCTTACTTCCGTCGCGATTTAGACAAATAATTTATTCAGTCCGCATGAAGGCATCCTAACTCATCAGTGCAACATCTCCGTGAACACAAATCATCAAAGAACCACAGAGGTGAGACAACGGTGAGGACTCGACAGAAAGAAACCACTGAAATGCTGGAGCAAAAGAAAACCAACAGTTAGACTCCGATGGGCCCTAAGCCAGCCTGCTAAACTGTTTTCAGTAAATACGCTATGATGCACTTTCTATCCAAACACTCCAATTATCATTCTGAGCTGAAGGGCAAATTAATCAGCAATGTAATTATTAAATGAATTATAAAGCAAGCAAGAACAGTGCTAAAAACAACAATGGACTTGCCGTTCCAAGGCGGTTCTTCTGTCGCGGTTTATTTTTGTTATGGTTTGTCTTTGGGTGTTTGTGTCGCTTATGTTGTTTTATTTTGGATAGCCTATTGGTCATTTTGATGGAAAGTAACTGTCCTTTTGGCTTTCCGCTATTGATGTTTCCATTAGGGTCTGGTGTTTCATGTCTGTGTTTCTTTCCCTTTGGTGTCTCTGATGGGAGCTGTGGGTGGATTGGATCAGTTCCTGATCATTGCCTCCACTTCTATTTTGCATTCAGTGGAAATGTTCATTTAGTGAGTTAAAGTTTTACAACCAGAAAAAAATACTAAAAGCTCATTACCGATAGATCAATAACACATAAATGGTGACAAAAGTTAAAACAGAAAAAATGAGACACTATAGAAACGTCAAAAATTACTATACCAATGCAGAAAAGAAACATTTTCAAGCATGCATACAACAAGGAAGGAAACAGTTGGTCTCCCCTCTATAGCAAAGTTCGTCTAAGTCATGGAACAGCTGAACAGGTTCAACTGATACAATATTCTGTGTCGCATTCATCACTGCTATCTTTTGCAACAGAGAACAAAAACTCAATATCAGTGTCAGTTCAATCCTGGGAAAACTGACCAATAATTACTATTCATTTTGTGTTTTTTTTATGTGTGTTAGGATAAGAAATCTAGTGTACATAAAGTCAGTATATTTAAGGCTAAATCTGGCCATGAATATATGAACAGTACAGCCATATGACTACGTGTACAAGTAACAACCAACTACTGACTATTTCGTCTTTGCACATCATCTCAGTACGGCAATGGAAATAATGGATCTCCTTGCCTTACACCTACTTTCCTACATGTAGCATGACTTCTGTAAAGTAATTGAACAAAGTTGCACATGTTCACAATAATTTTGCTGTTCAGAATAAAAGCAAAATAGATGTTGTTTTGCCTCATTTGTTTATTAGAGTATATTTTGGTTTGGTGTGTTCTACTATCTACTATTTGGATAGACCTCAATGCATAAATGGAAGACAAATACTAGAAATTTATGACATTTTAATGGTTTCTAGGCTAGGTCATTCAAGATATATTTATTCTGATCTGTATATCTCATTGTATTAGATAAGAATTTGGAATTTCGAAAGCAATGTCTTTCTGTAAAAGTCTTAGTTGATTTCACCAAAATAGTTAATTTTTCCAAGATGACCTACATGGATTAAAGGTGAAAACTAACAGTGTTACCGGTTTTGAATTTTCATGAAATTCGGCATAGTTACAGAAGATACATATGGCAAGATTTCCTGGTAATATGATATCTTGACAAAGACTAGAACATATTTATCTTAGGAATTGAATTTCGATAATGTTTTGAAATTTTGATTAAAAAAATGACATTCTTGATAATTATTTTATCAGAATATGTACACTCTAATTATTTCAAAAGGTTCTGTGGTAACAAAAGAATGCCTATGGAGTTCTGAATTCAATCCAGTTCACAACTCTTGAAACTAAATAAAACTTCAAATTTTAGACATACTTATTTAGAGACAGGCCCCAGCTCATGGCGGGAGTCAATCAGGGTTTCCTCCTGAGTCCTACTTTTATTTATATAATTCAATAAATACATCTTCATAGGTTGTATATGCTGAGTAATTAATATACTAAGTTTCAAGAAAAAAAATGCGTGGGCACAGATGAAAGATGCCCTTTCCATTCTATTTCACGGTTCAATGTATCAATGAGCCAAAGGATGACTAATCACGGGAGACAATTCACTGTTCTACCATTGGATACATTCCATTACCACTGTTAGATTTAACCCGTTGCTAATTGATGGACTCTTTCATTGTCATGTGCAGGACAAGTTCATTCAAAGGATGTCGGGTCTATTTCTGGTTTTCACTCTATATATATCGCGAAAGCACGCCTATGTTATTTTGTCCCCTTGAACCACACTTTTATGTAGTAAAACTGAGGTTTACAATGCTAAACTTTATTTTTTGTTGTTCTGGGGTGTGGATTGTGGATGCTCATTAGAACCGCCTCATCGAGGCGGTTCTGACATGTATCCTCAGTCAATATTTTGGGCGGATATAAGACAAATATCACAATTTTTCATCTGTTTTTTTTTTTTTTTTTTTTTTTTTCGGTGATAAAATTGGCAATGCATTTGAATAGGCGTGTTTTCGTAATGTGTCAGCAAACCGTGTATACCCTGTACAGACGCCGCTGTTATGTTGCACGAGCCCAAGTAATGAGACATAGAGCTTGGTTTGGTCTAAATGTCACTATTTAAAAATCTTCTTTTTCATTTCTCGCTGCCATTTTAAGGTTAAATGAGTTTTACTTTGTTTGTTTGTTTGATTTGAGGTTTAACGTCCCCGTCAACACTGTAAAGGTCATTTTGGAGACGCTGCTTCCAATTTTGTGGGACTTTCACCCGACCTTGGGATGGAATGACTTCTCAAGCCCTACCGCCCAATGGAACCAATATAGTTTATTAGCATAGACGGGCCGACACGCACCGCTTTGCCTGGGCAAGCTTAGACCCTCTAAGCGGTTTACCAGTACTCATGTGCGGGACAGTTTCAGCTCTGCGTGGAAGGATCATGCAGTCCATCTATTTCTTCAAGCTCCGATGGGCGGAGGCCGAAATGGGTTTTACTAAATTACCTCGTCAAAAACAATGTGTCTTCCCTTCTATTGAAAGAATTGTGCATTTCTCTCCAAATGGGAATTGACGTAACATACGGGGCAGCTATTAGGATGTTCTATACTTCTTCCCACAAATCCTTGAAGTTGCCTCAGAAGGTTCTAAATTTAAATAATCCGGTTTTCATCTTTATATCAGTTACCCCCTATATATGTTGCATGGTAACACGTTGACCTGATAAAGATATGCTATCTCAGGACACTTGAGTTTTATCACGTCAACGTGACATTTCACTTTTTAAATGGACCGGACAACCGGAAAAATGGCCAAAATGTTATTATTGCTAGAAAAATCGAAAACATTACATTACAAATTATCAAAAGAAACATAACGGTCAGATGATAGTAAATATACGGATCGATTGTATTCTGCACCGAAATGTTGGGACGCATTGAGGACTATCGGTCAGTGATCGTAAATTGCCAATTTAAAGAGTTTACAAGGGGATAACTGATAAATAGAATACCAGATTCGTGCCATTTGAAATCAAGTTATCAGGCTCGGCTCCGAGAACGCATGTAGAATCGCTCGGCAATCCTCGCGATTCTACAAGCGTTCTCGAAGCCTTGCCTGATTAAATTGATATCGAAAGACACGAACCTAGTATTCGCGATATCTCACTTGCCACGTAGTGACGAGGTGAGCTTTTGGGATCACATTTTGTCCTTCGTCCGTCGTGTGTGCGTAAGCAATTTCTTCAAATGATTTGTTTGTTTGTTTGATTTGAGGTTTAACGTCCCCGTCAACACTGTAAAGGTCATTTTGGAGACGTTGCTTCCAATTTTGTGGGACTTTTACCCGACTTTGAGATGAAATGACATCTGAAGCCCTGTCGCCCAATGAAACCAATAGGGTTTATTAGCATGGACGGTCCGCCTCGCACCGCGGTTCCTGGACAGGCTTAGATCCTCTAAGCGGTTTGCCAGTACTAGTGTGCGGGCCTGATTCAGCTCTGCGTGGAAGCATCATGCAGCCCATATATTTCTTCAAGCCCCAATGGGCGGGGGCTTTTCTTCAAATGACATCTCCTCCTAAACCACTGATCGGATTTTGACCAAACATTACAGTAATGATCCATAGGGGGTCCCTTTTCAAGTTGTTCAAATGGTTACGGTCCGTTGCACATCTAGGTCACAGGAGTCAAAATATATTATTTTTTTAACTGAAAACTTGAAAAATCTTCTCTGAAACCGCATGGCCCAGGTCTTTGATATTTGGTATTAAGCTTTATCCAGTTTACTCTACCAAGATTGTTCAAACTACAGCCCTGGGGCAAAGTATACCCCCGCGGTTGGACCCACTAGTTTTACAAAGAATTATATAGGAAAAACCCTTTAAAAATCTTCTTGTCTGAAACCAGAAGGCCCAGGTGTTTGATATTTGGTATGAAGTTATATTTAGTGAACCTCTGCCAAGAATGTTCACATTATAGCCCCGGGGCCAAAAATGGCCCCGTACCGGGGTCCATCGCTTTTACATGGTCTGTTATTGGGAAAACGTTTAAAAAATCGTCTTCTCTTAAACCAGAAGGCCCATGTCTTTGATATTCGGTATGAAGCTTCATCTAGTAGACCTCTACCAGGGTTGTTCAAATTATAGCCCTGGGGCCAAAAATGCTCCCGCGTCGGTGCCAACTTGTTTTAGATAGACTTATACATAAGGAAAATCTTTAATAATCTTCTCGTCTAAAACCAGAAGGCCCAGGTCTTTTATACTTAGTATGAAGCTTCATCTAGTGGACCTCTACCAAGATTGTTCAAATTATAGTCTTGGGGCCAAAAATGCCCCCGTGTCGGCACCAACTGGTTTTACATAGACTTAAATATAGGGCAAACTTTTAAAAATCTTCTCGTCTAAAACCAGAAGGACCAGGTCTTTTATGTTTGGTATGAAGCTACATCTAGTGGACTGCTACCAAGATTGTTAAAATTATAGCCCTGGAGTCCAAAAATGGCCCCGTCCCGGGGTCTACTGGTTTTATATAAACTTATATCGGTAAAATATTTAAAAATCTTCTTGTCTTAAACCAGAAGGCCCAGGTCTTTGATATTCAGTATGAAGCTTCATCTGGAGGTCTGTAGTATGATTGTTCATATTATAGCCCTGGGGCCAAAACTCGTCCTGCCCTTGGGCCTACTGGTTTTACATAGACTTGTGTATGGAAAACCTTTAAAAATCTTCTCCGATACCACAAAGCCCAGGTCTTTAATTTGCAAACAAATCCGACTTTTAGGGTGTAGGTTATTGTGGCTATTTTTAGAAAAGCCATTTCTACACTGTAGCTCCTACATTTATCGATGTATTTTAATGTAACTTCACTCAAATGTTGGATATGATGATATCCACAGCAAGTTAGACTTTCAGGCTCCCAGGTACAGTGGCTATTTCCGGAAAAACTTTATCATCACTCAAGCGCCTACATTTATCAAAGGATTTATTTAACTTTACACAAATGTTTTGTATGGTAATAGCTCAAACAAGTCTGACTTTCAGTATCATGTGGCTATTTTTAGAAGACACTTTGACATATTGCTCTGACACCTACATTTATTGATGGCTTTGAAAGTAGCTTCACAAAATGTATGGTATGATAATATATGAAGCAAGATCAACTTTCAGGATCCTGAGCTTAAGTCAAGGTAACTGGGGCTGTTTTTTGAAAAAAAACAAAAAAAACTTTTCCATGGCTCTAGCTAGCACCTAGATTTATCAATGGATTTTGATGTAAATTCACACAAATGTTACTTAATACGGTATGATAATATTCTCAAACAAGATCAACATGCAAAGTTCTAGGCTGAAGGTCATCAGGGTCACTGTAGCTATTAAAAAAATCGTTTTGGCTTATGGATCGGTTTTGCTCAAATGTGCATGATAGCTACCCGAGCTAAAATATCCAAACCCTAAATGACATAGTCATAAACAGCTAGATTGGTTTTGATTTACCAGAAATGTTCCTTGCGTTACTGTCAATCAAAATTGGTCAAACCCTCCACTCAAACTTACTATATTACCTAACATTTCATTCGTACAGAATGGATCAGGTGAGCGATCCAGGGCCATCGTGGGCCTCATGTTACTGTACTCTAGGCACACTTGCTTTGCTGGCAATAGGCTGTTATCTTAAGAACGATGAGTTATCATTTTTAAGGTAATATTAATAATGATTTGCATGGACATACAACGAGATGGTTTTGATATGCTTATAAGCGAAGACAAAGCGCATAATGGTGGTGTCATGATTTATTTACCCCCGTTTCTTAAGCTACTCACCCGTGCGACATAGTGCATTTTTCACATCTCCAAAATGGCTAATTTTCTGATGAAAATCCTTGATAGTTTTGTAGTAAATGTTCAAAACATCGGTTGAGGGTGCTCGTTAGAACCGCCTCATTGCGGCGGTTCTAACGAGTACCCACAACCTATGTATTGGAGCAGAAATAAGAAAAATAGTGCATATCCCCGTAAACCCCAGTTTTCTCTATATAAAGTGGGGTGTAGGGGGTCTTCATTTCACGGACTTGTTCACGTGATGAAACGACGCCCAGATTTAGAAAACCAACGTTAAGAAATCATCACGGCTGTTCAAAGTGAGATTAAAATCACAAATTGTTCTTATTTGCTGTTTTATCGCAGCGACTTCAATGTTTCGCAGTTTGTTTTCATAAACAAAATTCATCCTTTTATTGAACAGAACAAGCTTTAGATTATACCCCGAAGGTAATTTTGTTGGGAGACTTAAATATAAACTTTATAAACCTTGCAAACTCTCAACTACTTGACTGCCTAACAATCTATAACCTAAGAAGCATAATCCACCCAGAAGGCAAACGTCGCTAGGGCAACGTCAAATCAACGACCGACGTTGACGTGACGTTGCATAAAGGTTATGACGTTGTACAGACGCTGATGTGACGTCAAAATTACGTCATGTGCCTGCTGGGAAGGAACCTACTCGAAATGTTTGCGCGAGCACATTAATTGATCCTATTGTCCTATTGATGTGTGTCAAGAACTTGATTCCGGTACAATTAGGTGATAACAGTATTCAAAATTGTCATTTGGGGAGGTCAATCGGAGGTTTTACGGTTGGAAATTTCCGACCGTAAAACCGACGATTTACCTCACCAAATGACAATTGAGCCCCGCCAAGCGAATTTGGGTCTTCGAGCATTCCGTCATGACAAGTTTTAACTGCGCATGCCCAGCCATTCAGAGGGGCCAGGGACATGGCTTTCTGTCTGAAGGTTCCTCTTGATTCACTGCTTGTATGAGCGAGCAGCGAAGGTTCTGGCGAGACTGCGCGGATGCGCAGGCTCGCCTGAACCTTCGCTGCTCGCATAGGCGATAAGTACCAAAATCGCTTGACGGGGCCCAATTTTCAATACAGTTATCCCCATTCTAATGCACTTACTTGTGTGTTTTGTTTACAATTGTACTGTTTTGCACAAAGCAGCAAGCTCTGTGAGCTGCGTAAAACCAAATGTAAGCCAATGAAAAGCGACGTTACGTGATGACGTCGGATTTCCGACAGTATATCACAGAATATACTGTCGCAAATTTTTGACATTATCCAATCAGATGTCGCGTTTCATACACAAGTGCATTAGAATTGATATTGTAAATAATATTAGTGACCATAAGTCCACGTACGTCACTATAAAACATGACTATCTTTTGGCCGCCCCTATTACAGAAAAACATGGAGCTATAAAATGCTGATTTTGAGCAGCTAAATGATGAAATTCGACAGATTAATTGGGATAACAATTTAAACCAGGCAACTACCGTTGATGAAGCAACTTTCAATTTCACTGAAACATACATTTATTTATGTAAAATAGAAGTAGAGGCAATGATCAGGAATCGATACAATCATCCTACGGCTCCCATCAGAGACACCAAGGGGAAAGAAATACAAACATGAAACAATATATCCTAATGGAAACATCAACAGCGGAAACCCAAAAGGACATTTACTTTCCCACAAAATGGCCAATTTGAAAGTCGTTGAAAGTGTTTTAATCCGACAGTCAGGTAAACCATGGTTCACGTCTGATAGATCACTTCAAAAAGCAACAATACAAGAGACAATGATCGCTACAAGAAACAAAGAAACAAGGCCAATAATATGAAGAAATTTTTTTTGTTTGTTTTTGGTTTTACGGCCCTTTCAAGATTATTTCACTCATATCGAGCCGATCGTTAATCAGAGGTGGGCGAAAACCAGAGTACCCGGAGAAAAACCACCTGACCTTCCGTTGCAGAACTTGGTGTCTCACATGTGACCCGAGCGAGGCTCGAACCACAGCGGTGAGAGACCTAATGATCAAGAGTCAGCGCTCTTAACCACTAGGCCACGGAGGCCCGTTATGAAGAAATATGCCAAGGAAACCTATATGAACAATTACGAAATGAGATAATAAACAAAAATTTTGGCAGTAAAACATTTTGGCAACTTATGGGTAGATTAGTAGATATCCAAGAGCGCCAAGATAACCCTGTTGCAGTTAGATAGATGATCACCTGGGCAATATTCTTGCAACGTTTGAATAAAACTGACTTTAGAGTTTCTACTTTTTGCTATGTCAGCCATTTTGTTTATTAAAACAGAAGCATTTAGCTATTGTGGTGGTGGATTACATAAACAACATTCCAATGAAGGTAGAATGAAATTAGCCTACGGGTATAGTAGGAGTTGTCGCTTAAAGGTCTGTTTATCCATAATTCGATTTATGGATATATATAAATACGGATTAAATAGTAAAACGGCACCCCATAGACCTAGAAGTACTAGCAACTAGCATCAGTGTCATGACACTCTCGACCTTGAAAATGAGCTTGAATCACAACGTGAGCTTGACATCTGGTGTCACTCTGGTGTCGAGTGTATGATCTTGTATGTGACTGTGTCCTTGGATATCGGGAGCGTGACCTTTGCTTTGAATACCAGAGTGTGACCTTGACCTATTATGCTTCAAATCTGGACCTTGATCTGTCATGCTTTCTTGAATGTGACCTTAATCTGTCATGACTTTTTGAAGGAGTCCTTAATCTGCCATTCCTTTTTATCCCCCGACCGAATAGGTTCGGGTGTTATAGCGATCAGCCTGGCGTCCGTCCGTCCATCCATCCACCCATCAAATAGTACTGCCACATCCCTGGTGAGGATTAAGGAGTAGTCTAAATATAGATTGTTTATGCATGTTGAATGGCCCCATTGAGTAAAACATTTTTAGGAGAATGAGAACACCTTCAGGGGAGACAACTCTGTAAAAGTATTTTTGTCTCCCATGTCAATAGGGGCCAACTCTTAAAGGAAAGAATTTGCTCCTGAGAAAGGAAAGAATTTGCTCCTCAGGAGCAAATTCTTTCCTTTAAGAGTAGACCCCTTTTTCAGTGGGACAGGGCTTACAGAAAAGCGAACCGGAAGTCCCAAAAGTTGTCTCCCTTTAAAAATGGAGGAAAAATCTGCCAGGTGTTCCCATTCCGCTTAAGAAGATTGTGATGCATTTTACAGGTGTCGACAGTGATACAGACATAGACGAGTGTACAGAACTGAACAATGTGTGTGATGACGAAGACAAAATATGTACAAACACTGTCGGCTCATATACATGCAGCTGTCGGGATGGTTATACACTCTCAGACGATAATACTTGTATAGGTAGGTAGAAAGGCCCAGATAAATTGATAATTCCTTGTCCATTTAACCCTTTGTCTGTTGAATAGATTAATTGTGCCACTCCCATCCATCAAATTACTTGAGGGATTTTATTCCTATAAATTCAGCGATTGAATGTCAAACAGTGAAAATCAGATCAGATGGCTTCTCCAGAAACTACCGCATCTCATCACGTAAACAAGTCTGTGAAAATAAACACCACACTAAACCCCATTTTATAAATAGAAAAAGTGGAGCTTATGGGGATACACACTATTTTTCTAATTTCTGCTCCAAGACATAGGTTGTGCATACTCGTTAGAACCGCCTCGATTAGGCGGTTCTAACAAGAACCCACAACCTATGTTTGTAGAACAGTAAAATTCGTATATTAAGACCACCTTTGGGACTGTTCAAAGGTGGTCTTAAAGACCACTTTTGAACAGTCCCAAAGGTGCTCACTGACCAGAGGACATTGTAGTCGGAAAACACCAAGGAAAAATCAGTGTATCCTCCAAAATAAGTTTTTATAGTAAATTTAGTCCTAATTTTATGCCTAAAATAGCGGGATGAGTGGCAGACAGGGTCTTAATAGCGGCATTTCACTTAATAAGAAAAATATAACAGATTTTCATCAGAAAAATAACCATTTTTTGGAGTTATGAAAGAATGCACTGTCATATGTATTTGTCATAGGGGCTTGAATCATGAAAAATTTAAAAAAAAAAAAAAAAAATTTACTCTAATATAGTACCAAAAAAAAAAATTTTTTTTTTAATTTTTTTTTTTAATTTTTTTCATGATTCAAGCCCCTATGGTATTTGTTATCATGATGAACCACCTGATCTGGGTTCACTTTGTTTGCAAAGGGTGCATGTCCTGGTGGGAACAAGACAATTCATCGACAAGACAACTCATCGACACGGTTTTCGGAGACAATTCATCGACACAATTGAAGACAACTCATCGACACTTTTTGAAGACAACTCATCGACACATTATTATGTTGAAATGATACACACGCTGATAAAATGAAGACAATGTTTTGAAAATAAAATGATCTATTATCAAGTTTATGATCAAAATAACGAATTTAGAATATATTAATTCAATATTTGGCTTATTAATGACAATTAAGAGACCATTTTAACCGCATAGGATGGCTGGCGTAAATAAACTTACGCATTCTATTTTAAAAACTTGATATAAAAGAAAATGTATAGGGAACTTGGTCAAATATTATTCAAAACTTTCATAATTAAAATAAAAAAGATGGAAAGTGAAACCGGATATTCGTTTTTGTGAGTTACATGTATGTTTTCATTCCCTAAATTTTTGTTGTTTGAATTTAGATAATGATAGGGCATTCTTAGCCCATTAATTGATTCTGGAGACGGTTCACTGACAGGTAAAACTGGTATAGGCTAGTCATTCACAGATCAATCAAATACAATGTACCACTTATCCCAAATTTCCCTTAATTTTCTATGATTGCCAATTACCTTCAAACAAATGTGTCGATGAATTGTCTTCAAAAGGTGTCGATGAGTTGTCTTCAATCGTGTCGATGAATTGTCTCCAAAAACCGTGTCGATGAGTTGTCTTGTCGATGAATTGTCTCGATTCCGTCCTGGTTTGTCATTTTTATTAACCCTTATCTTGCTGAATATTCATTTAAGTCACACCCATTTCTGTCTATCAACCAATCAAATTACTTGATGTAATTTATTGCTACAAATTCATAAACTGAATACCAAACGGTGTAGATCCTGATCAGATAGCTTCTTCAGAAGCCATCTGATCTGGATCTACACTGTTTTCAAAGAAAAGGGTTGTCGTGAACATCAAGAAAAGGGTTAAGTCAACAAGTTCGTGTAATGAACACCTCAGAGGTTAACATCATTTCTGTCATGCTTGCTTTAACCCTTTTTGTACGAAATGAAATCTTCCTCCTTGTATATGGCAGGAGTCCATTTCGGAATTTAGGGGTGACACGTTCTGTTACCCTTAAATTTTTTTTTCAGGAAACAGCTGAACTTTTTGCAAACAGTGTAGGCCCTGATCAGATGCCGTGTTACGTATATGGCATCTGATCTGGGCCTGCACTGTTTGCAAGGGTACCCGTTTAGGGGTTTCCGGTACAAAATGGGTTAAGCATGGTATAATATAGGAATCCAATTTCCCTTTCATTTGTTCGTCAAGCCATCGACAATTAGTGTTCGCCCTAATGTAAGAGTCATTTCTCAAGACTACAAGTAAAAAATTGCTCTAAGCTGGCGCAAAGGAGGAAGCGCTGCGGAAAACAACTTTTGCTACCTTTAATTCCATTAAATGATTTCATAATTTTGCATGCCTTTAAAGGATTTGGCCTAATACAAAAGAAAAATTAGGAACTAAGGCCAATCTCAATTGAGGGCAGTGCAAATCATCAACAGAGAAGGCGGAACAAGAGTATGAAACATAAAGAGCATTTCGTCGCAAATAAGCAACGAAATACTTTAGGCATTTTGAATCTCAATGAGATCTATCTATCACCAGTCAGTGACACATTACCCGATTGTTCGTTATTATCCCCCTCACGACAATGTTGCGGTGGGGATATAGCATGTGCCGTGCGTTCATATGTGTGTGTGTGTTTGCAAACGGTCCGGAACCTTGTGAACAGGATTGAAGACAAAGCCATAATCGGAAAAGCATCAACCCATCCACAAATGTTCCCCATGGAGAGAGGATAAATCCTTTTGATTTTCAAGGTCAAGGGTCAAATGACAAGGTCACAATGGACTTGACATTAAAAACAGTGTGAACAGGATGAAAGACAAAACTATCAACATAGACGCATCAAGCCTTCCACAAATGTTTCCCATGGAGAGAGGATGAAACCTATTATTTTTTAAGGTCAAGGGTCAAATGTCAAGATCACAATGGACTTGACATTAAAAACCTTGTGAACAGGATAGGAGGCAAAGCTATCATCATAGAAGCATCGGACCTTTCACAAACTTTTCCCATGGAGAGAGGACGAACCCTATTGATTTTCAAGGTCAAGGCTCGAATGTCAAGGTCACAATGGACTTAACATTAAAAACGTTGTGAACAGGACAGGCAAAAAGCTATAATCATAGAAGCATCAAACCTTCCATAAATGTTTCCCACGGAGAGAGGATGAACCCTATTGATTTTTAAGGTCAAGGGTCAAATGTCAAGATCACAATGGACTTGGCATTAAAAACCTTGTGAACAGGATAGAAGACAAAGCTATCAGCATAGAAGTATCAGACCTTCCATAAATGTTTCCCATGAAGAGAGGATGAACCCTATTGATCTTCACGGTGAAGGATCGAATGTCAAGGTCACAATGGACTTAACATTAAAAACGTGGTAAACAGGAAAGGCTACAAAGCTATCATCATAGAAGCATCAAACCTTCCATAAATGCTTCCTACGGAGAGAGGATGAACCCTGTTGAATTTTAAGGGCAAGGGTCAAATGTTAAGATCACAATGGACTTGACATTTAAAACCTCGTGAATAGGATCATACAGCTATCATCATAGAAGCATCAGACCTTCCACAAATGTTCCCCATGGATAGAGGATTAACCCTATTGATTTTCAAAGTCAATCATCGGATGTCAAGGTCACAATGGACTTGACATTAAAAATCTTGTGAACAGGATAGAAGACGAAGCTATCATCATACAAGCATCAAACCTTCCACAAATATTCCCCTTGGAGAGAGGATGAACCCTATTGATTTTCAAGGTCATGGGTCAAATGTCAAGGTCGTAATGGACTTGACATTAAAAACCTTGTGAACAGGATAGAAGACAAAACTATTTTTAACATTCTTTGTGAATGTCAGTTCTTGCACTAGGTGTCTGAAATGTCAATTAATGGTGATTTCTACAGCGCCTTTAGTGGGTAAACAAGGTCATCTGTTGGAGTCCTGGAAGGAGCCTTTAGACCTTTGTATAATAGTATGAGCCTACTGTCTCTTCTCCTATTCTTGAGAGATACCCCATCATAGTTTTCTATCATTCCAGTCATACTCTCAGTATCAAAGCAGTAGTTGCTTGTTACAAATGTAGCAGCTCTATTCTGAACTTTTTTTTTGTTCAATTTCTTCATCGAGGATCACTCCCTTTGGGTCCCAGATACAGCTACCATATTCCAAGACTGGGCGAACAAGTCGTTTATTTACATCCTGAGGACACTGATGAAGATTTCGCCTCAGGAAACAACGCATTTTAATTGCTTTAGTATACATATCGTTGATATGTGTATTCCATCTCAAAACGTATGTGATTGTCACACCAAGGTATCCAATGGAATCCACATTCTCTTAGATGTAAAACGCCTCAATTTTATTGGCTGTCTTCCTAGCTATCCGCATACAAATGTATTAACGGGCTAAAATCTCATGTCCCATTTTTGTGCCGAATATCCACAGTTCTGAAGTTTCAGTGAGTCATCTGTATCTCTAATTTCCCGGTAGCAAACACAGTCGTTGTTGAACAGTCATATTTCTGAGTCAATGTCTGTGGAAATATCATTAATAGACAGGGAAACTTAACAGTGGACCAAGAACAGTCCCTTGCAGGACCCCAGACAAAACTGGAGCCCACTCAAGATTCGCCCATTAACAACAACTCGCTATTTACTGTAGCAAAGAAAGGAATCTATCCATTTGAGACTCTTCTCCACAATACCGTAACCAGATAATTTTAATTTCAGTAGTTCATGAGGGCGCTTCTTGAAGTCCAGAATTAATGTGTCAACCTGTCCCCCTTTTACCCAGTCATTAATAACCGTGCTCAACTGAGTTTCACAACTATACCTTTTTTTCTAAATGCATGTTCATCCATGTAGGTCATGCCATGTTCAAGCGAGTTACATGGAACACACGTCGGGGACACAAGGCGATAATTACGAGCAAGAGCCCTGACCGGCTCAAAAATGACCTAAAATAGTGTTATTTTGTTTTGTTTGTCCTGGGCAGGCGTATACGTAAGCTGTTAACCAGTACAGTGCACATTCTTTCGTCAGAATCTGACCACTGACCTTCTTGAATCAGCGGAAGGGGAAGAGAATGTCCGTAGAAAAGATTTCATGTTCCATCTCCACGAAAGAATGTTGACGGCCCGCCAGTTATGTTCACCCATGTAGGTCATGCCATGATGAGAAGACTATATGTTCAAGCGATTTTTATGGAACACACGTCGGGGACACAAGGCGATCTATTTACGAGCAAGAGCCCTGACCGGCTCAAAAATGACCTAAAATTGTGTTATTTTGTTTTGTTTGTATTGAAGTTTACGGGCCCAGATAGCACTATTTTAGGTCATTTTTAGTTGGTCAGTTAACCTATACACACTTTTCCTGGGCAGGCGTATACGTAAGCTGTTAACCAGTACAGTGCACATTCTTTCGTCAGAATCTGACCACTGACCTTCTTGAATCAGCGGTAGGGGGAGAGAATGTCCGTAGAAAAGATTTCATGTTCCATCCCCACGAAAGAATGTTGCCGGCCCGGCAGGTATCGAACCCACATCCTCCTGATCAGTCAGACGCGCATCCGACTGTGCTTCCGAGGCCGGTCTAAAATAGTGTTGACTGGGCCGTTAAACTCCAGTTCAAACAAACAAACAAACAAATCAGTAATAAGAAGAAATAATATATACCACCGTTAACCCCAGTTTTACTATATAAAAGTGAGATTTAAGGGGGTCAAAATTGTATGGCGTGTTTTCGGAAATCCAGGTAGCTGTAATTTGCGAAAAACAGAGGTGGGGGGGGGGGCGGGGGCGGAGCTGTGAGCTCAGAGTGTTGCGTACATGCTAGAGAGTTATCTGTAGAATCTGGACTGGAATCATGTGTTGGGTTTTGCAAACAGTGTAGACCCATATCAGAACGCAGTGTCTGATCAAGGTCTACACTATTTGCTTAGGGTATATTATTTAAAGGTTAAACGAAACACTTCGAGTTCCCCTTCAGGGCCATTGTTTCAAATCTACACTCAGAGATACATGTTCTCGACCTTTCAGTGCTGCCAGTGGTTTGATTTATTTGCCCTTTAACCCTTTCATCCCTGAGTTTCCGGAGTGGACTCTACCACCACTGACACGTCCATTATACTAAATATAGTATCTAGCTTAAAAGCGTCATCAGGATGGCAAGTAATATATCCTAATAAGGTGGCACATTATGAGCCATCTCATCAGGATCTAAATGTTTTTGCATTAGTATCTGTGCCGGATTTCAGGGTTGAAAGGGTTAACCTTTGCTGTAGTAACAGGCTCAATGATTACGCAGTAGACGATCATTGGAATCGAAAGGGATATTTTTAAACCTTAGATTGTACCATTCTGTGTAGGAACACTGTCATCTATTTCAAACACACATAGACATACCGTCATCTATTTCAAACATTGATTTTTAATTTTGGGACAATTCAACAATGGAATATCAGAAGTATATTCAGGACTGTACTGATTGAAAATAAAACAATAATCAAAATCAATTTTAATGCAAGCGTCTATATCAGTAGGGCATCAGAGTGGCCAGCGTAGGTAGATTTAAAAACAAAATTCTCGTGCGTCGATTCGATGGGACTACTTCCGATTTTGATGCTCCCATTCGACTAACTATTTTGGCATCAAATTACGTGATTGTCGATTATTTATTAGCTTTGACAAAGATAAAAGCGATATATATATAAATATTGCTGTATTCAATATAAAGACTAAAAGCTGAATTAGCATTTTTGTGTGGGCAGACCAAGGGTTTGAAAATGGCGAATTTTCAACCATGTCGGTACCATCGGGAAAACCAAAAATAAACTATTATAATATTCCTCGCGATTATTCTCACCTATATCATCAATTCCGGCATATATTAATCTGGTCACCTTGAAATTTGTGCTAAAATCGGCGAGGGAGCATTTTTTGTGCCATTTTTTTTCTACCCACTTCCGGTCGAAACGTGTGTACACAAGCATTTTTTCTCTCCAAAATGGCTAAAAGTTTTAAGTGAAACTCACAGAATTCCCCTGTATTCGATAACAACGAATGAAAAGCGAGTGGAATACAAGTCTTGTGGTACCATACTCATCTTCTTCACTGAACAATCCACCTTTCAACCATGTTTGTTTATAATTTACATCAACAATATATGTCAATACACTGAATGTACAGTATATTTACGCCAGCATGACACAGCTGTGTAGACAGTTTGGTGTGACGAAATCATATTAAATTACGTCATATTTAATGACGTCAGTAAATCTGATCGATTAAATCAAAGTCCGCATACTACTGATTTTTTTTTACTGACAGATTGGCTCTTTCTCTCTCTCTCTCTCTCTCTCTCTCTCTCTCTCTCTCGTCGTCATTTCTTTCGGTTCATGGTGCATGCCTTACGCGTATCTGTGAACTTTCATTTTGATCTCTCTCTCTCTCTCTCTCTCTCTCTCTCTCTCTCTCTCTCTCTCTTGCTAGCACAAAATAGAAAATAGTGGCCCAACGTCGGGCCCGGACAGACACGTTGTATCGCAGCGGCTCGACGTTGGTCCGACATGCTCTGCTGGCCGGCTCTCTCTCTCTCTCTCTCTCTCTCTCTCTCTCTCTGCCAAAATAATTCAACTCATCAGACTTGAAAGCAAATTAAACAATGCCCCCCCCCCCCCCCCCGTAATCATGAAGCATGCGAGAAAAAATGACTTGATAAGATATCGAAACGCGCATGCGTAATCGTCGTAAATTCAAGCAGAATTGGCTCTCAGTTGAATAAGGATTTTCTAAATGTAACACGCTCGCGACAACTCCCACTCAGTCCTTAAGACGGACTGATATGTCCTTGACAAATGTGTGAAAAATAATCTTAATCTGGAGGGGAGCATTTTTTGGTGCCATTTTTCCCAACATGTGTATCAAAGTACTTGGACGTCAATAAATTGAGGGGCCGTTGTTTCGCGGCGTCTGCTAAGTCGGTTTAAGCCTTCACACTCTCTACCCTTTTCTATAGACCTCAGAAAAGATGATTCTCGTTAACTTTCCTTCCTTTTTCTCCAATCTACATCTCGTAACAAAATGTAATGGCCTATAAATTACCGGAAGTTCTTGTGATTTTCTTCCTTATATTTTTTGACAAAATATAGTCCCAACCGGCGGAAGCAGATTGCGAATAGAATCATAGCAACGGCCTTAGATGCCGCCCTACTGTATTTGACCTTAATCTACGTACCTTTCATGGTTCACATTTCATCAGCCCTGGCGTTCACCCTAATGTAAGAGTCCATTTCTAAAGACCTATAAGGGCCTGATTAATGATACTTGGTACAAACTTGCATCTTCGGGTGGCAACTTTAATTCAAGTGTCCATATTTGACCTTGACCTTCATTTCATTGTTCCCTGACTTTGTAAACTATTGCGTCAACCCTAGCATTCACCCTAATGTTCAAGCTCATTTCTCAAGAACAATAAGAGCTTCATTAATGATACTTAGTACAAACTTGCACCTAGGGTTTGCAACTTACATACATGCATCCATATTCTACAGTAAATGGTTAACTGACTTCGTAAACTAGCTAGCGTTCATCTTAATGTTCGAGTCCATTTCTCGAGAACTATAAGAGCTTCATTAATGATACATGTACAGTGACATTCCGCATTAAGACCACCTAAATTTAATACTAATTCTGCTTTATAAAGCTTATTTAGTATAGGCTGCAATTATTTTCTATTTGTGTTTTCTGCACGCAGTGTCCTCTGATCAGAGACCACCTTTGGGACTGTTCAAAAGTGGTCTTCAAGACCACTTTTGAACAGTCCCAAAGGTGGTCTTAATATAGGAATTTTACTGTACTTGTACAAGCTTGCATCTACATGTCCTTGTATACAAGCTTCCATGTTTGACCTTTTTGTACGGGCCTCCGTGGTCTAGTGGTTAAGAGCGCTGACTCTTGATCATTAGGTCTCTCACCGCTGTGAGACGCCAAGTTCTGCAACGGAAGGTCAGTTGGTTTTTCTCCGGGTACTCCGGTTTTCGCCCACCTCTGATTAATGATCGGCTCAATATGAGTGAAATAATCTTGAAAAGCCCGTAAAACCAAAACCAAAAAAAAAAAAAATGTTTGACCTTTGACTTAACCCATTGTATGCGGGAAACCCCTAAAGGGGTACTTGGCAGAACGCGGCGTCTGATCAGGGCCTGCACTATTTGCTGACAGAATTTTCTGTCAAAAATAGAATAAAGACGAAACAATAGGCCTGACACCCCTTATATACCAAATGGACTTGTCCAACATATAGCAATAGAAGAGTCCACCAGCATACAATGGGTAAATGGTACATTTCATGGTTTTGGGGCTTAGTGACCCCACAGGCATAATTCTTGTCCTTATTTCTGTTCCAAGAGATGGATTGTGGGTATTGTCTGAACCACCTCAATGGGGTGGTTCTAACGATCATCAATAACTTATCATTACGAAAACACGCCTATACCAATACATTGTAACCTTTATCGCCGAAAAAATGAACATTTTAAGATGAAAAATAAGGTTTACCCCTGTAAACACCAGCTTCACTATATAAAAGTGGGGTTCGAGGGGGTCAAAATTATATAGCCGTGTTTTCGTGATGGTTTGCAGTATGAAAAAGATACATACTGCAATATAAATGTCTCAAGATCATTCTTTGAGAATATGTTCTTTCTTTTGAATACCAGATTTAACCTTCCATGCATTGCCAAAGAATGTTTTATTTTTATTATTATTATTTTTTTTTGGGGGGGGGGGGGGGGGGTTATTTGCAGAGAAAAATATATGCCCCCGCCCGTCGGGGCTTGAGGAAATAGATGGGCTGCATGATGCTTCCACGCAGAGCTGAAACCGTCAGCACACCAGTACTGGTAAACCGCTTAGAGGATCTAAGCCTTCCAGGAACCGCGGTGCGAGTAGGACCGTCCATGCTTATAAACCTGTTGGTTTCATTAGGCGACAGGGCTTGAGATGTCATTTCATCTCAATGTCGTGTAAAAGTCCCACGAAATTGGAAGCAACGTCTCCAAAATGACATATACTGTGTTGATGGGGACGTTAAACCTAAAATCAAACAAACAAACGAGTAAAATAAAGTTGACATTACATAGACACATGCATTGTCTGCTAAGTATACATGATTCACATGAAATGTCATTTATTTTCTAAAAATGTGAGTCAGCTAAAATTAAATTGATATTGTAGATCAAGATCAGATGTCACAGAATGCAACACATCACGAAAACATGCCTATATAATTTGACCCTATTGAACCCCACTTTTATATAGTAAAACTTGGGTTTGCAGGGGTAAACCTTACTTTTCTTATTTCTGCTCTTAAATATAGACTTTGGGTACTCCTTAGAACCGCCTCATCGAGGCGGTTCTAACGTGTACCCACAATCTATATTTTGAGCAGAAATTAGAAAAAAATGCAATTTTTCATCTTAAAATTTTCCATTTTCGGTGATAAAATTTACAATGTATTTGTATAGGTGTGTTTTCGTAATGATCTGCTTAAAGAACAGGTTCCATTTGTTCAGAGTAGTGTTAACTTAACGAGCTCGTTAGTTTGTTTTGTTTGCTTGATTTGAGGCTTAACGTCCCCGTCAACACTGTAAAGGTCATTTTGGAGACGTTGATTCCAAATTTGTGGGACTTTTACCCGACATTGAGATGAAATGGCATCTCAAGCCCTGTCGCCCAATGAAACAAATAGGGTTTATCAGCATGGACGGTCCGCCTCGCACCGTGGTTCCTGGACAGGCTTAGATCCTCTAAGCGGTTTACCAGTACTAGTGTGCGGGCCGGATTCAGCTCTGCGTGGAAGCATCATGCAGCGAGCTCGTTAGTGGTCAAATTGTTAACTGTTCTAGTAAGTACTCGTATAATGCCTAAGACTCCGGTATTTTTGCTGAAAAAAAAATGTGAGCAGCTTTTGCATTTGCAAAAGCTGCTCACATTTTTTTTCTGCAAAAACATTAGTATATTCGCAATATTTAATGACTAAACTTTTAACGATATATTAGCTAACGACCTTGTTAGTTTTGAACAACTGGCCCCTGGTATTTTTGCTGATAAAATGTGAGCAGCTTTTGCAGTTGCAAAAGCTGCTCACATTTTTTCTGCAAACAGCATTAGTATATTCGCCATATTTAATGACTAATGTTTAAACAATACCTTAACTAACAACATGGTTAATTTTGAAAAACTAGCCCCAGAAATTAAAGGGTTGAATCTAAATTCCTGTTCAGGATCATCTTCCTTCCAGAAAGCCCCCGCCCATCAGGGCTTGAAGAAATATATGGGCTGCATTATGCTTCCACGCAGAGCGAAATCCGACACACACACGAGAACGGGTAAACTGCTTGAGGATCTAAGCCTGCCCAGGCTAAGCGATGTGAGTCGGCCCGTCCATGCTTATAAACCCTAACGGTTTCATTGGGTGACAGGGCTTTAGAAGTCATTTCATCTCAATGTCGGGTAAAAGTCCCACAAAATTGGAAGCAACGTCTCCTAAATGACCTTTACAGTGTTGACGGGGGCGTTAAACATCAAATCAAACAAAATAAAATCTTCCTTCCAGAGGACTACAAGTGTTGTTAGTGCTTTGATTTTTTACGGCGTAGCCGTTATAGTTTTGCTTTTGTCCTACATTTTTCGTTATTCCATTGGTCAATAAAACCACATGTCCAAGGAGATGACCATTTCATTGGTCAATGATTTGCATAAATAAATCTACTCAAAAATACGACAGTTTACTGAAGTTTTAACCTAGGAAATGTTTCGTTTTTTATGTGAGACATGAATGAAAAATATATACAGTTTCGGCTTGCTCACCGTCTTGTCCTTTGATGACCATACGTCATATGTATACTTGTGTTTCTAGTGAATTCTGTAACTGCTGTGGTGAATAGCTATTTTGACCTAATTTCACGTGGTTGGTCTATATAGCGAAAGGAACCATTTCGCGAAAGGAAGGTTCCTTTCGCGAAAGGAAGAATTTTCTGCGAAAGGAATTGTATGTTTGATTTGAGGTTTAACGTCCCCATCAACACTGTGTAGGTCATTTTGGAGACGTTGCTTTCAAGTTTGTGGGACTTTTACCCGACATTGAGATGAAATGACACCCCAAGCCCTGTTGCCCAATGAAACCAATAAAGAGATATAGCATGACACAAACATGAAATAATCGCATTACAAATTGACAGATGTTTAATTTACAATATATGCTAAATAAAAGTTGCAGTGTATCATTTGTCTTCAGCATACTTTATGTCCTCCATTTTAACACAAAATGGACATTTTCGAATATCATTAATGTTATATAAATTCTGAAAAGGAATAAGTGTAATTTGAGTTTTAATTAGGTGCACATAAGATCAAGTTTCCGTCCGTTTGTCTGCTCGTCCGTTTGTTCGTCCGCCTATGCGTTTACGTTCACCATAGCGACAACCCTAAATGTTAACCCTAGAATTTGTGTTCAAAACAGTAAATGATAACGTTTTCTTATTTGTTGTGCATATACTTGAGATCATATGCTCTTGAAATGAGGTCATGTTTTTAACCTTGACCTTTTACATTGACCATAGCGCAAACAGGCGGGACACCGCCCTCTGCAAAGCTATTTTTCCTCGCGTGACATCTGAATTGTTTGAATACAGTAAACCAGTTCATAGCTAGACAATTGTTGCTGTCACTATTGTAGGTCATATTGCACGACCCGCAGAAAAAGCGACCGACTGAAGTCGGTTGATTTTCTAAGAGTGCCCTAAAATGACCGTGCCATTCTCTCAGTCTGTCTGTCCGTCCGTAACCCGTTTGTGAAAATTTGTGATAGTGACTTAACCACTTGGAATATTTAAACAATTTTTGGCATACTGATAGTATCAATGAGGTCTAACCAATGAACTTGCGAAATATTACATTCCATTTAGTATAGCCTCGCCGAGGCGAAAAATGTGAAAATTTTCGAACTGCTTCTCCTCGGAAACCGTTGGGCCGATTGTAGTCAAATTTCATATGGAGCCTCTATGGGATGGAGGAAACCAAACTTTGCTCATGGGGTCCAGGTCCCATGACCAAAATGGCCGCCAAGCCATATATGGTAAAAACACTTCAAAATAGTCTTCTCCAGAACCACTTGGCAGATTTCCACGAAACTTGATAAATAACATCTGGGACGTAGGCCCATCATATATTTTTCTAAAATGGTGACCCTGGGTTGACCTTGACCTTCTTTGTGCCTAGGTCAAGCTTTGACACATATGCTTTTGTATTGGAAAAGTGAGAATTCATTTTATCCTGCAAACGATTCAGAATACAGTACTAAAGTATTAGATATATTTTTGCTCCTTACGATAAGGCGCATTTATTGGGGGAACCGTTTTAGGTCCAGGTCACATGACCAAAATGGCCGCCATACCCATATATGGTAACACTCATAAAGCTAAAAGCATCCGGCGGGTCGTGCACTTCAGCTGAAGCACTGGTTTCTAAACAACCTTCCAATTAAATCTACGCCCGCATATCTTTTTTAAAGATATTTCTTGTTTTCAGATATTGATGAATGCGATTCAGCTGAATTAAATGTATGTGAACAGATCTGTACAAACAACCAGGGAGGATTTACTTGCAGCTGTCAAACAGGCTACGTGGTGAATTCCACAAATACAACAGCCTGTACCCGTAAGTAATAACAACTCGCATTGTAACATGCTGTTTTATAAAATGACTGAAATGGATCTCTGTGACCGAGAGGGTAAGAGTGCTATCCCTTTATCAGTTAGCCTCTCACTGCTCATTACGAAAACACCCCTATTCAAATAAATTGGAAATATTTTACCACCAAAAAATGGCATTTTTCAGATAGAAATGCTAATAATTTTCATATTTCTGCTCAAAACATAGATTGTGTTTACTCGTTAGAACCGCCTCCCCGAGGCGGTTCTAACGAGTACCAACAAGCTATGTTGTGAGCAGAAATAAGAGAAATAGCTTATACCCCTGTAAACCCCCCATTTTAACTATATAAAAGTGGGATACGTCTCCCCGTACATCAACCATAGTGCAGTTTATATTTTACTTTTGGTCCTTTGAGATCAGCGTGAATATTTTGAGAAATCAGAAATATATTATTGGTTTAGACTCATATTCTAGACAGGTTTTAAATTATTTGGACCCCATTTTGATTTATATCAGTCTTTGAATCGACTGCTTATTCGAAATTCGCAAAATTGCAGTATGTTTCCTCTGGCTTTCGTTGCCGGATCATTACAGGGTCACTGATGAGGCTTTATTAGCCGAAACTACGTAGTACGACCCATCTTCTTTCTTATGAATGTTTTCATTGTTCTTAAAGGAACTCATTTTTAATTTTTATTGCCTTCACTGCAGGTGGTGTTGTGCCGTGTGGCGGCCGTAAAACGTCTCCCGTACATCAACCATAGTGCAGTTTATATTTTACTTTTGGTCCTTTGAGATCAGCGTGAATATTCTGAGAAATCAGAAATATATTATTGGTTTAGACTCATATTCTAGACAGGTTTTTAATTATTTGGACCCCATTTTGATTTATATCAGTCTTTGAATCGACTGCTTATTCGAAATTCGCAAAATTGCAGTATGTTCCCTTTGGCTTTCGTTGCCGGATCATTACAGGGTCACTGATGAGGCTTTATTAGCCGAAACTACGTAGTATGACCCATCTTCTTTCTTATGAATTTTTCATTGCTCTTAAAGGAACTCATTCTTGATTTTTATTTGCCTTCACTGCAGCTGGTGTTGTGCCGTGTGGCGGCCGTAAAACGTCTCCCCGTACATCAACCATAGTGCAGTTTATATTTTACTTTTGGTCCTTTGAGATCAGCGTGAATATTCTGAGAAATCAGAAATATATTATTGGTTTAGACTCATACTCTAGACAGGCTTTTAATTATTTGGACCCCATTTTGATTTATATCAGTCTTTGAATCGACTGCCTATTCGAAATTCGATAAATTGCAGTATGTTTCCTCTGGCTTTCGTTGCCGGATCATTACAGGGTCACTGATGAGGCTTTATTAGCCGAAACTATGTAGTATGACCCATCTTCTTTCTTATGAATGTTTTCATTGCTCTTATAGGAACTCATTTTTTATTTTTATTTGCCTTCACTGCAGCTGGTGTTGTGTCGTGTGGCGGCCGTAAAACGTTTCCCCGTACATCAACCATAGTGCAGTGTATCTTTTACTTTTTGGTCCTTTGAGATCAGCGTGAATATTCTGAGAAATCAGAAATATATTATTGGTTTAGACTCATATTCTAGACAAGTTTTTAATTATTTGGACCCCATTTTGATTTATATCAGTCTTTGAATCGACTGCTTATTCGAAATTCGCAAAATTGCAGTATGCTTCCTCTGGCTTTCGTTGCCGGATCATTACATGGTCACTGATGAGGCTTTATTAGCCGAAACTACGTAGTATGACCCATCTTCCTTCTTATGAATGTTGTCATTGCTCTAAAAGGAACTCATTTTTGATTTTTATTTGAAGGGGGTCAAAATTATATAGGCGTGTTCTCGTGATTCGAGCCTTGCTTGGGTTACATGTTTTGTAACAGATGGTCTTGTCAATTGGTTTGTCTCCAGGTATGTCTGTTTTCAGCCACCTGAATAACAATTGGCTCGAATAAGTGAAATAATCTTGAAAGGGCTGTAAAACCAAAACAAACAAAAAAATGACTGAATTCCGAATTAGCCTCTTTGGTCTTGTGATTGAGATCACAGTCTCTTAAATATTAGGTCTCTTTCTGCTATGGGTTCATCACATGAACAAGTCTGTGAAATGAACACCCCCCCCCCCCCCCCACACACACACACACACTCACACACCACTTTATATTGAGAAAACTGGGATTTACGGGGGTATACATTATTTTTTTATTTTTCTGCTCCAAGACATAGGTTGTGGGTACTCGTAAGAACCGCCTCAATGAGGCAGTTCTAATGAGCATCAAAAACCTATGTTTGCAGTATAAATAAGAAAAATATCACAGATTTTCACCAAAAAAAGTAGCCATTTTGGAGATGTGAAAAATGCACTTTGTCGCACGGGTGTGTTATCGTATTGTCAAGCAACACTTGAGTCGTGTTCTGCAATGGAAGATCTGTGGGACCCAGTTGTTCAAATCACCATTAGCTAAATGAACTTGTTAATGTTCCATATATTAACTAGGGCTGGCTAATCGGAGCTGAAATGATAATCGAGTATCAGTCATGTCATTGCGATCGATAATCGATTAATAATCGCTAAGGATTTTGTCATAATTTTACCTATCTGGCTTTCTGTCTGAGCATGACTAAATTGGAAGCAACGTCTCCAAAATGACCTTTACAGTGTTGACGGGGACGTTAAACCTCAAATCAAACAAACAAACAAACAAACATGACTCTTACCATATGTTGCCCAATACCATATGCATATTTGAACAGACAGGCCTGAGCAAACATTGTAGACCCAGATAAGACGCCGCAGAATGCGGCGTCTTATCAGGGTCTGCAATGTTTGCCACTCATCCCGCTATTTACTTTGTGTAGTAAATTGTACCTATCAGGTAATCGCACAAAAAGCAAATCAGAAATGATAATCATTTTTTGTGGAACTTATCGATCGATTAATTGATTATACGATTAATCATGCCAGCCTTAATGTTAACTGTTTTAGCAGGTACACTATCTAGTATGCTGGAGTTTTTGCTTGCTCACAAACACCCATGTGACATAGTGCATTTTTTCGAATCACGGACAAAATCCTCCCCCCCCCCCCCGAACATAATCCCTTCCAGTCGAAATCCCCCCTTTTTGTAAAGGCGGACAAAATCCCCCCCCCCCCTCCCACCATTTGTTCAGGTGGACAAAATCCCCCTGGACAAAATCCCCCAGGCCCCCGCGCATAGGGGCTTGAAGAAATATATGGGCTGCACGATGCTTCCACGCAGAGCTAAATCTGGCCCGCACACTAGTACTGGTAAATCGCTTAGAGGATCTAAGCCTGTCCAGGAACCGTAGTGCGGGGCGGACCGTCCATGCTAATAAACCCTATTGGTTCCATTGGGCGACAGGGCTTGAGATGTCATTTCATCTCAATGTCGGGTAAAAGTCCCACAAAATTGGAACCAACGTCTCCAAAATGACCTTTACAGTGTTGATGGGGACGTTAAACCTCAAATCAAACAAAACAAACAAACAAAATCCTCCCTGTACATAATGCCCCCTGCTGCTTTTAAAGGTGGGCAATATACAATATAACCGACGCCGCCACATGCACAATTACTGATTTTTGAAAATCAGTCTGTCTATACATGTATCTCCAAAATGCTACTTTTCTGATAAAAACCTGTGATTTGTTTTTTTTTTATTTCTGCTGCAAACATAGGTTGTGCATGCTCATTAGAGAACCCACAACCTATGTCTTGGAGCAGAAATCAGAAAAATAATGTTTACCCCTGTAAACCCCAGTTTTCTATATATAAAGTGGGGTTTAGAGGGGTATTCATTTCACCGACTTGTTGATATGATGTTATAAACACTTAGTGTTTTAAAGGTGCATTATTGAGCTATCTGGAAAAAAATGCTTCCAAAAATAAAATACATATAGCCGGTATTTTTCTTTAAAACAATACAAATGAATGCATTTCATGCAAAAATGCGAACAATTATGATGACAGGTAAACGTGTTTGAGAGGGATTCCCTAACTAGGTTTCGCACACTAGTTAGATCTATTTTTAGTTCGTGACAAAAATAGAATCCCCATATATGACGTTATGCAACGTTCATTTTTGGCCTTGTTTGCTTAGGCCATGCCTGGATCGGAAGAAATATGACGTTGAATACCATGCCATAAGTAGCGACACTCAGAGACGATACTGTCGCCATGTAAAGTGACAGATTTATTTTTAGAACAGAAATTCCGACCACATGTTCAGAGCGAAGGTTAAACACGAATGAAAACGACCATTTTCACAAAGATCTGAAGCTGTATTTGGCTCCAAAAGGGTACAAATGACAAAGGAGTATGCATTGAAGATAAAACCCAGAAAAAAATTTGAGACCCGGTAGCTCAATAATGCACCTTTAATGCCACATTAGCTAAAGCATCATTACTATTTGAACGTACGTCACATGAACAAGTCTGTGAAATAGAGACCCCACCAACCCCACTTTATACAGAGGAAACTGGGGTTTACAGGGGTAAACTTTATTTTCCTTATTTCTGCTCCAAAACATGTGTGTACTTGTTAGAACTGCCTCAATGTGGCGGTTTTAACGAGCACCGAAAACCTATATTTGGAGTTAGTTAGTGTTTGAGTTTTACGTCTCACCAACATACTGAGATAGGACCTCGGTTTAAAGACTCATCCGAAAGTCTGCCCTATATTAAATTTTGGAGTATAAATAAGAAAAATATCGCAAATTTTCATCACAAAAATTACCTATTTTCCTTTTTTGAGGGTTGAAAAATGCGCTATATCACACAGATGTGTTATCGTAATGGAATTCAATTTTCATGTTTCATTCAAATGATTTTTTAACCCATTTCAGACTGGAAACCCCTAAACGGGTACCGTGGCAAACAGTGCAGGCCCAGATCAGACGCCGCAGAACGCAGCGTCTGATCAGGGTATACTGTTTGCAAAAATTCATCCATTTTCCAAATAACTTTTGAAGAAAACACAAACCGACACCCCTAAATTTAAAGTGGACTCCTGCTATATATAAGGAGGAAGAAAAGGGTTAAAATGCTAAAACATTCCAGTTTTCTCCCTAAAGCTCTCATTATGAACTTGTTTGTTAAATATTTATGTGTTTGTTTGTTTGATTGATTTGAGGTTTAACGTCCCGTCAACATTGTAAAGGTCATTTTGGAGACGTTGCTTCCGTTTTTTGCGGGACTTTTACCCGACATTGAGACGAAATGACATCTCAAGCCCTGCCGCCCAATGGAATCAATAGGGTTTATAAGCATGGACCACTTTGCCTGGGCAGGCTTAGATCCTCTAAGCGGTTTACCAGTACTCGTATGCGGGTCGGTTTCAGCTCTACGTGGAAGCATCATGCAGCCCATATATTTCTTCAAGCCCCGATGGGCGGGGGCATAAATATTTATGTGTATCACGCAACATGATCATTTATCTGCTCTGTCTTTCTTTTCAGTTTTCGATGCTTGTGCGGCTGGCACTTCTGGATGTGAGCCGATTTGTGTTCCAAAACCCTCAGGGTACACTTGTGAATGTTATCTCGGATTTAGGCTCAATTCTGACAGAAAGACATGTATGCACACAAAGTAATATTAAACTACAATCTCAACGGGCCTCCGTGGCCTAGTGGTTAAGAGCGCATTAGGTCTCTCACCGCTGTGGTTCGAGCCTTGCTCGGGTCACATTGGAGACGCCAAGTTCTGCAACGGAAGGTCATGTGGTGTTTCTCCGGGTACTCCGGTTTTCGCCCACCTCTGATTAACGATCGGCTCGATATGAGTGAAATAATCTTGAAAGGGCCGTAAAACCAAAACACAAAACACTACAATCTCTTTTTAGCTCACCGTCACACAGGCGCTTGACCCGTTGATTTGTCCGAAAAACTTGTGGAATAGGTAAAATGTAAAAAAATAGTATTAATATAAATTTTCATACTGCTATAGAAAGCTAGACTAGCTTTCTATACCAGTATGAAGGGAAAAAAAGACTCATAATTTGATTTTAAACACATTCCACACGTTTTTCGGACAAATCAACGGACCAAGCGCCTGTGCACCGTCATATAGTGACGAGGTGAGCTTTTGGGATCACTTTTGTCCGTCGTAAACAATTTCTCACCTAAACCACTGATTGGATTTCGACCAAACTTCATAGGAATGATCCTTAGGTGACCCCTTTCAAAGTTGTTCAAATGGTTCCGGCCCGCAGCACATCAAGATCACATGAGCCAAAAATAGATTTTTTTTCATGAAAACTTTAATAATCTTCTCCTCTGAAACCGCAAGGCTCAGGTCTTCGATATTTGGTGTGCAGCTTCATCTAGTGGACCTCTACCAAGATTGTTCAAATTACATCCCTGGGGCCCAACATGCCCCCGCTCTGGGGCCCTTTGGTTTTACATAGACTTATATAGGGAAAACCTTTAAACATCTTCGTCTGAAACCAGAAGGCTCAGGTGTTTGATATTTGGTATGAAGCTTTGTCTTGTGGACCTCTATCAAGATTGTTCAAATTATAACCCTGGGGCCAAAAATAACCCCGCCCCGGGAACTTTGGTTTAACATAGACTTATATAGGGAAATCCTTTAAAAATATTCTTAACTGAAACCAGAACAGCAGGACATCAAAGTGGCCAGCGTAGGTAGATTTAAAAACAAAATTCTCGTGTGTCGATTCGGTGGGACTACTTCCAATTTTGAGGCCTCCAGTCGACTAGATATTTTGACATTCAATTTCTTATCTATCATTTATTCTAGAACTATGGCAATATTAAAACTGAAAAATATATACATAGAGGTTTTATATCACACAATATGTAAAACCTGCATTATCTGTTCAGAGATGGAGCAGCAGCGGTTTGAAAATGGCGATTTTTCTGTCAGTGCCTTCGAAAAATGAAAGAGCTTTATGGTTCCTCGCACAAGTTCTCACCTATATCATCAATTCCGGCATAAATTCATCCATCGACATGTAAATGTTTGCCAAAATCGGAAGGGGAGCATTTTTGTGCCATTTTTTCTGACGACTTCCGGTCAAAAAAGTACAGAAAGTTTCAAGATGGCAGTTTCAGTAAATTTTGTAAATTGACAGTAGACAACAAAACCCTTGCCTTTTATCTGGAAGCACATTTCATCAGATTGAACTCGTGTCTGATGTATACACAACATCATTTCATATTTCCAAAATATCACAATCTTATTAAAAATCGTCGATTTGTTTACAATATCGTGCACAAATATCATGAAGTGGTAAATGTACTAAACTCCGTTCAGAAAATCTGAATCATCGATTTTTTCGTTTCTTCCTTTCTATATTCATTTTAGCTCATACATCACTATGGGAAAGTTGTAGACCTCATCCTCCGCCGATTTCTCCAACAAGTCGTATGCCTCTGCGACAGCCAGGAAAGGCTGTGATTATTTGGAGAAAGTTGCAAAATCTAAATTTTCGTTCGCAGACTGAGACATTCCGACAGGTTCGACACACCCTTTTAAACCATATATAGAAGTGGTTACTGCTCTTGTAAATTACAAGGGCGTCTATATTTTATTTGCACGATCACTTCATGGAAAATCATTAGCTGTGACACCACATCTGATATCGGTATAGTTCATTTTGACCACTCTGGACAGCACATCACGCTAGTGGCTCCCCGTTCCTAGTGAACTTCTATCTAGCCATTTGAATGTAAGGTATGTCGTAATTGCATATCTATTTATAAAGTGCATCACATGGATTTGAATATGTATTATTTTACCTGACAATCATCATCAAATGGACTTAGTCTGTGGTCTCATTTCTTTGTTTTGCAATTTTCTCCAAATAATCACAGCCTTTCCTGACTGTCGCAGAGGCATACGACTTGCTGGAGAAGTCGGCGGAGAGTCAGGTCTACAACTTTCCCATAGTGATGTATGGGATAAAATGAGTATTAAAAGGAAGAAACGAAAAAATCGATGATTCAGATTTTCTGAACGGAGTTTAAATAACATGTGTATGTATTGTTACATTGATGAAATCATAATGACGTCAAGAAAACATCTGACGTAATATTTTCAGGTTAATAACCAATTATTTTCATCTTCAATCACGTCCATGCATAGGGATGGTGCACGGCTTATATCTTCGTTTCCTTATGGCTAGTATAGGGGTCCATGGGTTACCAAGTTGGCTCCCATTTATCTTAGCTTGACTAGGTTAGGTATGTCTGGGGTACCTGGTGCCCATAAGTTCAACGACTGTGTACCCATACGTTATCGGAGAGTGGGTAATTAGTCCAATCATCAGGTATGTCGGGCCAATGACAGGCCGACAGCGATTCGACGTTGCATAATCGAAATGCTGTCAGCCTGACGTTGGCCCTCGGTTCAGCAGTAGCCAGGGTGACTAGGTGAAAATTATGGGTATGTGAAATTTATGGACACCTGGTAGATCTACCTTAACGTTTCCGAGGCCCCCCGCCCATCCGGGCTTGAAAAATAGATTGGCTGCATGTTGCTTACACGCAGGGCTGAAACCGACCTCACACGAGTACTGGTAAACCGCTCAGAGGAACTAAACCTGCCCAGGCAAAGCGGTGCATGTTGGACCGTCCATGCTTATAAACCCTATAGGTTTCAATGGGCGACAGTGCTCGAGATGTCATTTCATCTCAATGTCGGGTAAAAGTCCCTCAAAATTGGAAGCAACGTCTCGAAAATGACCTATACAGTGTTGACGGGGACGTTAAACCTCAAATCAAACAAAACCAAAGTTTCCATTTTTTTTTTCAAGCTAAGCATGAAATAACTTGTTCCCTTATCATTATCCATGCTTAGTTTGGAATAACTGTTCCTGAAAGTTTTCAAATTTGAGGGACAAATCTGGCAAAGCTTGAACCTGAAAGTTTTCAGATTGGAGGGAGTTGCAGCACCTCCTATGAAAATACCTTGGGGTTTTTGAGGGATTTTAGCGTCTTAAAGCTTCTGTGAAAGTAACTTAGTCTCTGGAGTTTGTACATAGCTGGACGTTTTTTTTTTTTTTTTTTTTTTTTTTTTGGGGGGGGGGGGAAATATGGTAAATAGGGTAAATAGTATGTCTGTTTTGGGAACGTAAAACCTCCATGTCCCACCAAGTCACTAGCTCCCGCACGTCACCGTTTCGCAAGCAGAACCAACAGGAGCTCTCAATCCACTGACTCCGATATAACGCGGGAATAGGCATTTTGGACCTATTCCTTGCCTCCAGTTTTCACTAGTCAGAGTTTATCCTGTATCCACAGCACTGGCTTGGCGACCTCTCAATACCCAGGACAAACGGCGTCACCAACTCCCGCACCTCGCCGTTTGGCCTGGATCGAGAAACCCTCAGGCATGCCCAACTCATTTCCCACACCAATTTCCCATGAAACATGAGTTTAAGCGGAACAACCGACTAGTACGTCTGCTTTGGGTACGTCAAGCCCCCATGTCCGACCTAGACCCTACATGTAGCTCCCACACTATTACCTCCAGTATTTACTTTACTTACCCCATAGTTTTCCCCGTATGCTAGGCTTCCCTTTATGCCCAAGTTTCACTACGTTTTCAAATCCGCAACTGACCGTTTGATAGAGCAGCAGATTCCTAGACCCTTCGTTTCATCCCATCAGTCACACGTCGAAATTGATGGTTGGTTCGCTCTAGCGTGTGTGTGGTGGTGGGGTAGGGGGGGCGTGGGGGTGTTCAATGTTCTGTATTCGACGCCCAAGAATCTCCAAATATGTTCAAGGGGATTCAAATCCGGGCTTCTAGCTAGCCAAGCCAATGTCTCAATTCCGTAACTGTGTGTATAGGACTTAATATCTCGTAAGTGGAAATTTCGAGAAACTAAGTCGAAATTTCGAGTTAATAAGTCGAAATTTCGAGATACTATGTCGAAATTTCGAGTTACTAAGTCGAAATTTCGAGAAACTAAATCGAAATTTCGAGTTATTTAGTCGAAATTTCGCGTTATTAAGTCGAAATTTCGAGTTATTAAGTCGAAATTTCGAGTTACTAAGTCGAAATTTCGAGTTAATAAGTCGAAATGTCAAGTATATAAGTCGAAATTTCGAGTTAATAAGTCGAAATTTCGAGTTATTATGTCAAAATTCCGAGATACTAAGTCGCAATTTCGAGTTAATAAGTCGAAATTTCGAGTTAATAAGTCGAAATTTCGAGTTATTATGTCGAAATTTCGAGATACTAAGTCGAAATTTCGAGTAAATAAGTCGAAATTTCGAGATACTAAGTCGAAATTTCGAGATACCTATCAAAAGAAAAAAGTTCACCTGGCCCTAATGCTCTTTCGTAGGTAGGTCAATTGTCTCTGAGTGTAGATTTGGAAAATAGACCTGAACGGGGAGGGTTTCGTTTAGCCCTTAAATTCCTATACTGAAAGCAAACCGTGCAGACCCTGATGAGACACTGCATATTTCGACATCTGACCCTTAAATTCCTGTACTGTAAGCAAACAATGTATACCCTGATCAGATGCCGCATTCTGTGGCATCTGGTCTTGGTCTACACTGTTCGCCAAGCCCGACCCATGGTTATAGCCCAGATTCTACAGATAACACGCAACACGCTGACCTCACTAAGATTAACGCTGCTATTTTCTATAAATAAGTTACATGGATTTCCATATCAGTGATAGTCACGTGGACTCCAGCAGTAATAGAGTTTTTGGCCTTATAACTTTGGGTCGATTGAAAAACAATTGATCCAAAAATAAGATCAACCCTTATCTTGCTGTTCACGCGGATCCCTTCCTTTGCAAACAGTGTAGCTCCAGATCCGAGGAAGCCATCTGATCAGGATCTACACTGTTTGTCATGCAGTTTGTGAATTGACCGAATATAATATATCAAGTGATCTGATTGGCTGATAGCTGGTAATGGATGTGACTTAATTAATATATTCAGCAGGTTAAGAGTTAAAGAGTGGTGCAATCTGTATATACATTGTATTGTGAAACTTCATTGGTGGCTTGAACAACAATGGCTCTTTGACCATGGCTGTTTCGAACTTCTCCTAGAGTACCTTGGAAAATGTTCTCACAACTACAGAGATTAATGTATTTGGGATCATTTAGGGACAATTTTCTAATTTTAACTTGAAATTGTATGTTGTGTGTGACTCATTAGAATCGCATTGAAGAGGCGATTCTAATGAGTACACACAACATACTTATATTCTTAAGAAAATCAAAAAATTATCCCTATTTTCCTCCTGACCCAGACGCTATAATAAACAGCCAATTTCTCAAACTACCCCTGACTCAAAACAAATTTATATGATTTCAAAGATAGTTTTGAAATTGTATGTTGTGTGTACTCATTAGAATCGCCTCGATGAGGCGATTCTAATGAGTACACACAACATACTTATATTCTTAAGAAAATAAAAATATATCCCTATTTTTCGTCCTGACCTGGCACTCTAATTAAGTCAGTTGCTCAAACTACCCCTGACTCAAACACATTTACAGTCAACCCTCTTTATACCGACATTCATTGTAACGGCAAAACTTGTTATAACAGCAATTTCAATGGAATGACTACTTTGCTAAAGGCTTAGCCTAGGTTTCGAGCAGCCTCGGCTTCCCTCGGGTTGGAAATGCACAAATATAAAGTCATAAAAAAAACTCCAAGAAACAGATGTAATAGATAATGATGGGGAAAAGGCCTTTTATTACTTATCATACACCTAACTGGGATTCCTTATAACGGCAAATTCTTTAAAACGGTAGCATACCAGGGCACATATACTGTCGTTATAATGAGGATCCTCTGTATTTGGTTTCAAAGATATATTTGAGCCTTTGAAGTTCGACTCTCTCTCTCTTTATATATATATATATATATATATATATATATATATATATATATATATATATATATATATATATATATATATATATATATATATATATCAAAGTAAAGCACGATACCACACCGGTTACCGCGGTACAACGTGACGCGACTGAGTACAACAAACGCTACCGTCTTTTTGTTTTGACAGGAGAAGTGTGAGTTCAATGTTTCCTTTATTTTGTCGAACATATCACGATTTACGTTTTTCTGATGGTTTTGCGATGACAACAGATTGTGTTTTTGTTGTTTTGTCCAAATTTTACGTTATGACACGGCCAGAGAAGGGAAATCAAAGCCATAAATTAGGCCAAAATAGGTAGAAAAACAAAACTTCAAGTTTTAAGGGTCTATCAATAAAAAATAAATGACTCATACACGAGCATTCTTGGGTTTTTCATGCCTCTAGGCATCGAAGTAAGTATGCTATTTTTAATAATTCATAAAAACATTTAGAATAAGAATCGTACCGATTTTTCTTGGCTCACTACCTTGAAACACGGGTACACCTTACCACGGATCATGTGTTGAGTCTGAGTACACTAAACACGGAACAAATGGAACAACAAACACGGACATGAAAAACCGAATCTGGACGTTTTTACCCATTATACGCGCCATTTTTCAAGAAACAGCCAAGAGGAACGATACATATTTGCCCTTTACCTGAAAAATTACAATATACACGGTATGCGCTTGGCCATTCCTAAAACAAAAAAGTGTTTTGGGTTGTAAGGTGTGTTTATGACATGGAGACAACTTTTTACAACAGATGCACAATAACCAGTCGCTATAATCCGTCAAAAATGTCACAAAATAACCTGTTGTTTGTTTGAACTGAGCTTTAACGTCCCCGTCGACACTATTAAGGTCATTTTGGAATTGTTTCCAATTTTGCAAGTCTTTTTATCCGTCATTGAGATTTAACGACATCTCAAATCTACCGCCCAAGGAGAATAATAGGGTTCACATGTATATGAAGGAACGGTCGGACTCGCACCACTTTGCCTGGGAAGACTAAGACCTTCTAAGTGGTTAACCAGTAGTCCTGTGCGATGGGATTCAGCTCTGTGTGGAAGTATCATGTAGTCCATTTATTTCCACAAGCAGCGATGGATGGTGCCCAAGAATAACTTGTACATAAACATGTAAACACTATAAAACTACAGAGGGACCGTTCAGATAGCCAACAATGAGCTATACTGAGCAAAACCAAGTTCAACGAAACAACACTTACAGTGCAACCACAAGAATATGCAAAATAATTTGTTAGTACAGAAGTTGCGCATGCACATAGTCAGATCACTGAAAGCGATCAAATTCTGCGAGCAACGAAAGACTAGCCCCGTTTTACAAGTTCTTGCACACTAGACGAGGAAATCCTAGATTTTACCCTGGGATAGAAACTTTTTATCCTACCTGGGTTTTCTACGAAGGGTGGCATTGAAGTCGAGAATTCTGAGGTGTTTGACTCAAAGGGTGTCTGATGTGCGTTATTTGTATAGAAAGTCGTGTACGCTGCCCGTAATGTGACGTCACTTAACGTCACAATGGACGTTAGCAGTTGAAGTGACCGCATATTCAAAATCTATGTTTATAGAGGATCTTATATGAGTGTTCATGTATTATTGAATTTATTATACGAGTTGAGGAAAAGGGATAAAATGCGAGGCTTTGCCGAGCATTTTATCCCTTTTCTTCAACGAGTGTAATAAATCCAATAATACATGGACACGAATGCAAGATTCTATTTATCATATGACATTTAAAACGCTTTTTATTCACGATTGTTTTATAAAAATGTCACTTTTCCACCATTAGTAAACGCGACGTCGTAAATGACGTCGTACATGTAACGTTACGGGGCGTTTCTAATTAATTTGCATATTTAATCCACTAGTGGATTATCGAATTTATTACATGGCGTTATTACACTCTCAGACGCGACGTCATATGATAATAAGATTTAAGTAATGCAAGAAAAAGAATCTAAAATGGGTGAGCCATGAAATGTTCTCTTTGGTAATCATTCTGTTTTACTCACCTCATAAACCAGGGGTCCTGGGTTCGATTTTTGGCTTCTCCAAACTTTCTGACGAGTCGTTAAATGAGGCCCCCTCTCTGTATAACCTTAGCGGGTTGCTGAGACGTATAACTCAAAATACACACACGGTCATTCTCTCCCTTTCACTGACTCAAGAAGGGTGGTTGTCAAATTCTGGCGTAAGAATATGCACTGTGATGGTTTTATAAGCCTCCAAGGTAAACTAACTGTCTCGATGTGGCCTAAATAGTGTTTGCTGGGCTGTTAAAGTCCCAAACCAAACGAAGAAACAAGCCAGCCAAAGAAATCAGTGTGTGGGATAGATATGAAAGTTTGTCCATCATACTCAGGGGCGTAGCTACCTGTACGCAGATACGCTCTTGCGTACACACGTAAAAAATAGACGTAGAAGAAAAAGAAGAAGAAAAAGAAGAGGAAGGAGAAGAAGAAGAAAAATAAGAAGAAAAAGAAAAATGGAGAAAAAGAATAAGAAAAAGAAGGAGAAGAAGAAAATGAAAAAGAAGAAAAAGTAGAAAAAAAGAAGAGGAAGAAAAAAAAAGAAGCAGAGAGAAGAAGTAAGAAGAAAAAGAAGAAGAAAATGATGATGATGATGATGATGATGATGATGATAATGATGAAGAAGGAGAATAAGAAGAAGAACGAGAAGAAGAAGAAGAAGAAGAAGAAGAAGAAGAAGAAGAAGAAAAACTGTATTTGTCTAGGATATACGCAACACTATTTATTAGCTAGCATAGTTTCCTCCTCTGCCACGGGGACCGCACTTACAGGAAAGAATTTGCTCCCTGATGGGAGCAAATTCTTTCCTGTAAGAGTGGTCCCCATTTGGTAAACGTAGTTTTTATTTTTAGTATTTTCTTTGGTTTGCGTACAAATGATTTTCTTCCAGCTACGCCCCTGATTCTGTTACGACCCACAACTTCTAATCCTGAATTATCTTCCTTGGCCTACAGGTTTATAACCAATGGCAACTGCGTCATGGATAAGACTCTTTCACACAGAGTCGATTTTTATGCCCCCGCATCATATGATGCCGGGGACATATAGTTTTTCGGTTTTCCGTACGTGCGTACGTGCGTACATGTGTACGTCCGTCTGTACGTGTGTGTGTACGTACGTACGTACGTACGTACGTGATCCTGTAATCTCAGGTTAAAGTTTTTGTAACAGGTAGAGCCTGAACTTGTAGAACTCATATTTTCCTAACCATTTGATGGAACTGGTTCATCTTTGGTATGATGATAGATATAGGTCCAAAGTTTTATTAAACAATACCCCCACTCATGCCTGTGACCTCAAGGTCAAGGTCACAGACTTAGAAATTTTCAATGTTAAAGACTCAGGTTAAGGTTTTTGTAACAGGTAGACTTGAACATTTTAGAACTCATATTTTCCAAACCATTTGATGGAATTGGTTCATATTTGGTATGATTATAGATATAGGTCCAAAGTTTTATTCAGCGATACCCCCACCCATGCCCATGGCCTCAAGGTCAAGGTCATGGACTTAGAAATTTTCCATGTTAAAGACTCCAGGTATTTGTACCTGGTAGAATCTGAACTTTTATGATGGATTTTGTTCAAATGATGATAGATATAGGTACAATGTTTTATTCAGCAATACCCCCACTCATGCCTATGACCTCAAGGTCAAGGTCACAGACTTAGACAATTTTAATGTGAAAGATTTTAAAGAGCTCAAATTTTCCAAACTATATTATGGATTTGGCTTATGTATGCTATGATGATAGATACAGGTCCAAATGTTTATTTGGCAATACCCACACTCATGCCTATGGCTTCAAGGTCATGGTCACAGACTTAGACATTTTTAATTAGATATTTCAAGAGTTAATATTTTCCAAATCGTGCGATGGATTGAGTTGATACTTGGTATGATGTTAGATACCTGTCCATTTTGTTCAGCGATACCCCCACCCATGCCCATGAGCTCAAGGTCAAGGTCACAGACTTAAAAAATTTTAATTATCCCCTCGCACATCATAGCTCTAGCATCTATATTTCTTCACTGATTTCAATATAACTTCACACAAATGTTCCTTATGACAATATCTCGAGCGAGTTTGACTTTCAAGGTCATGACCTCAAGGCCAAGGTCACTGTGGCTATTTTTAGAAAAACTTTGTCATCGCTCTAGAGCCTACATTTCTTAACCAATTTCAATATAACTTCACACAAATGTTCCTTATAAAAATATCTCGAGCGACTTCCACTTTCAAGGTCAAGGTCACTGTGGCTATTTTTAGAAAAACTTTGTCATCCCTCTAGCGCTTACATTTCTTCACCGATTTCAATATAACTTCACACAAATGTTCCTTATGACAATATCTCGAGCCATTTCGACTTTCAAGGTCAAGGTCACTGTGGCTATTTTTAGAAAAACTTTGTCAATGCTCTAGCTCCTGCATTTCTTCCCTGGTTTCAAAATAACTTCACACAAATGTTCCTTATGACAATACCTCGAACGAGTTTGACTTTCAAGGTCAAGGTCACTATGGCTATTTTTAGAAAAACTTTGTCATTGCTCTAGTGCTTACATTTTTTCACCAATTTCAATATTACTTCGCACAAATGTTCCTTATGACAATATCTCTAGCAAGTTCCACTTTCAAGGTCAAGGTCACTGTGGCTATTTTTAGAAAAACTTTGTCATCGCTCAAGCGCTTACATTTCTTCACCGATTTCTATATAACTTCACACAAATGTTCCTTATGACAATATCTCGAGCGATTTTGACTTTCAAGGTCAAGGTCACTGTGGCTTGTTTTTAAAAAACTTTGTCATCGCTCTAGCAACTACATATCTTCATTGATTTCATTATAACTTCACAAAAATGTTTCTTATGACAATACCTCAAGCAAGTTCAACTATCAAGGTCAGGGTCACTGTGGCTATTTTTAGAAAAACTTTGTCGTTGCTCTAGCACTTACATTTTTTCACCAATTTTAATATAACTGCTCATAAATGTCCCTGATGACAAGGTCACACACTTAGAAAATTTTGTTGCAACATGGATTTTCGGGGTGAGGCGGGGCCCTTTGCGGGGGCATCTGTGTCGTCTGGACACATTTCTAGTTTTTTCAGCTATGCTCCATCCCTTCATTATGCCTGTCATGTCGGAAGATGGTGGCTCGCCCAGGATTTGACTTTCTTCGCAAAAATGACCTAGCGTCAACATACGGACTTGAAGAAAAGGGGTGAGGTGTTACGGCCCGCAGCACCTAACCTACATTATACTTGCCTTGGTTGAAGACAACTGAGGAAGACAGTTGACTTTTTGGCTTAGTGCTTAGAGCAGTTGATTTTACCCGATTGTCCAAGGTTCGAATCTCACCATAAGCGATTTTTCCCCTTTTTACAACTATGCTTCTCTCCATTGTTACGACATTCATGTCGTAAGAATACCCAAGTAAGGGTCTTGTATATCCCCTTAAATCACAGTTTTCTCTATAAAAAGTAAGGGGTGTTCATTTCACGGACTTGTTCGCATGATGTCATGCCACATTTTCATGCCCAACCTCCTAGTCTATCCATTTGGTTCCGAAGTTTACGTTAGTCCTCTGTAACTCTGATTTCCCGGCAGTATACCCAGTCGTCTGCGAACTTATTTCTGAGACAATGTCGGTGGAAATATGATTAATATACAGGGAGTATAACAGAGGACTAAGAACAGTCCCATTCGGGACCCAGACAAAACTGGAACACACTCCATATACTCGCCATTAACTCATATTTGGTCTATATCATTCACAACAAGAGCTGAAACTATAGGTGACCAAAGCCCCTCGTGGGAGCCAATTTCTGAGTTTTTGCAAAATTTCAAGGGGAAATAATTCAGCCAAAAATGAAACACAGTTATGGCTCTGGGTCAGAATGGGCAAATACTATATGCCCCCCCCCCCCCCCCCAAAGATTCTTGAGGGGGGGGGGGGGGTATGGCATAAAAACTTACTATTTTCAGTAGCAAAGAAAGGAATCTATAAATTCAAGAGTCTCCCCTCCCCAACATTGCCGAAACTAAATAAGTTGGGTTTCAATTGTTCTTAGGGGTGGGGGGGAACATTCTGGAAAGCCAGAATAAATGTGTTCACCCGTCCCCTTTTCCAAGATTTTTACCAAACCCTATAAATTCGCACGTGTATAAGTTCTGAGATCATAATGAGAATCAAACGGGCATTCAAAAGTATGTAACAGCAAAATGGATCCTTTTGAATTAAAAACAGCATCATGTATCATGCCTTCGCTGGCGGATTGAAGAGTTTTATTTCAATTTATTTCGCCCCCGCCCATCGGGGCTTGAGAAATAAACTGGGCTGCATGGTGCTTCCACGCAGAGCTGAATCTGACCACAAATGAGTGCTTGTAAACCGCTTAGAAGGACTAAGCCTGCCAAGGCAAAGCGGTGTGAGCCAGATCGTCCAATGCATATGAGCCTTCTGGTTTCATCGCGCGGCAGGGCTTGAGATGTCATTTCATCTCAATGTCGGTTAAAAATCCCACAGAATTGTAAGCAACGTATCCAAAATGATCTAAAAAGTGTTTACGGGGACGTTTAATCCCAAGTCAGACAAATATTTCAATTTATAAAGAATATAATCCGTGTTTGTTGTATCCAAATTGTGCTGACTAACCGCGTTATGGTGTATCATAACCCGTGGTAAGGTGTACCCTAACAAAAATCAACCATTGAACCATCCACGGATTCAGTGGATATTCACATGAACTGGGGCTCAAGCAAATGCATCAATGGATGCTCTGAAATCGTAATAACATATAAATCACAAAATCATGTGCACAAAAGATGTGTTACTGTCAAAAAACATTTACTGAAGTATGCTGGGGTTGGTGAAAACACACTAGACGAAAGAAAATTGTTTGTGTTTTCGTTAATATTGAACAGAATTCTTTGCAACTGTATCAGTAAATGGTTATACCATTGCTCTGCAGCTATGCAAAATAACCACCCAAAAAGATAAGGATTTGGGCTAAAATAAACCTTTTTCTTACCGAAAATACTGCTGTGACGTCATGATTTCTGTAGCGTTCGTTGTACTCTGTCGCGTTCGTTGTACTGCGGTCACCGGTGTGGATACAGGCAATTAAATAGACAAATGAATTAGCGCACAAAAATCGGTCGCACCGCAACCGGGACTCGAACCACGGATCTCCTGCATTCCGGGCAGACGTGCTAACCATTACACCACCGCGGCCTATATAAGGAGGACCCGACAATTGATCGAGGACCCGACATTCACGGAATAAATCGCATTTTGGACCCACTAATCTGGTTATGTTAAGATTATACATATATCTTAATGACCCAAATAGTGTTGACATATTGTAAAAGATGAACTTTATACAAGCATGTTACATGAATGGTTGAAACAACGTTGATGAGTAGTGGGAACTTTGTATGACCAATATGCTGTTGAATGGGTAATAAATGTATTTGGGATTATGTTGATGGGGCTATGAAACATTGTAACCTTTTACAGATAGAAAATTGACACGTTTTTACCTTGCATATATTTTAATCCAGTCTTTCGATAATATCCAAACATGCACTATACGAGGACTGTTCAAATATGAATGCAACTAAGCACATAAAAATGATTCCGTGATAGATTTCGATGAAAAATTTATTTTGTCCCCTCAAAGTATTCCCCTTTAACAGATATACAAACTTTCAGTCTTCTGATCCAATCATTGAATGTATTTTGGTAGTCTTTTCGAGGTATACTATGAAGGCACTGGAATATTGCAGAACCGAGGTGTTTGCGCTGGACAAATTTTAGACCAGAAAGGTATTTTTTCAGCCGCGGGAACAAAAAAAGTCACACGGGGCAAGGTCAGGGGAATACGGGGGGGGGGGGTGGTTAGGGAGTTCAACAACCTGTTCCTGCTTCAGATAGTCTTGCACAATGAACGCCTTGTGCGATGACGCATTGTCATGTAGCAATCTGACATTGGCCAAACCAGTTGCGGGTCTTCGTTCTTTGAAATATTTCTTCAATTTTCGAAGAACTTTATTCTTGTAAAACTTGGCATTTACAGATTTGCCTTTAGGCACAGCAACCTGAATAGCATGGCCCTGATTTGAAAAGAATATGGCATACATTACCTTTTTGACGCCCATGGTCCGCTTTGCAATGGATGGTCTTTTGCAATACTTTGTTGCCCATATTTTGTTCTGAATCTTTCGTTTTGGCTCAAAAAAGTGAACCCATGTCTCGTCACCTGTAATGTCATTAGCGAAAGACCGTGCATTGTAATTTGGAAACTTTTTAAGCAACTTCTTGCCGCACTGAACGCGTGTCTTTAACTGCTCATCTGTCAACAGATGGGGAATCCATCTACCACAGATCTTTCTCATTTTCAAATCCCGTTTCAGAATTGTATGAGCTGCTCCTAATGAGATGCCAACTATACTAGCTATTTGCCTAGTGGTGTATCGTGCATCGGTAGCAACTATTGTTTTCACTCTAGCAACCATCTTGGCAGATGTTGCTCTTTTCGGTCAACAATCATGTGGTGCATCTTCTGTTGAGCCTGGCCCACAGCTGAATTTCTTACACCAACGAAACACTGTCGGAAAAGACATTTCATTATGCCCATAAACCGAACATATTTCATCAAAAATGTCTTTGCACCGTATACCAAGAATACGACGATTCTTAATATAGGACCGTATTTCAACGGCGTACTCTGACCTTCTTCCAACCATGTTTTGTATTAGTATACAAGAGTAGACAGTGTTTATCGAACGATATACATGGCTAAAGTGGACGGATTTTAACAGGTTTGGTATCAATGTATAGGTAAAATGTTTTTCTACGCTGTGATATTTATTTCCAGGTGATTTTCGCATTAGTGCATGAGAAAACGTTCTACTTGCATTCATATTTGAACAGTCCTCGTACATTGAGTGTTTACTTTGGAATATTAACAAATCTACTGACATTTAATTGGACATTTTTTTTTTTTTTTCTTTTTTTTGGTTTTGGTTTTACGGCCCTTTCAAGATTATTTCACTCATATCGAGCCGATCGTTAATCAGAGGTGGGCGAAAACCGGAGTACCCGGAGAAAAACCACCTGACCTTCCGTTGAAGAACTTGGCGTCCCACATATGACCCGAGCGAGGCTCGAACCACAGCGGTGAGAGACCTAATGATCAAGGGTCAGCGCTCTTAACCACTAGGCCACGGAGGCCCGTTATTTAATTTGACATTTTCAATTATGTATTACGCAAGTAACATGTGTTGTTATTCAAATATTTTCGCGGGAGAAAAAGCAAGTGCAGCTTCCATAAAACCTGAAATATATCTACAAAAATCGATCATAGGGGTGCATGTTTCTGTTTACGCCAATCATGTGAGCATTCTATGAGTGCATAGTGCCCTGCAGGTGTGTGCTTACGTGGTCAGCAGGTAAAGATATACTTTTAACATTTGCTTAATGATGGACGTTTGGTATAAACAGAAGCTGTGTTAACGTCAGAACAAAAGCCTATGGAATGCTCTGAAACGTATAAAATCTCAAGTTTCATCATGTCAAATCAGTCAGGTTTTCAGTTATGTAAGACACGTGTTCAGTATATTGGGCTAGACCTAGTCCTGGACGCTACCTGTCTCAATAGCTTTCGAAGTTCGATATGTTATAATAATTATGTAACATTGAAATTTTAAAAGAGACCACTTTATGGCGTAAGTTACGTCATATGGTGATTTGGTTGCCTAGTGACCAGGATAGACTTTGTTGCGTGCTGACCAGTGAATAATTCAAATAAGGAAAATGGACGGATCACAGGTAATCGCCACAACGAACAAGGTAGGACATTTTACTTGTACTATTTTCGGGGTATACATATTGGTTGAAAGTTTACCAATAATGTAATTGCAGTCTGCCTTGAGTTAATTATTTTTAAAAATAATTAAAGAAAATTACTTCAAATTAATTAGATCAAACATGCTGCATTAAGTAATAAAAAGATAATGAAACCTTCTGACATTTACAATTTAAGAAGCAATTAAGATTTTGAAATTTAAGCCAATGTTTGTGTGTGGGTGTGTAAGTTAACAAGGTAGATAACTTTGTGTAAGACATAAAACTGTTAAAAGCAAGTACATGTATATCGTTAAACTGTACTATCATGCCTGAACAAGGCCGATCTGAATTTTAGACTAAATGAAACATGTATGTCATCGAAGAAATTCTTAATTTACATGAAAGTTTCCAGAAGCAAGGTATCTCTGTGAGGTTGTAAGGTGGTACCATGGAAATCACCAAGAGCTTTTAGAAATGTTAAGAAAATTAAGAGAAAATCCACTATGTTTGTATGTTTGTGAGGATTTAGGAAATTGCAAATATGTAGTGGTAGTTCCACCTCAATCGCAATAAATATTAAGACTTTCTGGTAAACAAATGAAAGTGTGATTGTGCAAATGGTTATAATGACCGCTTATGTAAGTATACGGTCTTTTTCTTTCCCTATTTTTTTAACACTGGTTAGCATATGAAGTATTATGCCTACTTATGTAAACGAAAATTAACCCTTTATTAATGTAACTGTAATTAAAATATCCTGACCAACTATATTTTGATTTTACTCCTGTTGTAACACTTGGACATCCTTGTTGATGTCAATGTTTCCAGGGACGGGATGGGTCATAAAATGACAGTTTTTCAGGTCATTGAAAAGCCTAGGATACTAATGACTGTTTCGAAGTGTTACACTGACGATAGTGGTCGTTTAACGACTAACGAATATGGATATTGATTTTGGCACATATGTATGGGCTGCTCTATGATGTTATAGAGTTAGCAATATAACGAACAATATGTGGGTACATCTCTAAATAGGGATTTGAGCTTTGGGCAAAGGTGGACCTTGGTACGCGGTGTTAATAGCGTTTTCCTTATAATAGGACTCACGAGGGCTGTACCTATTTAGAGTGTAATGACACATAATATTTTTGTTTACCGACTTACGATTATGAATAATGATTTGGCTTACATATTTGGGCTACTCATAGTATGAGTATGCTTTGTCAGGTAGAATCCCTGAATTGTTTGCATATGTATAAGTTGAGGTAAATATGTCATAGACCAACCTCCTTATACATATGGTTTGAAGTAATTGATATATTACTTCGTTTGTCTCATTGAGTTGCATTGTATGCTTAAATAACCTCATGGATGAGACTGTGTAAATATGTTTTGTAAATAATTTGTTGTCAAATGTGTTTGTTCTATCAGATGAACACAATGCATTTTGCGCATTTCTTAGGGTCATTGCTTATTAGATAGTCTTTTGGCTCCGGTATGTTTGAAGGCAAATGACTTCAGAGGCCGTTAAATAAATATAAGGCCAGTGGTATTGAAGTGGTATTGAAGTGAAATGTTCATTGACATTTTGTAGTTAAATATAATATAAATACAAACAGCTAAGCATTTTGTTTAATAAAGTATCTTTGAAAACGAAACAATTGGTAAGATGTTCATGTAATAAATGCCGCGATGTCATTTATGGTAATAGTATTGTTTGTACCTCTACAAGTAAAAGTACATGTAACTTCAGTCAAATAATTGGTAAACGGCAGGCTAATATAGGTGACCTTGAGAATGTAGATGTAGAATGGCCTACTGTTGTGTTTGTGATGGTGAAGAACAACGCAAGTGACTGTGAGGCAGAGGTAAAACAATCACCTGTGCAAGATGTTGATATTGAGATGTCTGTCATAATGGAGAATAGGGACGTCATAACGAGCCCGAGGGAAAACCACAACCCCTTAGACAGATGGATGTCATGTTGGCATGGAGAAAATAACTATAAAGAAGAAAATTTAATGGATCCGGAGTAAAGTCAATTGTAAATAACATACTTAGTTGGAAGTCCTAGGTATGACCCTAAAGGTCATGCTGATGGTGAAGAACAGTAACATGTCATTTTAGTTTATTAACTTAATTATATTATACACAAGTCCCAGGTTTAACCCTTAAGGTAAAGCTGATGGTGAAGGAGAGTTATTGAACACACGCATTGTATCTTCATTCCAGTCATCAACGACATATACAGATGACATGTCAGTAATGAGGGAGTCCTATGAACAAACGAGAAAATCTCCTCCTGTTCCAGTATACCTCATAGTAAACCAGTATACCCAACGTTCGTCGCATGATGATAGCTTATTGGTACCTAAGAATAAAATTCCCATGATTCCAATTCCTGACAAACCAACGAACAAAGAGGAAAGTGCTAAACAGTGAACAATGAACTCTATAATTGTGTTTTTATTTGTTTTATCAAGTTTTACTACATCTTATATATTAACTGTAGTCAAATGGACTGAAAGCTTAACGCTTCAGAAAACATTCACTACTTGGAAGTGAATAAACTTTTAAATGACATTAGACATTGTTTTTTAAATAATTTTCACATGTTGATTTCAGGATAACTTAACTTGATTGCTACCTGTCAATAATAACATTGCTAGTTATTTTTAAAATACTTTAATTACTTCATATGGGATTGTTGCATTTAATGCATGTCTCTCCTATATGGTCATATAAGATTAATTCAGCTTATGCAGAATTGTCTTGTATTATAAACTAGCTTCTTTAAAAGTCTTTAAGGAAGACATGATCAACTGGGCACATGTATATAAATGTATGTTTAAATTAATTTTATTAAGAAAATAAATTTTATAAAAATGGGAGGTGTGTAACGTAGTTACATAGGCGTGTGATCCTAATGACCCAAATAGTGTTGACGTATTGTAAAAGATGCACTTTTGTTATACAAGCATGTTACATGGACGTTTGAAACAACGTTGATGAGTAGTGGGAACTTTGTATGACCAATATGCTGTTGAATGGGTAATGTATTTGGGATTATGGTGATGGGCTATGAAACATTGTAAGCTTTTACAGATAGAAAATTGAAACGTTTTTACCTTGCATATATTTTAATCCAGTCTTTCGATAATATCCAAACATGCACTATACATTGAGTGTTTACTTTGGAATATGAACACATCTACTGACATTTATTTTGACATTTTCAATTATGTATTACGCAAGTAACATGTGCTGTTATTCAAATATTTTCGCGGGATAAAAAGCAAGTGCAGCTTACATAAAACCTGAAATATATCTACAAAAATCGATCAGAGGGGTGCATGTTTCTGTTAACGCCAATCATGTGAGCATTCTATGAGTGCATAGTACCCTGCAGGTGTGTGCTTATGTGGTCAGCAGGTGTTGAGATACTTTTAACATTTGCTTAATGACGGACGTTTGGTATAAGCAGAAGCTGTGTTAACGTGAGAACAAAAGCCTATGGAATGCTCTGAAACGTATAAAACCTCCAGTTTGATCATGTCAAATCAGTCAGGTTTTCAGTTATTAAGAGACGTGTTCAGTATATTGGATTAGACCTAGTCCTGAACACTACCTGTCTCAGAAACTTTCGATTTTTGATATGTTATAATGATTATGTAACATTGAAATTTTAAGAGATCATTTTACTTGGTCAGAAAATAAAACAGAAAAAAAAACAGAAACTTTCGGGCTTTAATTATTTGCGAAGTACTAACACTTTATTAATGCAAAACTATACGATCATGGTTAAACCCAGCTTTATAGCATGAGTTACGTCAAACTTTCGGCTTTACGCCTTCATCAGAGTTTTCACATTGACACACACATAGATAAACAAAATAGTTTTAAAGGTGAAAATTTAACAAATTTACATTAAAAGTGGTACGAAAAGCCCCTTTCGGGCGCATAAACTTAATTTTTTTGCGAATGACAAGATGGCGTCGCTGTGTATGACCTTTGTGTGAGTGCGATTCATAATCACACAGCTACAAAATCGAACTCAAACAAAGGCTCCCAAATGAGCTGGGAAATGAGCTCCCAAACATATATATATATCTTTACTTTTAGGTGTTTCAGCTCTGAATCCCTGTGAAGATTTCATCAACGTTAATTGCAGTGATATATGCCTTCTTGTGAATAAGGAACCAGTCTGTTCTTGCTCGACTGGGTATAAGCTTGGAGCTGATAATCAAACATGTATAGGTAATTCATTGATAATACCTTAATTGTTGTGAAAATTAACCAGTCTGCTTGGGGCTGGCAAAAAGACTCACATTGGTAGTACATGTATGTACAAGCTTTTGTGACAGATAAAGAGGACCGAATTGCTGACTTATGTGTATTAAGGAACCTATTTGGTTTAAGTATAAATCACATTCTGACCCCCCTTAAACCCCATTTTTATACAGTAAAACTGGGTGGGATTTACATGGTTAAACCTTATTTTTCTTAATTCTACTGTAAAAATATAGATTGTTGGTACTTATTAGAACCGCCTCAATGAGGCAGACAATTTATATTTTGAGCAGAAATAACTACATATCCCAAGTTTCCATCTTAATATTTTTTGGCGATAAAATTTACAATGTATTTGTATAGGCGTGTTTTAGTAATGTACAAGTATGCTCCTTATGACAACTTTGAACATGTTTGCCACCATTATGAAAACACGGCTATACAAATACATTGTAAACTTTACCTTCGATTTTTTTTTTTATTTTTATTTTTTTTTTTGTATGAAAAAGTGTGATATTTTTCTTATTTCTGCTCAAAATATAGATCGTGGATACCCGTTAGAACCACCTCTTCGAGGTGGTTCTAACGAGTATCCACAATCTTAAGAAAATTAAGTTTACCCTTATAAACTCCAGTTTTACTGTATAAAAGTGGGGTTCGAGGGCGTGCTTTCGTGATGGTCGAACCATGTCAAAAGTCAGCATAGAACATATGGTTGCATCTGAGGAAGGATTTTTCTAGGGCTTGTTTTCATAGTTAAAATGACTTAATATGGTACTGTAAAAATCCTGGCCAGCCTTTGTAGCTCAGTCTGATGCACATCTGACTGGTGATCAGGAGGACGCCGGTTTGATAGCTGCCAGGGTTGGCAACATTCTTTCGTGGAGATTAATCATGAAATCTTTTCTACTGTCACTCTCTCCCTTCCACTGATTCAGGTAGGGCAGTTATCAGTTTATGGCAAAATATAGTACACTGTACTGGTTAACCGCTTACGTATAAGCCTGCCCAGGAAAAATGTGGGTAGGTAAACTGACCAGCTAAAAATGCCCAAAAATAGTGTTGACTGGGCCATTAACTTCAATACAAACAAACAAACAACCCCTAAAATTTCGGATACCTTGAGGTCTTGTTGTAATTCTCCTAAAATTTTAACAAATTGTTTCACGATCTTGCGAGGAGTCCAAAATATGCAAACATAATGGCAAAGTGTTGACACTGATCAGACTGCTCCTTCAGGTGGTCTGATCTGGGTCTGCAATGTTTGATTTGTAGACCCTGATTTGATAGATAGGAGCAGTCTGATCCGAAGTTTAAAATTTCAAAAATACGGTAAATAATGACATTGTTAGTTTTGAACACAGTGGAACGTCGATATGTAATGTACACCTGCGAGCAATGGCCAAATGTGACCGATTGCAGTATCAGTAGAAAGAAAGAAATAAAGATATCTTTAACACCGATGGCCTGTTTACCATGGCTGCGTCTAAGCCATTCCTGAGCCCTAGAGCAATCCTCTACATAGAAATAGTGGGGGATAATTAAGGAGAATTTCATCTTTTATCTTGCAAATGTATACTGTGTGTACTGATTAGAATTGCCTCGATGAGGCAATTCTAATCAGTACACACAGCATACATTTTCATTATACAACACTGAAATTCAGATAGTATATCATTATGTATCTTGGCAATAAACCTCAGTGGCTCGAACTGCCCCTGTCACAAACACTTTACGAATTTCCAAAGGTGTTCACTCCATTATAGTTCCATTGTATCTCTATCAGACTTGGTTAAAGAGAATTACCAGTAAGACACAATATGGATTGTCTGAACTATATATAGTGATGCAAAACAAGGAGTTTCCGCCTATTTTTAGAAATGACTATGATTAATGTCACATTGTGAATAGTGGACCAGTCTAAAATTATCTCACTGGGTAGAAGTCAACCCTAAAAATGCCGAGAAAAACTACATCTGCAAATGTCGCCTGCTTTTGTCGTCTGCTGATTTTTTTTTCAAACTTTTCAAACATATTTTTGGGTAAAGGCAAACAGTGTTGCCCCAAATCAGACTGCTCCTAGAGGAGCAGTCTGATTGGGGTCCACACTGTTTGCATTTTAACTGACTTTTAAAAGTAACCATCAGACGACAAAGCAGATGACTATTGTCATGACTGGCGTTTTATGGGTTAAGAACACGGATTTTGAATATTTATTTATAGATATAGATGAATGTGATGCTGCGCTTGACCTGAACCAGTGTAGTGAACCAGACACTTGTTTAAACACTAAGGGTGGCTATGTGTGTTCCTGCAATGCAGGGTCGAAACTGGAGAATGATGGCCGAACATGCAGAGGTAATACATTGTATAGATGAGTGTATCAAATTACCTATCACATTATGGACCCCGCCCATCGGGGCTTGAAGAAAAAGATGGGTTGCATGATGCTTCCACGCAGAACTGAAAGCGACCACACAGGAGTACTGGTAAATCGCTTAGAGGATATAAGCCTGCCCGGGCAAAGCAGTCCGGGAGTCTGACCGTCCATGCTCATAAAGCCTATTGGTTTCATTGGGCCACAGGGCTTGAGATGTCATTTAATGTCTGTGTATTGAATTCTCTTGTAAACTCTGCTTTATGAAAGGAAAAGTGTGGTTTACATTGTTGAACATTATTTTCCTTATTTTTGCTCTAAACATAGGTAAGATTGTAGGTACTCATTAGAACTAGCTCATTGAGGCAATGCTAACAATTAGGCAGTTTGACAGGCATCCATATTGAGCAAGTTCTAACAAGAATCCCAAATTTACTTTTGGAACATTGAGGTGATTCTAATGAGTTCCTTTGTTTGTGCAAGTTGTGACAAATAGATTTTGTTTGTTTGTTTTGGAGTTTAACGGCCCAGTCAACACTATTTAGGTGATTTTTGAGCCAGTCAGTTTACCTATCCACACTTTCCTGGGCAGGCTTATACGTAAGCGGTTAACCAGTACAGTACACATTCTTTCGCCAGAAACTGACAACTGCCCTTCTTGAATCAGCGGAAGGGAGAGAATGACCGTAGAAAAGATTTCATGATCAATCTCCACGAAAGAATGTTGCCGACCCCGGCGGGAGTCGAACCCGCGTCCTCCTGATCACCAGTCAGACGCGCATCCGACTGAGCCACCAAGGCCGGCTGTGACAAATAGAAACGCGTGAAAGGACAAATCAATAAGTAACCCGCCTATCCCATTTTCAATTGACCGAGACAATCAAGATTTTCATGCTTTTTTTTTTCAATACATGTTTTAGGCATGACAATGACCCTTATCGTGTCATTCACGCATAAGATTTTCGTCAAACGTTTAGTACAGAGCTGTAATTCGGTACTTGTATTTGAAACGGAAAACAATGTTAGGAACAGGAAATCAGGTCTGGGCGGCCATCAGATGCCACCGATGAAGAAATGTGTAGCAAAGTAAGGGATCTGAATTTAGCGAATTAAGGTGGAAGAAATAGCGAATGCATTACACATTTCACTTGGTAGCGTTTCAACAATATGTAGTTCGCTTGTACATGTATATTCGCGCAAGCTAACAGCCCCGTTGTGTCCCAAAATCCCTTAGCGACGAGCAAATGGCAATCAGAGCATCAGTATGCAGCGCATTGTTGAAACTGTTTAGGTCGGTCAAGGGGAGATGATTTTCTTTCACGTCTGTTGACTGTAGATGAGACCTGGGTCCAATATTATGAGTCGGAGAATAAAACTCAAAGTCTCCAGTGGGTAGGGCCGGGGTCTCCGAGACCAAAATAGTTCAAAACGGAACCCTCTGCTGGCAAGGTGATGACAACTGTATTTTGGGACGCACGTTGCGTTGTTATTATGGACTTTCTAGCAAAGAAAAGTACAATAACAGGTGCGTGTTTTGCAAATTTGCTCGACCGACTGTGATAAAAAGCCGAGGTAAACTCTCCAAAGGGATTCTGCCCAAACAGGATAATATGCAAAATTGCAATGGATGATCTTGAGGGGAATGGGTTCGAGCTAATACCGCCCCACGCCTTCTCCTAGTGACTTTTTCCTATACCCAAACTTGAAGAGGGATATCCTTGGACGTCATTTCCTGTCCAACAAAGAAGTCGTGGCGACATTTGAAGAGTGGGATGGGACTTTGACTTCTTCAGTTCTGGGCTGATGACACAGGGACAGAGTTGGTCCAAGTCTATCATTCTTGAGCGCAATTGCATCGAATAAGAAGAGATCGATCTCAGCCAGAAATACGTTAAGCTGGGTTTTTATTGACCCGCCCTCATATTACCACAGGCGCTTGGCCCGCTGATTTGTCCGAAAAACTTATGGAATAGGTAAACTGTAAAAATATGAGTAAATAAAAAGTAATTCATACTGGTATAGAAAGCTAGACAACGTTCTCAACAAACCAGTGCCATTTTCTCAGTACATGTAAAATGACAATTGGCACAGGCGCATTGTTTGACACAGGAAGGAATATTTTGTATGAACTTCAACTTAAGACATGCAGAATTTCATCAAAATAATGCAGAACCCCTGGTTCAAGCCACATCGTGATCTAAACATCAAAGTACCCCGGATAGACCTTAGTAGGACAACTAACTGTCACACACACTCAATGGTTTTTCACTGTTTACCTGCAATTTCCTACGGAAATCCGATAATGTCAGCACATATAAATATCAATGAAGATGCTCTCACCTAATGCAAACGTTTTCTCCAGATAACCGTTATTACAAGCAATTTTCACCTTTTTGTGTGCGAGCAGGCATTTCTCATTGCAGTATTGTTTTCATTCTGTATCTTGAAGCTGATGTAATCCGCGCGCTGATTGGTCGAAATTTGGGAACTCCAGCTATTTCGACCAATCAGCGCTCGGATTACATCAGGTTCAAGATAGAGAATGAAAACAAAATTGCAACGAGAAATGTCTGCTCGCACACAGAAAAGGCGAAAGTTGCTGGTAATAACGGTGACTGGCAAAAACTTTTTCATCAGGTGACAGCATATTCATTGATATTTATAGGTGTGTTTTGCTTTTGTGCTGACATTATTGGATTTCCGCAGGAAATCGCAGGGAACCAGTGAAAAACCATGGAGTTGGTGTGACAGTTAGTTGTCCTACTAAAGTCTATCCTGGGTAATTTGACGTGTAGATCACAATGGGGCTTGATCCAAGTGTTCTGCATTATTTTGTTGAAATTCTGCATGCCTTAGGTTGAACTTCATACAAAATATACCTTCCTGTGTCAAAAAATGTGCCTGTGCCAATCGTCATTTAGGGTGTACCGAAAAATGGTGCTGGTTTGTTGTGAACCTTGTCTAGCTTTCTATACCAGTATGAAACTTTTCTTTGTACTCATATTTTGACTTTAAACACATTCCACACGTTTTTCGGACAAATCAACAGGCCAAGCGCCTGTGCGTATTACAACACCGCAACCGGCAGCTTAGCATATCCCATCGGTTCATTAAAGAGCAGATACGTCAAAAAACACTGACATGCTAGACAAGAATATGTTTTACAAATACATGTATGTCAAAGTAACCGCAATCCCACCCAAGATACCGAAAAACCCACAGAAGAGGGTGGAGCTAAGCGATTGTCAAAAATCTACTGCATCCCGCCTTCAGATTCGCGCCGCATATTTAATATTGTCTATAAAAATCACTTTTGCATGTAATAGAAAATAGTCGCTGTGAGGTCAGTGTTGCGTAGAGTTTGGACTGTGATCGTGGATTGGCCTTGGCAAACATTGGAGACCCAGATCAGGCGCAACAGAACTGACTAGTGTGCGGGTCGGATTCAGCTCTGCGTGGAAGCATCATGCAGCCCATATATTTCTTCAAGCCCCTATGGGCGGGGGCTGAGGCAGTTCTGATGGACTTATAACTTATCATAGGCATTCGATTGTCTGCCCCATGATATTCTTCTAAGCAATTATCAGCATATGGTCTCTCTGAAAATGCTTCTAAATTACTGAAATCTTACCTTTCGGATCACAGGCAGCAAATTAAAATTGAAAATGTTGTGAGCGGTTGGGCAGAGATTAAGAAGGGTGTCCCTCAAGGTTCAGTTTTAGGCCCGCTTCTTTTTAATGTATTTATAAACGACATTTTTTTATTTTATCAATTTTAGTGACCTTTATAACTATGCTGATGACAATACTTTATCTTTTCATTCTCCAGATTTTAATGAGGTTGTCAATGTTTTAGAAAGTGAACGTAAAATTCTTATTTACTGGTTCAATTTTAACTGCATGCAGGCAAACCCAGAAAAGTTTCAAGGTATCGCTGTAGGAAAAAGGACCAATGCGAAATCTCCTATTTTTAATTTTGGCTCAGTAAGTATATCTTGTGATGATGTTGTCAGGCTATTAGATGTTGATATTGATTTCAATTTAAGCTTTGACAATCATATTAGCAACATATGTGCAAAGGCTGCACAGCAGTTAAATGTCTTGAAGCGCATTGGGCGCCACCTCAGCAGATTAAATAAACTAACAATCTTTCACACCTTTATTTTATCTAACTTTAATTTCTGTCCACTGGCATGTCATTTCTGCTCTGAAGGAAATACAAAAAAGATGGAAATGATCCAGGAAAGAGCACTGAGATTTGTATATGATGATTATAATACTACTTATAGAGGATCTTACATGAGTGAGCATGTATTATTGAATTTATTAAACGTCTTGAGGAAAAGGGATAAAATTCGAGGCTTGCCGAGTATTTTATTCCATTTCCTCAACGAGTTTAATAAAATCAATAATACATGAGCACGAATGCAAGATTCTATTTATCATTTGACATTTAAAACGCATTTTTTCACGATTGTTTACAAAAATATCAATATTCCGCCATTGGTAAACGCGACGTCGTTAAGGACGTCGTACATGTAACGTTACGGGACGTATCTAGCTTATTTGCATATTTAATCCACTAGTGGATTATCAAAAATATTACATGGCGTTATTACAGTCTCAGACGCGACGTCATATGATAAATGAAGATCTTCTTACCAGAGCAAAATTACCAAATTTACATATTAGAAGAATGAGAACAATGGCAATTGAAGTTTTTAAAATTTTATATGATCTAGCTCCTGTTTTAGCAAATCTTATACAGAGACGAGACAATTATTCTTATAATTTTAGATGTTCTAATGTTTTACAGATTCCACAGGTACGGACCAGTAAACTTGGTAAGAATTATTTTAGAAATGCAGCACCAGTGCTGTGGGACTCGCTACCTGACGATTTTAGGAAATGCTGCAATTTTAATCAGTTTTAATCTTTAATTAAATCGTGGAACGGAAACGATTGCAGGTGTTTTGTATGTAAGTCAGAGTAAGGTTCCACAGTTCAGGTCTTTTCCAATTTATTTGTTTATTTTGCTTCTTTAGTTTTGCATGACATTTTATTTTCTTTTGCTTTTGTTTGCCTTTTAGATGTGCTTAGTTGATGGGGTTTGAGCTCAGGCTCACATCCAATCGCCTTCCGTTTTATGTTAATTTGTATCTGCTTAGTTTTATGTTAAGCTGCTTTGCATACTCTTTAATGCTTTATTCATTTGCCTAACGCTTAATGCTTGAAGTCTGTCTAATTTTTAATTTCTCTTTGTAGCTACTATATTATATGTTAACCTTATACCTGTGTTGTTAAAAGTCGGTTCAAAAGCTCAATAGAGCTTAAGTTATCATGTTTTATATCTTGCCGACTCAAAATAAATCTTATCTTATCTTATATCTTAGGGCTTTGGCATAAACAATTAATACTAATTGCAGTCCTTGGAAATAGCCGCTAAAATGATGTTATTAATCAAGTAATTTCGTATTGGCCCGTTTACAGATCCGAGGTCTGCCTTATTATTAATCAAGTAAGTTCGTATTGGCCAAGTTACAGGTCCGAGATTTGCTGCATTGTCCAGAGGCCGAAGGCCGGGGGCCAATACAGCTGACCAAAGACCTGTAACTGGGCCAATACGAGATAACTTGATTAATGACAATTTTTCTTAATTGACACATTTAAAAATCATGATTATTGATTTTTTACCTCAGCTTCACATCACTTAACGGCAAATTTATATTGATTGGCCTGATGTTAATACGGATGATCTCCGATCAATACAGGAACGTCATTTAATAATAATTTATTGTATATAATCCATTCATCCGCTTGGTTTCTGTGATGATTAATTAGAAAATTGCTTATGTAGTGAAGAGGTCAGCAAATGCATTATTTTGAGGGGAATTATAGAGACCCTTCTATGCAACAGAAAATAGTCCGAGTGGGTAAGAGAGAGAGAGAGGGGGGTGGGGGAGGGGCGCGAGCTGAGCGGCAGAAGACAAAAGACATGGAGTTAAGAACTCTGATGTGAGCTAGCTGAAAATTGTTGTGAAACTTTTGTTGCTGTTAACATCACGAAAACAAGCCTATATAATTTCGACCCCCTTAAACTCCACTTTTATATAGTAAAACTGGGTTTACTGGGATTTATCTTATTTCTGCACAAAAATATAGATTGTTGGGTACTCTTTATAACCGCCTCATCGAGGCGGCACAAAAATATAGATTGTTGGGTACTCTTTATAACCGCCTTATCAAGGCGGTTATAACGAGTACCCACAATCTATATTTTGAGCAGAAATAAGAAAAACATAACATTTTTTGTCTCAACTTTTCCGTTTTTTGGCGGTAAAGCTTACTATGCATTTGTATAGGCGTGTTTTCGTAATGAAGGTACTTGTTCTTCTAACTTACCGTCCTAATATTTCAAGGAAAAAAGGGGACACATGTGTGTATACACTAGAGTTGAACTTACGCACGCTCTGATTTACACTTGTACTTACACCTCTGCAGAACATCGTTGTTTGTTTGTTGTTTTAACGTCCGCGTTAAAACTGTAAAGATCATTTTGGAGACGTTGTGTCCAATTTTGTGGGACTTTTACCCGACATTGAGATGAAATGACTTCTCAAGCCCTGTCGCCCAATGAAACCAATAGGGTTTATAAGCATGGACGGTCGACCTCTCGCACCGCTTTGCCTGGGCAGGCTTAGATCCTCTAAGCGGTTTACCAATACTCATGTGCGGTTCGGTTTCAGCTCTGCGTGGAAGCATCATGCAGCCCATCTATTTCTTCAAGCTCCGATGGGCGGGGCCAGAACAGCATTGTCACTAGCGATGACATCACGATAATACATCCTGATAACATAATGCATTCTCGAAAATGGTAAATTTTCTAACGAAATTTTGTGATATTTTTATTATTTGTACTTCAACATATGTTCAGGGTGCTTGTTAGAGCCCGCCTTATTGAGGCAGTTCTAATGAGTACCCAAAACATATGTCTCAGAGCAGACATAAGAAAAATAATGTTTACCCTGTAGACCCCAGTTTTCTCTATATGGGCCCCGTCAAGCGATTTTGGTACTTATCGCCTATGCGAGCAGCGAAGGTTCAGGCGAGCCTGCGCACCCGCGCAGTCTCGCCAGAACCTTCGCTGCTCGCTCATACAAGCAGTGAATCAAGAGGAGCCTTCAGACAGAAAGTCATATCCCTGGCCCCTCTGAATGGCTGGGCATGCGCAGTTAAAATTTGTCATGACGGAATGCTCGAAGACACAAAGTCGCTTGGCGGGGCTCATATAAAGTGGGGTTTAGAGAGGTGTGCAATACTCGGACCTGTAATCCTGATGATAAAATTTACCTGGGTCGAATTGTGCCTAGCATCGTTAGCTGAACGATCTCGTAAGTGATAAAAATGTTTACTGTTCTGGGGCCAGTTGTTCATAGCATCGTTAGCTTAACGATCTCGTAAGTGATAAAAATGTTTACTGTTCTGGGGCCAGTTGTTCATAGCATCGTTAGTTTAACGATCTCGTAAGTGATAAAAATGTTTACTGTTCTGGGGCCAGTTGTTCATAGCATCGTTAGCTTAACGATCTCGTAAGTGATAAAAATGTTTACTGTTCTGGGGCCAGTTGTTCAAAGCATCGTTAGCTTAATAAGCTCGTAAGTATCAAAATGTTTACTGTTCTGGGGCCAGTTGTTCAAAGCATTGTTAGCTTAACAAACTCGTAAGTAATCAAAATGTTTACTGTTCTGGGCCCAGTTGTTCAAAGCATCGTTAGCTTCACAAACTCGTTAGTAGTCAAATTGTTAACTGTTCTAGTAAGTACAATATCAAAAATGTTGGTATTTTTGCTGAAAAAATGTGAGCAGCTTTTGCATCCGCGAAAGCTGCTCACATTTTTTCAGCAAAAACTTTAGCATATTTGCCAAATTAAATGATCAAGGTTTTAACGATGCGTTAACTAACGACGTCGTTAGTTTTGAACAACTGGCCCCTGGTAAGCAAAGTACGCGGGCAAGTCAAAAAGTAACCAGCCTATCCCATTTCCAACTGACCGAGACAACCAAGATCTTCATGCCTTGTTAGGCCTGAGGGCAAAATTGCACCCTTTTCGTGTCATTCACTCATAAGATATTGAACGTCAAATATGGCTAGCGATGCAAAAGCAGGCCTTTCGTCAAAATTTGAGTACCGTGCTGTAATTCAGTACTTGTATTTGAAAGGGAAAACGGGTCAGGAAATACATTGCGAGTTGACCAATGTGTATGGGTCTTCTTCACCATCGTATGCACAAGGTAAATTCTTGGTTGGGGGATTCAAACGCGATAGAACGTCTTTAGAAAATGAAACCAGGTCTGGACGCCCATCAAATGCCACAGACGAAGAGATGTGTAACAATGTACGGGATCTGGTGTACTCTGAAAGACGAATTAAGATGGAAGAAATAGCGAATGCATTACACATTTCACATGATAGCGTTTCAATAATTTTACTTGATCGCTTGGGTATGCGCAAGCTAACAGCCCTGCAGTGTCATAAAATCCCTTAGCGACGAGCAAATGGCAACCAGAGCATCAGTATGCATCGTATTGTTGAAGCTAATTAGGTCAAAAGAAGGTGATTTTGTTTCACGTCTTTTGACTGTAGATGAGACCTTGGTCCATTATTATGAGCCAGAGAATAGGACTCAAATTCTCCAGGGGATAGGGCCGGGGTCTCCGAGGCAAAAGAAGTTCAACACGCAACCCTCTGCTGGCAAGGTGATTGCAATTGTATTTTGGGACGCACAAAGCGTTGTTATGTTGGACTTTCTAGCAAAGAAAAGCACAATAACAAGTGCGTCTTATGCAAATTTGCTAGACCAACTGAGAACTGTGATCCGTGAAAAAACGCCGAGGTAAACTCTCCAAAGGGATTCTGCTCCAACAGGACAATGCAAGAGTCCACACTTGCAAAATTGCAATAGATGTTGTTGAGCGGAATTGGTACGAGCTATTATTGCACACCAGACAAGGAAATCCGTGATTTTACCCTTGGGTAGAAATTTTTGTTCTGACCCTTTTGTTCCGACCCCAAATCGAATATAATCGCGGGTTTGATAAATGCACTGGTTGATTACAACCTCATGCGCGGCGTCGTCATGCGTGACGTCACTAAACATTCCTGTTGTGTCATCACAAAATGACGGACGTCGGTAACCGAAGTGACAGCAGCATTAAAAATTCGCAATAAAAATGAAAGGTATGCAATAAAAAGAATCCAATATGGGTGTGAGGGGGGAAAGAAAAATCCGTCCCTCGGGATCACTGTCCGGCATCACTCGGCAAGCCTCGTGATGCCGGACAGTGACCCTTGGAACGGATTTTTCAATCCACACCTCACATCCATATAAGATTCTTATAATACCACACCCCGCCTATTCTCCGGACCTAGCTCCTAGTGACTACTCTGATTTCCTATTCCCAAACTTGAAAAACAACGAACAAGTCTTGGCGGCAATTGATGAGTGGGTCGGAGACAATGATCCTGGGTCCTTCTGTTCTGTCTGTGGTTGGGCCCATCGGAGTCTAACTGTTGTTTTCTCTAGCATTTCAGCGGTTTCTTGCTGTCGAGTCCTCACCGTTGTTTCATCTCTGGGGTTGATTGATTTTTGTGTTCACGGAGATGTCGCACTGATGGGTTAGGAGACCTTCATGCCGACTGAACAAATTATTTGTCTAAATCGCGACGGAAGTAAGGACGAGGATTGTTGCCACGTAAAATCGATATAGCCCCCCCCTCCCTCCCCCCCTCCCAGTGGAATTCGTTTCACTGACCGTTCCAATGCGGTTCTTCTGTCGTGGTTTAGTTTTGTTACGGCGTGTCTTTGAGTGTGTGTATCGCTTATATTATTTTGCTTTGGCTATCCAATTGGCCATTTTGTTGGAAAGTAACTGTACTTTTGGCTTTCCGCTGGTGATGTTTCCATTAGGGTCTAGCTGTTTCATGTTTGTGTTTCTTTCCCTTGGTGCATCTTGTGGGAGCTGTAGGTTAATTGTAACGATTCCTGATCATTGCCTTCACTTATATTTTCAGTGCTGGGCTGATGGCACTGGAACAGCGATGGTCCAAGTGTATCATTCTAGAGGGCAATGACGTCGAAACAGAAGAGATCGATCTCACCCAGGAATAAGGCTGGTTTTTCATTGACCTAATGCAGTTGAATTTTTGCTGAAAAAATGTGAGCAGCTTTTGCATTTGCAAAAGCTGCTCACAGTTTTAGCAATAAAATTAGCATAACTTTATTTGCCATAATAAATTATTTATGTTTCAATTTTCAACGATTCGTTTACTTACAACGTCGCCACAACGTCATTTCCTTGTTTGGAACAACTGGCCCCTGATCTAAAATCTCGAAGTCTGGTTTTCTCATGACGCGGCTCGTTTGACTTGAATTCTTGCCTTATGTTATTTTCTTTTTCTTTTCAGGAAGATAAATTATGCAAATGGAATGTCAGCAATACTGAAGAGTCTGGGAAAAACAGTCTTGATATTAAAACTGATCGGAAGTGAAACTTATCTAGAAGATTAAATTTACTTCGGAGGGGAATCTTTCTTCCTGTATCTGTACAAAAGTTCACCCAAATCAACACACAAATAAAATCTACTGCGATCCACATACTTTACATCACGAAAACACGCGCCTATATAAATTTGAATATCTTAAACCCCTTTTTTATATAGTAAAACTGGGGTTTGCAGGGGGATTCATTATTTTTCTTATTTCTGTTCAAAAACATAGATTGTGGGTACATGTTAGAACCGCCTCGTCGAGGCGGTTCTAACGGGTATCCACAATCTATATTTTGAGCAGAAATTAGAAAAATATTGAAATGTTTGTCATATGAGAATTTTCATTTTTCGGTGCTCAAATTTACAATGAATTTGTATAGGCATGTTTTCCGAATGACCCTTTGTCATTTTTTTTTATTTTTGTACATTGTACACTGTGTGATGCATGGCATTACTTAAGAACCGTGTATGCCAGGGTTTTCAAATTTCATATATGGATTCCTCATGGAAAATTAAGTGAAAAAAAAAAATTAAGTGACGTGTATTTTTTTCTCATCCGGATTGTGTCCCTTTCAAGAGTTATTGCCCCTTGAAAATTTTTGATTAAATATTGTCAGCAAAATATCTCAAAATCTATTGGACATTCTCGGTATTTGTGCATTGAACCTCTGTATACTTTGTGATGCATAGCATAACTTAAGAAGCGTGTATGATAGGGTTTTGAAATTTCATATATGGAAGTGGAGCCAATGATCAGGAATCGATACAATTAACCCACAGCTCCCATCAGAGACACCAAAGGGAAAGAAACACAAACATGAAACAACAGACTCTAATGGAAACATAAATAGCGGAAAGCCAAAAGGACAGTTACTTTCCCTCAAAATGGCCAAATGGCTATCAAAGAAAAAAAATAAATAAATAAAAATAAAAAAAAAATAATAATAATATAAGCGACACAAGCACCGTAAGACAAACTATAACAAAAATAAGCCGCGACAGAAGAATTGCCTTGGAACGGTCAGTTTGTTTTTGTTTGATTTGAGGTTAACGTCCCCGTCAACACTGTAAAGGTCATTTTGGAGACGCTGCTTCCAATTTTGTGGGATTTTTACCCGACATTGAGATGAAATGACATCTCAAGCCCTGTCGACCAATGAAACAAATAGGGTTTATAAGCATGGACGGTCCGACACGTGCGCAACGCTTTGCCTGGGCAGGTTTAGATCCTCTAAGCGGTTTACCAGTACTCGTGTGCGGGTCGGATTCAGCTCTGCGTGGAAGCAACATGCAGCCCATATATTTCTACAAGCCCCGATGGGCGGGGGCCGTTGGAACGGTCAGTGAAACGAATTCCACTTGGAGGGATGGGGGGGGGGGGGGGGGCGGGGGGTAAATCGATTTTACGTGGCCATAAACCTCGCCCTCACTTCCGTCGATTTAGACAAATAATTTGTTCAGTCCGCATGAAGGCCTCCTAACTCATCAGTGCAGCATCTCCGTGAACACAAAAAAAATCAAACAACCTCAGAGATGAAACAACGGTGAGGACTCGACAGCAAGAAACCACTAAAATGCTGGGGCAAAAGAAAACCAACAGTTAGACTCTGACGGGCCCGACCAAAGACAGAGCCTAAGTCTGTGGAAGCTAATGAGCCAAGGGGCGTGGCCATGGCGACCATGTTTTTCCTCTGATCAAAATTTCTTCAAGGAATCTGATAGAGGTCTATCCGAGGAACAGGCATGCAAAATAAGAATGAAATCCATTGAGCGGTTTTGGAGGAGACGATTTTTAAAGATTTTTTTTATTTATTTATTTTTATTTGTTTATTTACTTTTTAATTTTTGGTTTTGTTGTCATAGCAACCAGAGTTCTGCATGTAACAAAATTCTTTGAAAGAAGTTAGAAGCGGACTATGTGAGGAACATTCCTATGAAGTTTGGTTACAATCGGCCCAATAGTTTAGGAGAAGAAGGTGTTTAAAAACAAGTTAGCGCACGGACGCACGGTCTGACCGACGCATGAACGTACGACGAACACAGGGCCATAACAAAAGCCCCGCTGGCCTTTGGCCAGTGGAGCTTAAAAAGAAACACAACAACAAAAACATCATATTTCTGCTCAGGTATACGGACAAAATCCCACCCGGACAAAATCCCTCCCACTCATTTTTGTAGAGGTGGACAAAATCCCTCCTATGTTTTTGCGATGTGGACATAATCCTTCCCACTCTTTTTTACAAGGTGGACAAAATCCCTCCCATGTTTTTGCAAGGTGGACATAATCCCTCCAACTCTTTTTTACAAGGTGGACAAAATCCCTTCTGTTATTTTGCAACTAGGACAAAACCCTTCCCGGCTGACATCAGTTGGCTACTATTGTAGCATCTTCCTCAAGACTCAAATTGCACCAATAATTGCTTGGAGGATCCTCTTTCTTGCATTGAACATTTCCTACAATGGCACGTTCTTCAAGTAAAAAATCCTATAAGACTGCACAGCCACAATTCATGGACATTTACCCTTCGTACACAGCAAGGTCAATTTTTGGATGTGCAATCATATCTGAGTTTTTACCAGGCACACATGATAAAGTAGGAATTATTATGCATAGGCTCAATTTTTACAATTACAATAGAAAGACCAAGTCTTTGTCAACATTTTAATCAGGCACACAAACAAACATTATTTATTAAACAAGTGTTTGTGTCTAACAGCAATGATAACCATTTAAGTATAGAAAGAATATAAAGATAATTGAGTTAACTGTGAACAGTAATTAGGCAATTAGAAAAAAAAGATTGACATTAACAGCACTCAATTAGACAATTGCGTTTTAGCACATTTAAAATACAAACATATTCAGCATGAATGGATAAGCCACCCATTAACAAGAAAGTATCATAAATGAATAAATAAGAAAATAAGCAGCAATTAACCAGAAAGATTAATACATAAAAGTCATCAGCAATATGTATAAGAGTTTGTTATTTTTTTGCTGTTGTCTTTGGGATTTTCATGTTTTGGTAATAGCACACATTTTGTCATATTTTCTTAACACATATACATATACAGGCCACTGTTTGACAAAACCAATGATTTGTCTTTGGTCCAGCCAAAACTCAGATTCGCATGGACCTCTTCCCAGTCTGATCAGGGTCCTCACTTTCTTCACGTGGATTGTGAAGACCCATATCATACTAGGCAGATGCCAAGGCTGATTAGAGTATTCACCCCAGTTTTCGCTGAACACAAAGCCCAACTCATTGGTTTTATCATGCAACATCCAATTCAGAAAGCCCCTTTTTATTTCTCAGAGTCCAAGAGTAAGCTTTTTTGTTGTTGCTTGTTTGATTTCCAGTTTTTGGTAAAAGCACATATTTTGTCACATTTTTTAACACATATACATGAACACATATGACAAAACCAATTATTTGTCTTTTGAGGCCAACCAAAACTCGGATTAGCATGTCAGTGTCTTCACTTTCTTCATGTGGACTGTGAATACTCATATCTGACTAGGCAGATGCCCAAGCTGATCTGAGTCTTCGCCCCAGTCTTCGCTGAACACAAAGCCCAAATCATTGGCTTTATCATGCAATACAGAAAAGTCATCACATTAACAAGTCTGTGAAATGAATACCACCCGACCCACTTTATATAGAGAAAAATGGGGTTTACAGGGCACACATTATCTGCTCCAAGACGGGCGTTTTGTCCCAGTTACAAAATTGACAGAAGGGATTTTATCCACATTGTAAAAAAAGAGTGGGAGGGATTGTCCACCTTGCAAAATACATGGGAGGGGTTTTGTCCACCTTGCAAAAATATGCGGAAGGGATTATGTCCACGTTGCAAAAAAAACATGGGAGGGATTTTGTCCACCTATACCAAAATGAGCGTGGGGGGGGGGGATTTTGTCCGGGGGGGATTTTGTCCTACACTCTTCTGCTCAAATTTTAGATTGTGGATATATTTTAGATCTGCCTCGAAGAGGCAGTTCTAGCGAATACCCACTATCTATGTTTTCAACAGAATTTAGAAAAAATAATGTGTACTCCTGGAAACCTCAGTTTAACTATATAAAAGTGGGGTTTAAGGGGGTCAAAATATATAGATGATTTCGCGATTTAAGTATTCATTTTGTTTAGTTCACTTTTGTCATGCGTTTAAATTGATTTCTTTGCACACCTGTTCATCTCTTTAGCCTTTATACTTGTTAATTCATATTACCTCTTGTTCTGGTGATTACGGTGTTGTTTTAAACAATAAACACTCCAACTGAGTAGATACAGGTATTCTCACCTCCTGTTGCATCTGGTCTCAACATTAATTACCAGTTCTATAGACACATCCAAACACTACGTCATCACTCAATAATACTATTTGCCGGGAATTACCGGTGGTGGGCAAAAAAGAAAAAAAAAACGTCTTTGGCCGTTTATCGCCATTGAAAATGCGATGTTATTTTCTCTAAACTTGTATTTTGTTTGGACTCGAAACGACAAAATTGACCTTTAAACTTTTATAATAGACATATCTTAGCTAGTAGTTATTGTTATTGGTTTCTAGAAGATTTGAGGATGTTTTGATGATTAAATTACCTGTTAAACTTATGCAGGTAACGAGGCTGGACGGTCTTAATAATTAGTAATAAAATGCGCAAAACGAATGATTAAACGCGGAAAATGCATGAATGAACTCTAAAATATATTAATCTGCTCATTTAAAGTGTAATTCGATCAATACTCTGTGACAGTCAACTAAGATATGCCTGTAATATTAAAGCTATTTACAATGTGTTTATATGGAACCAGGGGCTTTTTGCCAACCACGAAAGATCGTTATCAAGAGGAAAAGTAATTTTGCGCATGCGCAATTACATGTAAACAAGGTAACGTGTCAAAACATTGGATCCGTCTATATAATACATGTAGTTTATTCTTCAATGATTATGTTTGCTTGGCTTAAATATTGTACATTATGGGGATAGAAATATGAAGTTTCTAATAAAAAACACAGAGCGAGTCGGCCTCGCCGACCTAGCTGCGGATCGTGCAATCAACATTTATTGCTATAAAAACGAATGGGGCTGTAACAATTAATAGACTTACCCCATATCTCAGACAAAGGAGCTTTCAGATACATGAATCAGAAGTCAGTCAGATGGAGAAAGTGTCAAAACTGTTACTTGAGAAGAATGTGAAAATCAGCCTTTCCAACAGTAAATTTTGCGAGAAATTGACAGTGGCAGTTTTACTAACGAGCACGACCATTCTATTTTGGGCAAGAAATAAGAATCAAAGCACTGAGAGTGCTGATGGAGCGTAGCTTTGATAATTTGATTTAGCGTCTGATTGGTATTTTAACTCATATAGATCCAATGAACATAGCTGTTTGAAGCTATTCTGGACCAGAAGTCGTGTTAAAGCAATAAGACCTATATTGAAATTAACTCACGCTAAGGTGTAGACCCCGCAACAAAATGGAAATTTTAAGATACAAAATTGTGATATTTTCTTATCTCTGCTCAAATGTTTTTGAGCAAAACAGCAACCATGCAGTTCTACAGTTTACTTGAAGATTTCTGCTGAGCTATAGTTCCTGCAATAACTGCGGCTTGCGCAATTATTTTGCGGCTTTTAAGTTATTTTATGTAATCAGTTTTTGAAAAATTACCTTGGGGAGGTTATTTATCTTGCATTAGACATTCTCCTTGGGTACGCCTTGCTGAAGTTTATCTTCATGTGAAAAATTATCATAATTTTCCCAGCAGTTTCTAAGTGATACATCCGTAATCAGTCTTCAAAAATTGCCTCGGTGAGGTTGTTTATAAAGCTATCTGGCATTAGACAATATCATTAGCTTGATCTTGTCAATTTACATCTGCATGCAAAACATTATAAAGATATACCCGTCGGTTTGAAAGTTATACGACCGTGTCATTGGGTGAATGTTTTACCTTGCCGAGGCTGAAATAAAGAAATTGGACATTCAAGAATCGCGTTGGTTAGATCGGTATATTATCTATCTGTATGCTAACAGTGGTCAAAAATATTCCAAGTAGATTAGAAGATACACTTCGAAATAATTTTTCAGTTTGCCTAGGCGAGGTTGTTTGTAAAGTAATTTGGCATAAGGCAAGTTTGCGGGTTGATTATTGTCAATATCAACCTGTATGCTGAAAATGATCAAAGCCCGGTTTAGATGTTATACTCCGTATTCATTTTTTTTATTATTTTGCCTCAGCGAGGCCATTCATAAAGTAACATTGCATAAAACAGCCTCATGGGTTAGGTATTGCCAATATCAATCCGAATGCCAAAAAATGATCGGAATATTCAGAGAGGTTTGAACGTTATACTCTGTTAACATTTTTCTAAATATATATTGCATCGGTGAGGCCATTTATGAAGTGATCTTGCATACGACAGTTTCTTGGGTTAGTTATTGTCAATATCAATCCATAGGAATATTTGAAGAGGTTTAGACATTATACTCCGTTATTATTATATAAAAATTGCCTCGACGAGGCCATTTATGAAATGATCTGGCATCTGGCATCAAGGCAATTTCTTTGGTTAGATATTGTCAATACAGCACAGTGCACAGTCTTTTACCGGAAACCAACAACTGCCCTTCTTGAATCAGCGAAAGGGATAGAATCCCCGTGGAACAGATTTCACGATCAATCTCCTGGAAAGAATGTTGCCGAACCCGGCAGGTATCGAACTTGCGTCTAAGCTGATAAGTTTCTTTATTTATGGTCACATGCATAGGACGCAGACAGGTCGCTTTAAAAAAGTAACATTGTCCCCCCCCTCCCCCACACACACATTAACCCACTCTGAGTATATGTCTAGTAGCCTTTTAGGGACAAACATAGCAGACCCAGATCAGACGCTACAACAAGTGGCGTCTCATCTGTGTCTAAACTGCAAATTTTACTGATTACAATATAAGCCTTGACGTGCACCTGTCCAAACTCATTCCAACTGTCTTATTTTGGTAATACATTATCGACCCACACTGCGTACGTACTTAACCCATTTTAAACGAATGGAATCCTCAACACCTTATATCAGTATGGAATGAGTTCATTTTAAAATCAGGGATGTCAGGTTGTGGCTTCCACGAAATTTTTGGCAAAAATGGCTGAACCTTTTTGTAAGTATGCAGTGAAGGTCATAATAGACTCCGCGTTCTGTGGTATCTGATCTGGGTTTGTCCTGTTTGCAAGTTGCCAGGTTTGGGATTTTATGGTACAAATGGGTTGTAAACTGGGTTATATGAACTGAACTATAAAAAGATTAGACTGCTACACACTTCATCAATTAAAAATATTCATCTATTCCGTTTGAAATAGTGGTCTGTGAAGCAGTCTATAAGAAGATACCGCATGTTGTAATAATCTACTACGTTAACACGGGGTACTATGTTCTCACTGTTGATTTGGTCATATGCACTAACACTGAAAGTAGTGCAGAAATCACTTCTCATCTCACTGGCGCTACGCTGCAACAGCTACTCTCCAAATCAAAGCACTGAGAGTGCTGATGGAGCGTAGCTTTAATAATTTGATTTAGCGTCTGATTGGTATTTTAATTCAGACCCATCTTGATCAAATGAACATAGCTGTTTGAAGCTATTCTGGGCCAGAAGTCGTGTTAAAGCAACAAGACCTATATTGAAATTAACTCACGCTAAGGTGTAGACCCCGCAACAACCATCACGAAAACACGCGTGTACAAATACATTGTCAATTTTTCGGCAAAAAAAAATGGAAATTTTAAGATACAAAATGGTGATATTTTCTTATCTCTGCTCAAAACATTGATTGCGGGGACTTGATTGAACCGCCTTGACGAGGCAGTTTTATCAAGTACCCACAATTAATGTTTTTGAGCAATACAGCAACCATGCAGTTCTACAGTTTACTTGAAGATTTCTGCTGAGCTATAGTTCGTGCAATAACTGCGGCTTGCGAAATTGTTTGGCGACTTTAAAGTTATTTTATGTCATCAGTTTTTGAAAAATTACCTTGGGGAGGTTATTTATCTTGCATTAGACATTCTCTTGGTTACGTCTTGATGATGTTTATCTTCATGTGAAAAATTAGCATAATTTTCCCAGCAGTTTATAAGTTATACATCCGTAATCAGTCTTTAAAAATTGCCTCGGTGAGGCTGTTTATAAAGTTAGCTGGCATTAGACAATATCATTAGCTTGATCCTGTCAATTTACATCTGCATGAAAAACATTATAAAAATATACCCGTCGGTTTGAAAGTTATACGACCGTGTCAGTGGATGAATTTTTTACCTTGCCGAGGCTAAAATATAGAAATTGGGCATTCAGGAATCTTGTTGGTTAGATCTGTACATTATCTATTTGTATGCTAACAGTTGTCAAAAATATTCCAAGTAGATTAGAAGTTACACTTCGAAATATTTTTTCAGTTTGCCTAGGCGAGGCCGTTTGTAAAGTAATTTAGCATAAGTCAATTTTGCGGGTTATGTGTTGTCAATATCAACCTGTATGCCGAAAATGATCAAAGCCGGGTTATAAAGAGACTTCATTTTGTCGCTTTCCATTGATAACCAATCTGAAATTATTGAAGCTTTTAGCTCTACTTCTAGATATTTAGATGATTTATTAAATATTGATAATACCTATTAGTCAGATTTACCCCCTAGAACTTCAGTTAAATAAAGCAAATTCTTCTGATACCGAGGCCCCGTTTTTGGATTTACATCTATCTATTGTAGATGGATTTGTTTCGTGCAAAATTTATGATAAACGTGATGACTTTGATTTTGAGATTGTAAATTTTCCTTTTTTGGATGGTGATGTTCCTCGTGCGCCATCCTATGGCGTTTATATATCGCAATTAATTCGATTTGCTAGAGTGTGTTGTCATGTAACTGACTTCAACACTCGTAATAAATTATTAACGGCTAAACTCCTTAATCAGGGTTATCGGTACCATAAACTACGCAAAGCCTTTTCAAAATTTTATAGACGCCATTCTGATTTAATTTCAAAATTCAATATTGGACTTAAATCTCTTCTGCAACAAGGTCTATCGGAACCCGAATTTTATGGTGACTTATTTTATTTGCCTTCACTGCAGCTGGTGTTGTGCCGTGTGGCGGCCGTAAAACGTCTCCGCGTACATCAACCATAGTGCAGTTTATATTTTACTTTTGGTCCTTTGAGATCAGCGTGAATATTCTGAGAAATCAGAAATAAATTATTGGTTTAGACTCATATTCTAGACAGGTTTTTAATTATTTGGACCCCGTTTTGATTTATATCAGTCTTTGAATCGACTGCCTATTCGAAATTCGCAAAATTGCAGTATGTTTCCTCTGGCTTTCTTTGCCGGATCATTACAGGGTCACTGATGAGGCTTTATTAGCCGAAACTACGTAGTATGACCCATCTTCTGTCTTATGAATGTTTTCATTGCTCTTAAAGGAACTCATTTTTTGATTTTTATTTGCCTTCACTGCAGCTGGTGTTGTGCCGTGTGGCGGCCGTAAAACGTCTCCGCGTACATCAACCATAGTGCAGTTTATATTTTACTTTTGGTCCTTTGAGATCAGCGTGAATATTCTGAGAAATCAGAAATAAATTATTGGTTTAGACTCATATTCTAGACAGGTTTTTAATTATTTGGACCCCATTTTGATTTATATCAGTCTTTGAATCGACTGCCTATTCGAAATTCGCAAAATTGCAGTATGTTTCCTCTGGCTTTCTTTGCCGGATCATTACAGGGTCACTGATGAGGCTTTATTAGCCGAAACTACGTAGAATGACCCATCTTCTGTCTTATGAATGTTTTCATTGCTCTTAAAGGAACTCATTTTTTGATTTTTATTTGCCTTCACTGTAGCTGGTGTTGTGCCGTGTGGCGGCCGTAAAACGTCTCCCCGTACATCAACCATAGTGCAGTTTATATTTTACTTTTGGTCCTTTGAGATCAGCGTGAATATTCTGAGAAATCAGAAATAAATTATTGGTTTAGACTCATATTCTAGACAGGTTTTTAATTATTTGGACCCCATTTTGATTTATATCAGTCTTTGAATCGACTGCCTATTCGAAATTCGCAAAATTGCAGTATGTTTCCTCTGGCTTTCTTTGCCGGATCATTACAGGGTCACTGATGATGCTTTATTAGCCGAAACTACGTAGTATGACCCATCTTCTGTCTTATGAATGTTTTCATTGCTCTTAAAGGAACTCATTTTTTGATTTTTATTTGCCTTCACTGCAGCTGGTGTTGTGCCGTGTGGCGGCCGTAAAACGTCTCCCCGTACATCAACCATAGTGCAGTTTATATTTTACTTTTGGTCCTTTGAGATCAGCGTGAATATTCTGAGAAATCAGAAATAAATTATTGGTTTAGATTCATATTCTAGACAGGTTTTTAATTATTTGGACCCCATTTTGATTTATATCAGTCTTTGAATCGACTGCCTATTCGAAATTCGCAAAATTGCAGAATGTTTCCTCTGGCTTTCTTTGCCGGATCATTACAGGGTCACTGATGAGGCTTTATTAGCCGAAACTACGTAGTATGACCCATCTTCTGTCTTATGAATGTTTTCATTGCTCTTAAAGGAACTCATTTTTTTGATTTTTATTTGCCTTCACTGCAGCTGGTGTTGTGCCGTGTGGCGGCCGTAAAACGTCTCCCCGTACATCAACCATAGTGCAGTTTATATTTTACTTTTGGTCCTTTGAGATCAGCGTGAATATTCTGAGAAATCAGAAATAAATTATTGGTTTAGACTCATATTCTAGACAGGTTTTTAATTATTTGGACCCCATTTTGATTTATATCAGTCTTTGAATCGACTGCCTATTCGAAATTCGCAAAATTGCAGTATGTTTCCTCTGGCTTTCTTTGCCGGATCATTACAGGGTCACTGATGAGGCTTTATTAGCCGAAACTACGTAGTATGACCCATCTTCTGTCTTATGAATGTTTTCATTGCTCTTAAAGAAAACTCATTTTTTGATTTTTATTAGTATATAAATTCAGAAAAATATATGGCCGCGGTGACTTCGGCACCCAATTTCGTAAAATCATTCTTCGATATAAAAAGATTGGGTACAACATGGATATTATACGACAGACTGCATGCATGGTAGTTAACCCAATCACGGTTGGCAACTTTGCTTCCCTCTTTAATTGCACGCCGGTGGGTCAGGCCTCAGATTCTATGACGGCTCCAACGTAAAAGCTTATTGAAAATTAGAGAGATAATGTTGGTTGGTGCCTGATGCTCTGTCTCTGGTCGGGCTCATCGGAGTCTAACTGTTGGTTTTCTTTTGCTCCAGCATTTCAGTGGTTTCTTGCTGTCGAGTCCTCACCGTTGTCTCACCTCTGTGGTTCTTTGATTTTTGTGTTCACGGAGATGTTGCACTGATGAGTTAGGAGGCCTTCATGCGGACTGAACAAATTATTTGTCTAAATCGCGACGGAAGTAAGGGCGAGGATTGTAGCCACGTAAAATCGATTTAAGCCCCCCAGTGGAAATCTTCCACTGACCGTTCCAAGGCGGCTCTTCTGTGGCGATTTATTAATGTTGTTGTTTGTTACTTACTGTGTTTATCACTTGTTTCTTTTGGTTTTGGATGGCCATATGGCCATTTTGTGGGAAAGTAACTGTCCTTATGGCCTTCCTTTTTTTAGGTTTCCATTATGGTCTGGTCGCTTAATGTTTGTATTTCTTTCCCTTTGGTGTCTTTTATGGGTGGAGTAAGTTAATTGTATCAATTCCTGATCTTTGTTTTACTTCTACTTTAGATGTTATACTCCGTATTCATTTTTATATAATTTTGCCTCGGCGAGGCCATTCATAAAGTAATCTTGCATAAAGCAGCCTCATGGGTTAGGTATTGTCAATATCAATCCGAATGCCAAAAACGATCGGAATATTCAGAAAGGTTTGAACATTATACTCTGTTAACATTTTTCTGAATATATATTGCATTGGTGAGGCCATTTATGAAGTGATTTTGCATACGACAGTTTCTTGGGTTAGTTATTGTCAATATCAATCCATAGGAATATTTGAAGAGGTTTAGACATTACACTCCATTATTATTACATAAAAGAAATTGCCTCAACGAGGCCATTTATGAAATGATCTGGCATTAAGGCGATTTCTTTGTCTGGATATTGTCAATACAGCACAGTGCACAGTCTTTTACCAAAAACCAACAACTGCCCTTCTTGAATCAGCGAAAGGGATAGAATCACCGTGGAACATGTTTCACGATCAATCTCCCGGAAAGAATGTTGCCGAACTCGGCAGGAATCGAACTTGCGTCTGAGCTGATAATTTTCTTCATTTATGGTCACATGCCTAGGACGCAGACAGGTCGCTTTAAAAAAGTAACATTGTTCCCCCCCCCACCCACACACACATTAACCCATACTCAGAGTATATGTCTAGCAGCCTTTTTACGGAAAACATAGCAGACCCATATCAGACGCTACAATAAGTGGCGTCTCATCTGTGGCTAAACTGCAAAATTTACTGCTTACAATATCAGCCTTCTCGTGCACATGTCCAAACTCATTCCAACTGTCTTATTTTGGTAATACATTATCGACCCACACTGCGTTCTTTTAACCCATTTAAACAAACGAATGGAATCCTCAACATCTTATACCAGTATGGAATGCGTTCATTTTAAAATCAGGGATGTCAGGTTGTGGCTTCCACGAAATATTTGGCAAAAATGGCTGAACCTTTTTGTAAGTATACAGTGCAGGTCATAATGAGACTCCGCGTTCTGTGGTATCTGATCTGGGTTTGTCCTGTTTGCAAGTTGCCAGGTTTGGGCTTTTATGGTACAAATGGGCTGTAAACTGGGTTATATGAACTGAACTATAAAAAGATTAGACTGCTACACAGTTCATCTATTAAAAATATTTATCTATTCCGTTTGAAATTGGTGGTCTGTGAAGCAGTCTATAAGAAGATATATACCGCACGGCGTAATAATCTACTATGTTAACACGGGGTACTATGTTTTCACTGGTGATTAGGTCATATGCAGTAACACCGAAAGTAGTGCAGAAATCACTTCTCATCTCACTGGAGCTACGCCGCAACAGCTACGCTCCAAAAATCGAACATTTTCATTTAAAAATACTTGTTTTGGACATAGAAAAATAGACGTGAAGGCAATGATCAAGAATCGTTATAATTAATCCTCACTTCCTATCAGAGACACCAAAGGGAAAGAAACACAAACATCAAAAGCGGAAAGCCAAAAAGACAATTACTGTCCCACAAAATGGCCAATTGGCCATCCAAAACAAAAAGACATAAACGATACGCACATTCAAAGACGAACTATAACAAAAATAAACCGCGACAGAAGAACCGCCTTGAAACGCCTTTTCACTGGCTTTAGAACGATTTTACGCGGCCGCAATCCTCGCCATTACTTCCGTCGCGATTCAGACAAATAAATTGTTAAATCCACATGTATGATGCATTTAAAATGCAGATATCTCTATTTAAAATACAGATCTCTGTATTTGAAATGTGGATATCACTATGTGGTTATTAAATAGAGATATCTGAATTTCAATTACAGATATCTGCATTTGAATTAGAGGTATCTGATTTAAGCTTAACTAGGGATACCAGTAATTAAAATGCAGATATCTTTATTTGAAATACGTGCGGTGGGTTTCAGCTCTGCGTGTAAGAATCATGCAGCCCAATCTATTTCTCAAAGCCCCGTTGGGCGGGGGCCTCTATTGTTTTGATAAGGCAACAGATATGTACACATAACTGGCAAGCTAATGTACATTAGGAAAACATGTCCGTAAGAAATAATGGCGTCCAACATGGTGTCAGAAGATGATAAATATTAGGCAAAAATGATAACATCTTTATTATTTCTGCTTTCAACATAGATTGTGGGTGCTCGTTAGAACCGCCTCATTGAGGCGGTTCTAACGAGTACCAACAACCTATGTCTTGGAGCAGAAATAAGGAAAATAATGTTTACCCCCGTAAACCCCAGGTTTCTCTATATGTTTAGGGGGGTCTTTATTTTACGGACTTGTTCACGTGATGGAAATTGAACAGAAAATATTATTAATGTAAAAGATGAAAAGAAATGAACTTAGAATTATAATAACCTGAAAACATAAGAAATGTAGGTGCATGTGTGTGAGTTTTACATCCCACCAAGAGCTAAGGTCATACGGATACGGGACCTCTATCTAAAGACTCATCTGAAAGTCTGAGAAGCACGGAATCGAGCACACGACCCCTGGCTTGTGAATAGGCGAGTAGCATAACCACTACACCACGGGGTTCCTAGAATATTAGAAGGAATAACTGAAGCTGTCTACATAGAAACTAGAGACAAAAATGGATGATAACCCCAATAATAGCACTCCCGCGATCGGAGTGTTTGTAGGGAAGTACAAGCACTCCCTGTTAAGGGGACCGCATTGAGCTATGTTTTCGGTCCGGTCAGGTTAGGAAGACATCAAGGTAATATCTGGAAATCGAAAGGGCAGGATCTGATCACAGTGCCCTGGTGGGCATTAGAAACCGTTGGTGTAGGCTCACTATATGGAAATTAAAATGGTTCACTGAGGGAGCATTGAGGGACACTAGACAATATCGAGCAGGCACTCAACGCCAAACCAACGGCAGAAGAACGCTGAAAACAATGTTTCAACGTCGATTCAATACTGAGTCAACGTCGCGTGCACGTGAGGTTGTTTTGAATTTGCCCGCCATATTGGTATGTAAAGACAGTGAATAATGTAATAATCGGCAAGGGAGACATCAGTTTAGCATAAGTGCAGTAAAAAGAGATATCTATATTTCAACGTTAAATATAGATATCTTTTATTGCAGATATATGTATTTAATTATGTAATTCAGATTATATGCAATTCAAATTCAGATATCTGCATTTCAATTACAGATATCTCTAATTAAATGAAATACAGATATATGTAATTAAAATACAGATATATGTATTTTAAATGCAGATATAAATGCAGATATCTGCATTTGATAGGTTTAAACCAAAACGGGACGTCATACACATGAAGGCTTCCTAACTCATCAGTGCAACATCTCCGATAACACAAAAATCAAACAGCCACAGAGATGAAACAACATGAGGACTCGACAGCAAGAAATAACTGAAATGCTAGAGCAAAAGAAACGTCATTTTTGCGAACGGGTGTGTTATCGTAATGCATCACGTTCTTCGTAAACGCGCCTTAAAATTTTGACCCCCTTGAACCCCACTTGAATATTGTAAAATTGGGGTTTGCAGGGGTAAACCTTATTTTTTCTTATTTCAGCTCTAAAATATAAATTGTGGGTACTCGTTAGAACCGCCTCGATGAGGCGGTTCTAACGAGTGCCCACAATCTATATTTTGAGCAGAAATAAGAAAAATATCACAATTTTTCATATTAAAATTTTCATTTTTTCGGCGATAAAGGTTACAATGTATTTGTATAGGCGTGTTTTCGTAATGTGATCTGGCCTACACTGTTTGCCTGACCAAATAAATGATATTAGTCCAGATTCTATGTATAACATTTTACAGCGATAAGAATGTTAGGAAAATAATGTTTACCCCTGTAAACCCCACTCTTCTCTGTATAATAAGGGTTTTACAGGAGAGGTCATTACATGCTCAAACTATAGCGTTTCTTTTTAGCTCACCGTCACGTAGTGACGAGGTGAGCTTTTGGGATCACTTTTTGTCCGTCGTCCGTCGTGCGTGCGTCCGTGCGTAAACAATTTCTTCCAACGACATCTCCTCCTAAACCACTGACCGGATTTTGACCAAACTTCACAGGAATGATCCTTAGGTGGTCCCCTTTCAAAGTTGTTCAAATGGTTCCGGTCCGTTGCACATATAGGTCACAGGAGCCAAAAATAGATTTTTTTTCACCGAAAACTTAAAAAAGCTTCTTCTCTGAAACTGCAAGGCCCAGGTCTTTGATATTTGGTATGAAGCTTCATCTAGTGGACCCCTACCAAGATTGTTCAAATTAGAGTGCTGGGGCCAAAATACCCCCGCGCCGGGGCCCTTTGTTTTTACATGGGCTTATATAGGGAAAATCTTTAAAAATCTTCTTTTCTGAAACTGTAAGGCCCAGGTCTTTGATATTTGGTATGAATCTTCATCTGGTGGACCCCTACCAAGATTGTTCAAATGATAATGCTGGGGCCAAAGATGCCCCCGCCCCGGGGCCCTTTGGTTTTACATAGGCTTATATAGGGAAAATCTTTAAAAATCTTCTTCTCTGAAACTGCAAGGCCCAGGTCTTTGATATTTGGTATGAAGCTTCATCTAGTGGACCCCTACCAAGATTGTTCAAATTATTGTGCTGGGGCCAAAAATGCCCCCGCCACGGGGCCCTTTGGTTTTACATGGGCTTATATAGGGAAAATCTTTAAAAATCTTCTTCTCTGAAACTGCAAGGCCCAGGTCTTTGATATTTGGTATGAATCTTCATCTTATGGACCCCTACCAAGATTGTTCAAATTATAGTGCTGGGGCCCAAAATGCCCCCGCCCCGGGGCCCTTTGGTTTTACATAGGGTTATATAGGGAAAACCTTTAAAAATCTTCTTCTCTGTAACCGCAAGGCCCAGGTCTTTGATATTTGGTATGAAGCTTCATCTAGTGGACCCCTACCAAGATTGTTCAAATTATAGTGCTGGGGCCAAAAATGCCCCCGCCCCAGGGCCTTTTGGTTGTACATGGGCTTATATTTGGAAAATCTTTAAAAAATCTTCTTCTCTGAAACTGCAAGGCCCAGGTCTTTGCTATTTGGAATGAAGCTTCATTTAGTGGACCCCTACCAAGACTGTTCAAATTATTGTGCTGGGGCCAAAAATGCCCCCGCCCCGGGGCCCTTTGGTTTTACATCGGCTTATATAGGGAAAATCTTTAAAAATCTTCTGTTCTGAAACTGCAAGGCCCAGGTCGTTGATATTTGGTCTGGTGCTTCATCTTGTGGACCTCTATCAAGATTGTTCAAATTATAGCCCTGGGCCCAAAAATGCTCCCGCTCCTGGGCCTTTGGTTTTTCATAGACTTATATAGGGAAAATCTTGAAAATCTTCTTCTCTGAAACCAAAAGGCCTAGGTCTTTGACATTGGTATGAAGCTTCAGCTAGTGGACCTCTACCAAGATTGTTCAAATTATAGCCCTGGGGCCACAAATGCCCCGCCCCAGGGCCCTTTGGTTTTACATAGACTTATAATGGAGGTAATCTTTGAAAATCTTCTTCTCTGAAACAACAAGGCCAAGGTCTTTGATATTTGGTGTGAAGCTTCATCTAGTGGACCTTTATCAAGATTGTTTAAATTATAGCCCTTAGGCCAAAAATGCCCCTAACCCGGGGCCATTTGGTTTTACATAGGCTTATGTAAGGATTATCTTTTAAAACATCTTCTTCTCTGAAACCGCAAGGCCCAGGTCTTTGATATTTGTTGTGTAGCTTCATCTAGTGGACCTTTGCCAAGATTGTTCAAATTATAGCCTTTGTTGATACTTGGTATGAAGCTTCACCTTTTTAGACCTCCTTCAACATTATGCACATTATAACCCTGGGGTCAATAATTGCCCTCCCCGGGGCCCACTTGTTACTCTATGGATCAGGTGAGCGATCCAGGGCCATCATGGTCCTCTTGTGTTTTATATTAGGATCACTTTTTGTCTGTCATCCGTGCGTAAACAATTTCTTCAAACAACATCTCCTAAACCACTGATCGGATTATGACAAAATTTCACAGGAATGATCCTTAGGTGGACCCCTTTCAAAGTTGTTCAAATGGTTCCGGTCCGTTGCACATATAGGTCACAGGAGCCAAAAATAGATTTTTTTCACCGAAAACTTAAAAAATCTTCTTCTCTGAAACTGCAAGGCCCAGGTCTTTGATATTTGGTATGAAGCTTCATCTAGTGGACCCCTTCCAAGATTGTTCAAATTATTGTGCTGGGGCCAAAAATGCCCCCGCCCCGGGGCCCTTTGGTTTTACATGGGCTTATATAGAGAAAATCTTTTAAAATCTTCTCCTCTGAAACCGCAAGGCCCAGATATTTGATATTTGGTATGAAGCTTCATCTAGTGGACCCCTACCAAGAGTGTTCAATTTATAGTGCTGGGGCCAAAAATGCCTCCACCCCGGGGCCCTTTGGTTTTACATGGGCTTATATAGGGAAAATCTTTAAAAAAAATCTTCTTCTCTGAAACTGCATGGCCCAGGTCTTTGATATTTGGTCTGAAGCTTCACCTAACGGACCCCTACCAACATTGTTTAAATTGTAGTGCTAGGGCCAAAAATACCCCCGCCCCGGGGCCCTTTGGTTTTACATGGGCTTATATAGGGAAAATCTTTAAAAATCTTCTTCTCCGAAACCGCAAGGCCCAGGTCTTTGCTATTTAGTATGAAGCTTCACCTAGTGGACCCCTATCAAGTTTGTTCAAATTATAGTGCTGGGACCACAAATGCCCCCGCCCCCGGGCCATTTGGTTTTACATGGGCTCATATAGGGAAAATCTTTAAAAATCTTCTTCTCTGAAACTGCAAGGCCCAGCTCTTTGCTATTTGGTATGAAGCTTCATTTAGTGGACCCCTACCGAGAATGTTCAAATTAAAGTGCTGGGGCCAAAAATTACCCCGCCCCGGGGCCCTTTGGTTTTACATAGACTTATATAGGGAAAATCTTTAAAAATCTTCTTCTATGAAATCACAAGGCCTAGGTCTTTGATATTTGGTGTGAAATTTCATCTAGTCAACCTCTATCAAGATTGTTCAAATTAAAGCCCTGGGGCCAAAAATGCCGCCGCCCCGAGACCCTTTGTTTTTACATAGACTTATATAGGGAAATCTTTAAAAATCTTCTTCTCTGAAACTGCAAGGCCATGTCTTTGATATTTGGTATGGGGCTTCATCTAGTGGACCTCTACCAAGATTGAACAAATTTTAGCCCCCTGGCCACAAATGCCCCCGACCGGGGCCCTTTGGTTTTACATTGACTTATATAGAGATAATCTTTGAAAATCTTCTTCTCTGAAACAGCAAGTCCCAGGTCTTTGCTATTTGGTGTGAAGCTTTATCTAGTGGACCTTTATCAAGATTGTTTAAATTATAGCTCTGAGGCCAAAAATGCCCCCGCCCCGGGGCCTTTTGGTAGGACATAGGCTTATGTAGGGAGTATCTTTAAAAATCTTCTTCTCTATAACCGCAAGGCTCAGGTCTTTGATATTTGGTGTGTAGCTTCATCTAGTGGACCTTTGCCAAGATTTTTCAAATTATTGCCTTTGTTGATATTTGGTATGAAGCTTCACCTTTTTAGACCTCTCTCAACATTATGCATATTATAACCCTAGGGTCAATAATGGCCCTCCCCGGGGCCCACTTGTTACTCCATGGATCAGGTGAGCGATCCAGGGCCATCATGGCCCTCTTGTTTAAATGAAATGTTTGGTAATTTTCTTGTCCAAACATTGGCCGTGCTGGTACGAACCGTCTCATCGAGGTGGTTCTAAAGCGTATCCACAATCATCTGTTTCTATGCTAACTAGTAAGAAAAGGTCACTTAGGAAAACCACAATCTAAGAACGCAATCGTCTCAAGTCACCTATAGAAATTGACACGGAGGCACACACAAAAACAGACAGAACATGAACCAACGGCACAAAACCAAATAACAAACAACACTGCAAAAGAACGCCTTGGGACGGTCACTAGTAAAACTACTGGGGGTTTGGGTGGGGGCTTCAACTTCGGAGTTTATGAAATTTCAACCCTCGCACTCAGTTTCAGTACATTATCAAACAAAAATGGGGCACAAAAATGACCCGCTTGGAGGCTTCTAGCTCACCAGTGAGTCATTATAAAACATATGGTAAAATGGTTAGGTATAGCTTAATATTATCATGAATTCGGGTTGAGGACTCAACAACAATCCGACGTCAGAGCAGAAGAGAATCACCAGTTAGATCACGGAGGGTCGAACCCAGGAAATATCCGGCTCCACCCTTCCCGAATTCAAAGGATTTAGGGTGAGACTGTCATCAAAGAGTCCCGTCCGGAGTCCGGCCCAAAGAGCGAAGCAATGTTGTGTACTGTAAAAGAGTCGACAACCAAACACGCGGTCTGTCGCATAACATCCATGCCATAACCACTTTTCTTGCATTTAGCAACAATTTTTCTGAACTGACCAGACAAATTATCACTACCTAGTATTCTTGTGAATTTATAAACTAAATCCCCATAAAACTTAGTTCCGACAGTCCCTGTTGCAGAAATGTCTTCAAAGAAATGTCATATTTAGTAATAATGTCGAAATGTCGACGATGAAATTTTGAAAACGTTTTGCTCAGTTTATGTTACCGATAGCCTTAAAATTGTTTTATAAGTTTAGCTGTTAAAATGCCGTTGCGATCATTTAAGTCATCAACATGACAGCAAGCTCTAGCAAAACGAATAAGCTGTGACATATAAACCCCATAAGACAAAGCCTTAGGGACGTCACCGTCTAAGAAAGTAAAATTTACAATTCCAAAATTAAAATCATCTCTTTTATCATAAATTTGGGAAAAGACAGTACCATTTGAAACAGTCAAAATTAATTCCAAAACTGGGGCTTCAGAGTCATCAAAATTAGCCTTATTTAACTGTAATACTTATGGAAAAATTCCATCATCCATTTCATCAAAATAAACAATTATCAATATTGAAAAGATCATCCAAATATCGAGAGGTAGAATTAAACGCCTCAACAACATCGGTTTGTTTATTTTAGCTAAGGGACAACACGAATTCTTTTTCATGACAAAACAGAAACAAATCTGCAACAAGGGGAGCACAGTTTGTACCCATCGGAATACGAAGTACTTTTCTAAATAATTGAGATCCAAACCTCATATAGATATTATCCAATGAAAATGAAAGTGCCTCGCAAACCACTTGACCTGTCCAATAGTATTCATAACGATAATTGTCATCTCAAGAAGCAAAACAAGCATTTCTATCATGGCAGGCAAGTACAGACAGTTTCCGCGAAGAAAAATAGTTTCAATTTAAGTAAATAGTTTTTCTTTTATCAGATTATGAGGTAAAGTCGTGTAAAGAGTAGAAAAATCATACGTCGGCAAACTAGAACCACGAAAACCTCTTGCTTTCAGTTTATTCAAAACTTCACTTGACTTTTTATGGACCAAAACAAGTTAATGCCAGAATTTTCGTAAGCCTTTTCACAGTATCTAGAAACATGATTTTAATAGCTGTTAAACATGACGCAAGTAATTTAGAAAGTCCGGTTGTCGTACAAGAACTAGCATGCCACGTAAAATCGATTTAAGCCCCCCCCCCCCCCCCTCCCCCCCCCCCCCCCCTCCCCCCCCCCCCACACCCCAGTTGAATTCGTTTCACTAACCGTTCCAGGGTGGTTATTCTGTAGCGGTTTGTTGTTATTATGGTTTGTCTTTGAGTGTGTGTGTCGCTTCTATTATTTTGTTTTGGATAGCCAATTCGCCATTTTGTGGGAAAGTAACTGCCCTTTTGGCTTTCCGCTGTTGGTGTTTCCATTGGGGTCTGGTTGTTTCGTGTTTGTGCTTCTTTCCCTTTGGTGACTCTGATTGGAGCTGTGGGTTAATTGTATCGATTCCTGATCATTGCTTTCACTTCTATTTTGGATATAAAACGAGCTTTATTAAGATTTTGTGATGCTTCGGCAACCAGTATTATGTAGGAAGTTTTTTTTTTTTTTTGTTTTCCGCTATACTGACATTGAAACTCGGTATGCGTTGAAGATGTTCGGAAAACAATGCTTACCCCTGTAGACGCGACTTTTCTCTATACAATGTGGGGTGTAAATAGAGGTTCATTACATGGACTTGTTAACCTGATGAAAACTGTATTAACCCTTCTCTTGCTGAATATTCATTTAAGCCACACCCATTTCTGTCTATCAACCAATCAAATTACTTGATGCAATTTATTGCTACAAATTCATAAACTGAATGCCAAACAGTGTATATCCTGATCAGATGGCTTCTTCAGAATCCATCTGATCTGGATCTACACTGTTTCCAAAGATAGGGGTTGTCGTGAACAGCATGATAAGAGTTAAGTGTTCTGAAAATCTATGAAAGTCACGGTATGACAGAAGTAGCCTACAGCCACACTCAGAGTGAATAGCCAGCGAAGACACTGATCAAACTGTTGAAATTGAAGTTAATAAATGTTATTGAAATGTACTCTGTATTCTGTCTCTTTTTTATATTCTTACAGGCATTAAAAGCCCTTCAAAAGTGTAAACTAACTATTAACACTTTAAGATACCAGTCACAACAACCGTCGTCTGTTTTGCTGTCTTTGTTTGTTTGTTTGATCTGAGGTTTAACGTCCCCGTCAACATTGTATAGGAAGATTTAAACATTTATGGCACTTCTCACTTATCCTACTGAAAATTACCACTCTAAGATATTACAGAAAAAAACAACATTAAAGTAAAAGGCATTTGACAAACGATTACTGCACAGTAATCATCTTAGAGAGTTAGAGTTATATAGATACAGGTGCAATCATTGTTTTCCTGATTGAATAGAAGCATAGATTAAGTGTATTCGTTAGAACCATCTCGATGAGACGGTTATAAAACATTTCCGAAAATTTCATTCTCATAAGTTAAGATCACGTGGTGAAGTTTTCCAGAGATACAGGCAAAGCACAAGTTGCAGACTCTTCTGTCGTGTTTATGTTTATAATTCTGTTATAGCAATATCCTTTCCCGACAAGCTAAGAATTGCGTCAACATGTATCCCGCGCTTGCGCGGGTCCATTTCTAGTACAAACTAAAATATATTCTAAAGGCTAGACTAACGTATTATTAGTCACAGGACATGATCTTCAATAGAAGTCGAAGGCAGAATTAAACAAATAAACAGAATACGACCCCCTTGAACACCACATTTATATAGTAAAACTGGGGTATACAGGGGTAAGCCTATGTGTCTTATTTCTGAGGCGGTTCCACAATCAATATTTTGAGTAGAAATAAGAAAAATATCAAAATTTTTCATCTTAAACTTTTCCTTTTTCTTCGGTAGAATTTACAATGTATTTGTATAGACGTGTTTACGTAATGAACGTTTACCTTTCCTTTCTTTATGCAACTGCGACTTGAAAAAACGTTTGATCCAAGCGTCGCGAAAACCAACTATTAGCAATTGAACAGTACCGTAAAAAATCCTAAAAATTTAGGATCTTGATGACTTGCAGTTATTCTCCTAAAATTTTAACAAATTTGTTTCACGATCCAGCAAAGAGTACAAAAGGTGCAGATGGAATGGCAAACAGTGTAGCCCCAGCTTCAGGAGCAGTTAGATCTCGGACTGCATTGTTGGCTGAAGCCTATCTGTCCCAAACAGTGTAGCCCCAGCTTCAGGAGCAGTCTGATCTGGGACTGCATTGTTGGCTGAAGCCTATCGGTACCGGATGAGCAGACTCGTTGGCTGGTCGTCCGGTACCGGACGGCTAGCCACTGCCTTCAAGGCAGTGCAAAAGAGTACAAAAGGTGCAGATGGAATGGCAAACAGTGTAGCCCCAGCTCCAGTCTGAGACTGCATTGTTGGCTGAAAATGTGGGCTGGCTAGCCGTCCGGTACCGGATGAGCAGACTCGTTGGCTGGTCGTCCGGTACCGGACGGCTAGCCACAGCCTTCAAGTTATTCATGATGACGAGTCGGATCCTCATTGTTTTTTTTTTTTTTTTTTTTTTGGCTTCCAATTTCGATTGGAAGCCATTTAGATTGGATTGGTGATACCCCAGTTTATTTCTAACCGTCTTATGACGTAACTAGGAAAGTCCTACAGATAAGACTGCTCTCCACATATTTACGCAGTGAAAACTCGTTCGGATTGAACAGGAATATGCAGCGCCCGTCGATGTCTATTTATAACACGTTTCCAGATATCTATTTATTAAGCGTTTCCAAGAAGTCAAACCAAGAAAACTAAGAAAGTTACAGTAGAAACAGATCCTACTTTCACTTTCGTCCTTTTGACGTTAACCCATAGGTGCCAAAAAATATTCCACTTTTATAAGTCTGGAGTGGTCAATTTCTAAGCATAGGGATGCCATTTTTTGTGGTTAGTTTTACAAATATTCATGTACGTTGAGCAAACAGTTTTGATCTTGATAAGATGCGGCGTCTGATCTGGGTCTAGACTATTTGCCAATGTCTCAAAAAGGGTCGCTAGGCATATATGGGTTAATTCCAATAATTGAAGGTCAATGTAAAAAGCAGGAATATTTGATTCCAGTTTTCCAGGTGAAATTATCCGACGTAATAAGCGTTTGTTGTGACTCGAAACTAACCCTATGTTCTTCTGCATTTGGGATATCATTTTAAAACATCCATGTGCTAAAATCTCATGAACTAGCATTTTAAGTTCATTACGAAAACACGCCTATTCAAATATATACAGAATTTTGCCACTACAATGAAAAATTTCAGATTTTTTCTTATTTCTGCTCTGTACATAGATGGCGGGCACGGGCCTCGATGACGCGGTTCTAACGCCTACCCACTGCCTAGGGGTCAAAATTAGGCAGGCGTGTTTTCGTGATGTGAAAAATAATCTTTTATTTCTAGTCCAAATATAGATTGTCGGTGCTCGGCGTTCTGAATCCCCAAAAAAGGAAAATAATTAACCCCTGTACACCAAACTTTTTTTTCTATATAGAGTTCGGTTTATAGGGTTGTTAGTACATAAGAGGTAGTCTCAATGTGCTCCTAGTGCCCGGTTACCTTAAAAAACAAGATCATCTTTGTTCCGTACACGGACTTGTTGAGGTAATGCTTTTCTTTTCTTAAGGATTTGTAAAAATAAATAAATAAATAAATAAATAAATAAATAAATAAATAAATAAATAAATAAATAAATAAATGCCTTTAGATTACAAAAGTTAATTCTGTCACTTGAGTCACACGGAGTCTCAAACTATTCATGGTCACTCAGAACTTCCAGGACAAGTTTACGAAGAGAGTTTGACAGTTGAAATCAGTAAAAATAGTTTTGCAGAGTCCAGTTACAGGCAGATAGTCTAACTAGCTGAAAACTTATTGAGTAAAACATTTTTTTCCGAGTTGTATTTCACGAAGTAAATCAACCAAGTGTGCTTGTTGTAGGGTGGTCTGTATGAAAGTGATATGTCGTTTCTCCTTCATTTATTTCGGACCATTATTGAAACGTTCCTTCATAAGCGGTGGGTGAAGATAAAGACAGTTTTAGCCCATTGCATAACTTGTCTTGATCGTGCCTCGAACTCGGGCAGAAAGAAACCTCATATCCTACCAACATGGTCAATTTTCCAAAACATGTCATTGTTCATCTCTGAAATCAAATTGCGTGTCAAACGAGCAATTTAAAAGATGCATGGTTCTGTCTTTTCTAACAAATTTTCGACCAGCATAAAACTTGTGCGAGTGAGCAGCTCGCCACGTTCAGCCTTCGCTGTTCATAAATGCCGATTTTTTTTAACCATTACAGTTAGATGCGCACCGACGTTGCAGTTTCGCTCCTCGCTGGGTCCGTGTATATGTTTCTACGTACACTGTCCTCCTTTCAATGGTTTAAGACGGACAGCTAACACTGAAACAGTTTCCACAAAAGCCTTACCTCTTAATCGTGCTTATTAAGAGCGACAACGTCGATGCAACGTCAAGACGTGGCATCGGCTTCATGGAAATGACATGGGTCTTTTCCACAAAGGCGACCAGCACTGTCTCAGACGAGCCTGTGAGTACGCGCAGCCTTACCCGAGACTTTGCTGCTCTTTGATATGTAGAAGAGAAGATGCGTTTTAGTTGGCTGCGCACATGAATTTGATACAAAATGTATGATTATAAGGGAGGTAATACAGAGGAAATGATTAACGTTTTAAGCCCCCAAACGTGGGAAAACGTGTGAAAAAGTATGTGAAAAATATTGTTTATGTCTTACCAGTTGATAACTTTACTTGAAAATAAATTTGTAAAAACAGCACAAATGATTGCTTGCAGGTAAACTTCAACCAAATGCGGACGCCGATGCTTACGCCGACGACTGACGCCGGGGGTATGACAGTAGCTCCCCCTTACTTCCGAAAGGCGAGCAAAAATGACCAATTTTTAACTTTACAAACTGGGGAAGCCTTCCTTTTAAAAGGAAACTTTATTATCTCTGTATTCGTGTGATTTTTATTTTCTCGGAGATGTTGCACTGATGAGATAGAAATACTTCAGAATCAGAATTGTTACTGGTGACACGTCAAATGACATTCATACACCAGGACCTGTCGCTATGGGAAGTTAGTCCCTAGCTCTACTTCATGTGGACTGAACAAATTATTTTGATTATGGCCTCGTAGAATTGATTTAAGCCCCCCCCCCCCCCTGAATTAAATAAGATAGGGTGTTTCATTCCCGACCGGTGCGTTCCCGTGAATTAAATAAGATAGGGTGTTTCATTCCGACCGGTGCGTTCCGGTGTTTCGGCACGTTCCGGTGAATATGTCTATGAACCGGGTAGGTATAATATACGAAATCAAGTTGATTTCGCGAAATCAGCCGGATTTAGCGAAATCAACTTATAAAATCAACATTTTTCAAAACAGGCCACAAATTGTTATTGCATATTATCTAGAATGTTATTTTACATTTATGAGCCCAGTTTTATGAGAAAATGTGAATATTTAGGATGTATTTGATAGGAAAATCTATTCTGCCAGTTGCTTTCACTGGAAATCACATGTGCGAAATCAACTCATTTTAGCGAAATCAATGTATAAAATAAATTTCCCAAAACGGAATAACAATGCATATTGTTAAGACAGTTGATAAACATTTTTTATCCAATTTCATGAGAAATTATAAATATTTATTAAGAAAATCTATTTTATGCCACTTGATTTCGCTGAAAAAACACATGTGCGAAATCAACTCCTTTTAGCGAAATCAATGTGCAAAATCATTTGTTTTCCAAAAACGATTAAACATTTTTTTTTTTTTTTTTTTTTTTTTTTTTTTGCCTCTTATTATGAATGCTGGTAGTATAGACATTTATGAGCCAAGTTTCATCTGAAAATAGTATGATCTGGAATAAAAGTCGCATATCAAAATATTGCTAACTGATCAGTCAAACGAAATCAAATAAGACTTGATCGATTCCTGATCTTTGTTTTACTTCTACTTTGATTAGGACTTGGTGAAATCAACTGACTTACTCAAATACTCGTTATCTGCTTTTTTCACCATCCTCCTCCTCCTCCTCCTCCTCCTCCTCCTCCTCCTCCTATTTGAGGTTTAAGGGGGCCAAATATATATTGGCCTATTTAATGATTTGTACTTACGTCGCCGGCCCCCGCCTATCCATGCTTTTAAACCTTATTGGTTTCATTGGGCGGCAGGGCTTGAGATGTCATTTCATTTCAATGTCGGGTAAAAGTCCCACAAAATTGGAAGCGGCGTCTCCAAAATGACCTTTACAGTGTTGACGGGGACATTAAACATCAAAGCAAACAAAAATATTTACGTCGCACTGGATGCAGTGGTCATCACACTGTTGCTGACAAACAGAACAAGGAAAACAGTCGGCCATTTTCACGGTATTTCCATACAAAATTAAATCACACAAAACACGACGGATCCAATGTTTTGACACGTGACCTTGTTTACCTGTCATTGCGCATGCGCAAAATTACTTTTTCTTTTGATTACAATCTTTCGTGGTTGGCAAAAAGCCCCTGTTTCCATATAAACACATTGTAAATAGGTTCAATATTACGGGCATATGTAAGTTGACTGTCACAGAAAATCGATCTAATTACATTTAAAATAAGTAGATAAATATATTTTAGACCTCATTCATGCATCTTTTGCGTTTATTGATTCGTTTTGCGCATTTTTATTACAAATTATTAAGACCGTCCCGCCACGTTAGCTGTATAAGTTTAACAGGTAATTTAATCATCAAAACATCCTCAAATCTTCAAGAAACCAATACTTACTAGCCAAGAAATGTCTATTATAAAAGTTTAAAGGTCAGTTTTGTTGTTTCGATTCCAGACAAAATACAAGTTTAGAGAAAATATCATAGCATTTACAATGGCGATAAACGGCCCTTTACGTTTTCTGCCAACCACCGGTAAGTCCCGGCAAATAGTAATATTGAGTTATGACGTAGTGTTTGGATGTGTCTATAAGGATAAAGAAAGTCCGGCAGTATCATTCGCAAAATATATATATATAAAAAGCGTCCCTGTTCTATGGCAGAAAGGAAGAAAAGTCAGTCTTTTCGGCACATAGACATCTATAGACACAAAGGGAAAAGTCACTTTCTTTTCACATTTTCAATGCCGTCAATAATATATAGAGGATCTTACATGAGTGTTCATGTATTATTGAATTTATTAAACGAGTTGAGGAAAAGGGATAAAATTTGTCGAGCATTTTATCCCTTTTGCTCAACGAGTTTAATAAATTCAATAATACATGAGCACGAATGCAAGATTCTATTTATCACATGACATTTAAAACGCATTTTATTCACGTTTGTTTACAAAAATGTCAATATTCCGCCATTAGTAAACGCGACGTCGTTAAGGACGTCGTACATGTAACGTTACGGGACGTATCTGGCTAATTTGCATATTTAATCCACTAGTGGATTATCGAAAATATTACATGGCGTTATTACACTCCCAGACGCGACGTCATATGATAAAACAGATTAAAAGAACATCAGAAATAGAGTAATAAAACTCCAAAATCACAATATAGGAACCAGTAACACGCGCTTAGACATAAAATTGGATTTATAAATAAGGACAAGACAACATTGCATTTTATGTAAAAATCTGCTTTTGGTAGTTTCTTTAAAGTGCATATGTGACACAAAATAATTGGGATTATCATTCCTTCGTAATTAAATTTTAAAAATACATCTTTCTGTACTTCACACACAGGTAAAGAGATTAACGAACACTCGCCAAGTAATTTAATCAAACTGCGGTTTACTGACTTCCACACGTTATTACCTGTGATTGTGTGAATAACAAACACATTGTTTATTCACTCCTGTCTATCTGTCCATCTATCTATCCAGCCGTCCGTCCATTCGTCAGTCAGTCAGTTAGTTCGTTTGTCTGTCCGTCGATACACCCGTCGGTCTAAGTCTGTAAAATTATTACTTATTTAATGCATGTTTTTTTAATTGATCAGAAATAATAATAATAATAATAATAATAATAATAATAATAATAATAATAATAATAACAATAATAATAATAATAAATAGAATAAAAAATAATAATAACTATAATGATAAAAAAACACAGTTTGATAACGCATCCATGATAAACATTACAGAAATACGCCGATTCAATGATATTGAACATTTTGCCACCTTAAACTGAACATTTTCTGGCAAACAATTCCGATATTCTTCATATTTATGCTCTAAACATAGATTGTGGGTACTCCTTAGGCCTGCACCAGTGCGGCCGTTCTAACGAGGCACAATCTATGTTTCTTTGTATGTTTGGGGATTTAACGTCCCCGTCAACACTATATGGGTCAATTTGGAGATTTTGCTTTTGTGGGACTTTTTCCGGATACTGAGATGAAATGACACCACAAGTCCTGTCGCACATTGATTCCAATAGGGTTTATATGCGTGGAATGTCCAGGTCGCACTTTTACTAGGCTTATAAACTCTAAGCAGCATACCGTTACTTATGTGCGGTTGGTTTCAGCTTTGCGTGGAAGCATCATGCAGCCCAGTCTACTTCTTCAAGCCCCGATGGTGATACAGAGTGTGGGTACTCGTTATAATCACCATGTGGGTTCCTAAAATCTATGTTTTGGCTCGGACTGAATGTACATATATATTTGGTCCGAGGTTTTGGAAAATATTCAGCGATTCATACCAGTTTCAGGGATATCCAATGACTTGATTTCGGAAATGAAAATTGATTTCGCGGATAGATCAGCCTATTCTCCAGTCAAAAGTTGAACCCCAAATTATAAACAGAATATATCTAAATGTCGTTATTTTTCTCATAAAACATGGCTTATAAATATATTACAGCATTATAATAAATGATAAGATTATTATTTATGTTAGTTTTGGACAATATTTATTTTACAACGTTGATTTCGCTAATATGGGTGTGAATTTCTGCTTCAAGTCGCGGAATAGATTTTCTCCTGAACATCAACATCAATATTTTCTCATGAAACGTGGCTTTTAAATGTACAACAACATTTTTAATACACATGTATAAAAACGTTTTAGTCGGTTTACGAGAAAAAAATATTTTATTGTACATTGGTTTCGCTAAAAGGACTTGCTTTCGCACATGTGACTGCAAGAGAAATCATGTGGCAGAATAGATTTTCCTCTCAAAAACATACAAAATATTAACATTTCATCATGAAACTTCGCTCATAAATGTTTAACAACATTCTTAATAATGTGCACAAATATGTTTCAGTCAGTTTTAGGAAAAAGGTATTTTATACATTGATTTCGCTAAAATAAGTTGATTTCGCACATGAGGTTGCCAGCGAAATCTATCTATCTTCATATACTGAGTCGGTCATACTTGGCCATTACCTCAAGTGGCAGAATAGAATTTCCTATCAAAAACATACTAAATATTCATATTTTGTCATGAAACCGTCGGCTTTGCTCATAAACGTATATTCTAACACAGCGCGGCTATATAGGCAATGCAAAATAACTGTGTTTTATTCTGCAACAAATCACAGCTCGGAAGAGCGTGACGTGTGACGTCATTAAAACTGCAAATTTATGACGTCACTAGTCGATTTCCTTGACGTTAGACGGTGTAACGTCATTTTCTCGCATCGAAAACGTTAAAAAAGGATATAAATACATGTGTTTCAGTCGATAATTGTAGCGGGATTTCTTCTAACAATGGCGAAGAGTTGTGAGATTTTGAAGGAAACAACAACATTATTGCCGATTTTCAGCGTGTTAGAATCGAAATAGGTCAGCTCTAGCCAGTGATTTGTTGTGTAATAAATCACAGTATGTCGGTCAGTTGTAAGTAGACAAATCACGCGCGCTACGCGCTTGTGATTTGTCTACTTTACAACTGACCTCCAAACTGTGATTTATTACACAACAAATCACAGCTAGAGCTGATCTATTTCTTAAATAACAGTCTAGATAATATAGAATTATAATTTTTGCCTGTTTTGAAAAATGTTAATTTTATAAGTTGATTTCGCTAAAATCCGGCTGATTTCGCGAAATCAAGTTGATTTCGTATATTATACGTATTTTTTTTTTCTTGGGGATATTGTTTGCCCCCCCCCCACCCCCCCACCCCCCACCCCTCCTGCACTGGTCTAGTTTCGGCGATGAACGTTAGTTCGGTGCCTTAATTGGGTTGGGGTGGGGATGCAATTATGCCTCACTGTGGGGCTCGGTCGGCCTGCTTTTTTGTGTGTGTGTGTGGTGCCTTGCTGGTGTTGGGGGTGGAATTTGTCCGGGGATGGTTGGGGTAGAAGTGGAGGTGTTTTTTGTTGTTGTTTTTTCTCTCTCTCTCTCTCTCTCTTTCCTTCCCTTCCAACTACTGGAATCGAGGGAAGATGTATGTTGGAGACTGGAGGAATGTATGTGGGGTCTAGGGGGGGCGTGACTGACACCTGTGGCAGTAGATTTGCGTGTCAGGCGAACAGTGATGGCCCTGATTAGTTGCCACATTGTGTTATTACTGGTCGTGGTTATCATTGTTTGCCTGACCGCATCCCGATGGTGGGATGCTGTACTTAACTTGTGCCTTATTTGATTGTTTTTTTTTTTTTGTTTTTTTTTTTTGACTAATCAGAATCAAGCTTTAGTTGTTTTACAGTATTTACAGAGTTTATTTTGAGTTGTTGCTTTATTATTATAAATTGTGATTAATAGCGAGCACAGCTCGCGATGCGCGAAGCGCATCGCGAACGAAGTGAGCTCTACGGTAGAGAATCTGACCAAGAAAATTAACATACAGCCCTACATACTTAAAGCTTAGATCGATCTGACCATTTTTCTTCCATCTGTCTTCCGGAAGTTGTTTAATGGGGCGAAAACGAGGCTGACAGTCTGGTATACCGTGTTTTCAGAACATTCGGATGATGTTCAGAGTTTTACCGAAGACAAGTCTAGTGTATGACAACAAATGAACAGAAACGGACCTAATAAACAGAACGGACTAGCAAAAACAACACAAATCCCGAAGTGCTTAATTTTCATTATTTCTCCGACCTTTGAATGTTTAATCCAGATGGGCACCGCCACATTGAAAGTACTTTTATTGTACTATAAAATACTGTACATAATGAGGCGTACCTAAAACAAGCAGCTAGCAAAATGTACTTACAGAAGTATCTGAACAGAATAGAATAGAATAGAGCTTACAACATCATAGGTAATAAAATGGCTAAATGTGACCAAATCAGTGTATGAACATAGATAGATAATACCCACAATAATGCTGATCTATCTATCTATCCATCTATCTATCTGTCTGTTTTGTTTGATTTGAGGTTTTACGTCCCCATCAACACTGTAAAGGTCATTTTGGAGATGTTGTTTCCAATTTTGTGGGACTTTTACCCGACATTGAGATGAAATGACATCTCAAGCCCTGCCGCCCAATGAAACCAATAGGGTTTATAAGCATGCACGGGCCGACTCGCACCGCTTTGCCGGGGCAGGCTTACATGTAGATCCCCTAAGCGGTTTACCACCAGTACTCGTGTGCGGGTCGGTTTCAGCTCTGCATGGAAGCATCATGCAGCACATCTTTTTCTTCAAGCCCCGATGGGCGGGGGCCGGCGGTCTGTCTATCTATCTGTCTGTCTGTTTGTCTGTCTGTCTGTCTGTCTGTCTAATCTTATCTTATCCTATCCTATCTATCGAAGGGTGTTAGCTGAAATAAAGGGAAAGATGAGTTTGTACAGTGTTAGTATAGTTAAAAGATAAAAACAGAGATTGGTCTTTAAAGGAGAAGCATGAACCCCCAGGCAAACAGCACTACTAAACTGGATTTTTATTAACATGCGGGTACAGGGGCAACACCCACATAAATGAGCCCTTTTCCAGGTAACTGGCTTGATGCACGCATGGTACATCTCACACCAGATCTCGAGGTTTGTCTATGATGAGGGTCGGTAGCAGAGAGCTTCCACTCTCTGCAATCTCTCCGTCAGCTGCTTCAATATCGTCTTAGTTGCTTTTCATCTACCTGTATGTCACAGCCAGGCTCGAATGCACTGTTGGAGTGTTTTACATGTCCATACCAGCGGAGCCTTCTCTCATTCAGGATAAGGCCAGGTCCTCAATGGACATTGCAGATCTGTCTGATCATTGACATGTCATTCCGCTGCAGAGACGCTGGGGGTTTGGCTTTATCAGTGGCCAAGTGTCTATAGCATGGAACACCGCACTCGCACAAGAGCTTTACACACGGCAACGTGTCTGAACGTTCTGAAATTCTGAACGTGTCTTGAACGAGACGTGATGGGAAGAGAGAACTGGTAGCCGCTCCTTGATTTTCTTCCAGGCTGTTTCACGTGATGTGGTCGAAAGATCACAGCCATCCGTTGTTGAGAGTATGTCTCCTAGGTAGCAAAAGGAAGCTACCTCACCTCTAGCTTGCCAGGTCCACCTTAGACTTCTCTATACGGTATCAGACCCACAAAATATTCTGCAAATTTTAGCATACCCAAAAAATATTCCCAAACTATACAGGTATAGACTTGTCTTCTGTGAAGAAAACGTGTTTTCACTAAGTTTTGCCTATAATGATTGTATTTGGTAACAAAAGAGCTTAAAACAGTTCCTAACAGTATAGCTCTGTAATAACTATAACGCAACTGAATTTTTGTGCAGCAAGGAAAACAAAAACATAATTAAATCAGCTTCTGAGATGGGTGATATAATGTGTCAACAACACGCATTAAGCATTTAAAGCCAAATATACCAAAGATACTTGATAGTCCCCCTACAAAAAAAATATCTGCTAAATGGCCAGACCCATAAAAATACCAGGTTCTTCCTACCCCCAAAACCCCCACACAAAAAAAATGCTAAAATATACAATTGTGACCCCCCCCCCCCAACCCACCAAAAATAAAAAAGTCCCAGCCTATGTAGCAGGCAACGTTCATAGTACCCCCCCTGGGTCTGCCGTCTAAGGGGCTTGTAGTTCTTTGGCACTGTGTACACCGATAATCAGGGTTCTCTGTCAAGCGCATTAGCCCACTGAATTTCTCGTGCTCCCAGAACATGCAGCCATTGCGAAATGTATTGCCCACTCCAGTGTGACATACAACACATGGGAACTCACCTGGCCTCTGCAGTGGGTCTAGGCCAGTACCACAGATGCAGGGGGTCTAGGCCAGTACCATAGACCATGATTTTCATCTTTCCGACATTATCTCTCAGCCCTTTCTCCTCCATTGCTTCTTTCCAAGTGAAGCGCCTCCTGGCACTTTCCTCAAGCGATTCAGCTATGATGACAAGGTCATCAGCATACAGGTCCTCCTAGGGGACTCCAGAGTGGAACTTGTTTGTCATTGCCTTCACTTCTGTTTTTCAAGCACACTGATGAAAAGCAGTGAGCTGAGAACAGAGCCTTGATGAACACGGACACGGTTTCTCACATTAGCATACATGTACACCCCCTCGACCGGTTGCAAAATCCAGTTGTCCACTCCAATAAAAATCAAAAATGAGTTCCTTTAAGAGCAATGAAAACATTCATAAGAAAGAAGATGGGTCATACTACGTAGTTTCGGCTAATAAAGCCTCATCAGTGACCCTGTAATGATCCGGCAAAGAAAGCCAGAGGATACATACTGCAATTTTGCGAATTTCGAATAGGCAGTCGATTCAAAGACTGATATAAATAAAAATGGGGTCCAAATAATTAACAACCTGTCTAGAATATGAGTCTAAACCAATAATTTATTTCTGATTTTCTCAGAATATTCACGCTGATCTCAAAGGACCAAAAGTAACTATGGTTGATGTACGGGGAGACGTTTGCAGTGCCAACCAGATAATCTTCCAGGGTATTTGATTTAAATGCCTTCTCCTGGTCTATGAAAGCCATGCAGAGTCTCTTGTTGGTACATTATTGCAGTTGGAAAACTTTATTGAGGAGACTAGGAGATTTGTGTCTTCCAAAACAAAGGAAAACTAAAAATCAGCACATTTTTTTCTGCATCCCAGTATCTAGTTCTTTATTTGTTTGTTTGTTGTTGTTGTTATTTTTTTCCAGAAAATACATTTGAAAACAAACCATTTGTGAGAATATACAGGAGATGCATTTACCTCTTTCTAGCCTGTAACGGCTAAGAATCAGTGCCCTGATCCAAAATATTCCATACTTTTTTGGTTACCACAGCAGACTGAACGTAAATCAGAATTAAAAATGTCAGAAAGCCAAAAATTCAAAGACGACGTCTCCTACCATATTCTTTACGGGCCTCCATGGCCTAGTGGTTAAGAGCGCTGACTCTTGATCATTAGGTGTCTCATCGCTGTGGTTTGAGCCTCGCTTGGGTTACATGTGGGATGCCAAGTTCTGCAACGGAAGGTCGGGTGGTTTTTCTCCAGGTGCCCCGGTTTTCGCCCACCTCTGATTAACGATCGACTCGATATAAGTGAAATAATCTTGAAAGGGCCGTAAAACCTAAACAAAAATAAAACTACCATATTCTAGTTCTGATGTAACTGTGGTGTTACCAGCTTTGATGACTCAGTGGTGGAGTGTCCGCTTTGGGATGAGGTTGTAGGTCTCGATCCCCGGCTATGTCATGTAGTTGATGTTACTTGTTTCTGAAAGATATCAGAATCAGATATTTTTCAGATATGTTAAGTTAAATAAAGTTTTTATCCTTATCACTGTTTATGAGCTACTATGCTTTGTTATTACAGCATCAGTTTCGTAGAATTATTTAGTTGCATAGACTCGTTTATGCTATGCTGTGCTCGCTCTTAGGCTAAGCCTATTTACATATTATGCTGCCACATGGTTGCCCATGATTGGAAATAAACTTTATTCTATTCTATTCTACCTACCGCTATGAACCCATCGACCAATCAACTCACTCGTTACATATTCTTTTAGGGTTTGTTGCCAACAACAGAAACTGTTTTGGCGTGTTTATTATGGTGTCTCTTTTGGCCTTTTAGATGCAATAAAACCGATTTAAAATGGTAATTTCACTGCTGTGAGCTGAGGAAATATATAGTCATTCCTATGATAGAGTTTAATTTGTGTACATGCAAAACAATGGAATGGTGGTTTTGTGAAATAATACGCTTTCTTGAAATTGGGGTCCCGGGACGTTTTGGTCTATCTATCTATCTTCATATACTGAGTCGGTCAAATCTGGGCGCCCAAATCTGGCCATTACCTCAGTTGGGTGGTGCGCTAAATTTAGAATTTAGCCAAAAAAAAAAAAAAAAAAAAACACCCACTGGATGAGTTCTTAAGGGTTTACCGAAGTACAAAAAGTGGGTGGGGTACCCCTCAACATGACTTTTCTTTTTAGCCAAAACACGGAGTCGGAGAAAAAGTTTGAATATACTGGAAAGTAACACGTCTTCAAACATAACATTATCTAATAAGCAATTATCAAACTGCTTGTAGGTTTACACAGCCGATGCAAAAAATGAGGGTGACAGCATTTGCGCTCAAAGTCATATTTACCTAATTTTTCAGGACCTAAAATGTACAGTGTACTGTTCTTGGAAGGGTGAACTACAATGTCTTAGAGTATTACTAACAAAAATTGTCTCCTGTCTAAGAAACATTTGTGCCACCACGAGATATTTTTCATAAGTTCTTTGGTCGCCATTTTTCATTCATGGGATTTGTAAACAAAATATCAACACTTATTTGGAAACGCATATCGCCAAATCGGCTCGACGATGTAACATGACAACTATGCGCCGTGAAACAGGAACCCTTTCTGCATCGTTTTGTGCAAGTTTAAGTATTTTATAAACTTACGATTAATCATCCAACAGGTCAATTTTATAGTCATTTTTTAGTCATAACAGCTGATTGGAAACATTTGTTGTTGAGCATGAGGAAGTCATGGCTTTATCACATAAATATTACTACGCCTCAAGCGGAACTAGGACAAAACATCGAAAAAATTCCGATGTGTCCTCAAAGTTTTTGTTGTTTCATAAATCTAAATGACTTTTGTGCTTAAATAGCTTAAAATTGTTCTTGAATAAATGGTAATTCTTCAAAAATTTGAATATTTTGGGACTATATTTTTGCGTTCGTGTCACCAGATATGGAAGTCCTTAGGTGTTTCCGGTTTCATTGACAAGCCTTTGAAAAAAAAACGTGTTAACAAATTTCACAAATTTTGCACTGTAGACATGTGAATCAAGGTAAGCATTTATAAAGAGACTTAGATTATGGATTTTGCTGTAAGAATGAATAGGTTCAAGAGTTCGATTGTCGAAAAAACACCACTTATTTGAATTTCAACAGCTAGTCTAATTTACGTTATTGATAGTAAACCTACACCTCGTGACCAAATGTAAACATGTATGGTGGTCAATAGAAGACGGCAGTTATGCGCTCTCTGCAATTATTTTGTGGCATACTGTCAATGTTGTTATAATTAAAATATGTGGCCCTGAAAAAGATACATAGTTCTCTAAGGAAAGAATTTGCTCCACAGGACCAAAATTGTTCCTTTTCAATTTAAACACTTATTGATAAGGGAGACAAAAATAATTTGGCTCCTTTGAATGTGTATCCTTTCTTTCTACTTGAACTGCGATCGGTCACATCTGACCATTACTCGCAGGTGTACATTACATGCACACCAGGTTTGCAGGATGAAAGCCTACACAGTAATCATCCCCCCCCCCCCCCCCCCCCCCCCGTCTGGGCTTGAAAAAATAAAAAGGCTGCATGATGATTCCACGCACAGCTGATTCCGAAAGCACACAAGGACTGGTAAACCGGTTTTATAGAGAATCTAAGCCTGCCCAGGAAAAGCCGTGCAAGTCGGACCCTCCATGCTTATTTATAAACCCTTTTTGTTTTGTTTTCTCTCCCAATACTGTTTTCGGTCGATTCTGACCATGATAACAGGTTTGGGGTGTGGCACAAAAAGTTTTCAATCCCCATCCCCAAAAAAGAGCTTTGTGACACTGCCATCAGCAGATTAAAACTATTTACAAGAAGTCATCAGGGGAAGGAATCCATACCTATCCCCTGCCCAACCCTATGATATTATATTTTGGCCTGAAACCCATCAACTGTCTCAAAATAGACAGCTTCGATTGTAAGGCCATTCCAAGTTGCAATTGTCTCTTAAAACAATCCATGTAAGCATTAGGACGGTGATACTGAAAGGGATGGGACCTGGTTCTCCTACATCCTCCAACAGCTCCAGATAGGTACCTACTCTTATCTATAAAGGTTTCTTTGGGCGACAGGGCTTCAGGTGTCATTTAATCTCAATGTCGGGTAAAAGTCACACAAAATTGGAAGCAACTTCTCCAAAATGACCTATATAGTGTTGATGGGGACATTAAAATTCAAATCAAACAAAACAGTGACATGAAAACAAGGGAGACAACTAAATCTTCGAATGATTCAGTTGTAGTAGCTGCCGCAGTTATTGTCCACCATACCTTTTTTCTAGACTACTTTTTAGCAACAAATATGTCTGATAATTGTATTATTTTGATAGACAGTATGGGCACAAATTTGCTGTATACTCTACTGTGGAATATTTTTGAGCAATGACATTCTCACACATTGTAGTAGAATAACCTGTGAACCTATTTATGCAATTTTATTTGGCTGTATTACCAAGGAGATTGTGTTTGAACGCAAATGGATTGAAGCACATAAAGAGAGGTATGTTTTTCTCAATAATTCCTGAATTTCTGAAAAAATTCTAATAGAACATGTGAATAAGTTGAAATAAATTATAGGCCAAGTAACTTTTCAAAAAACTTGACAGTTTTGCAAAATTCAATTAAACAAATTTTGAACACCACACCATTACCCCACCCACTTTTTGTACATTGGCATCCCCTTAAAACTTTACAATCTGCTTTCAGAGGTGTACTAAAACGCACACCTCTGTATCCCAATCTACACCATGCGGGCTTTGAACTCCTCTGCAGTTTTGGCATTTACCACAGAAGAGGGAAGACTATTCCACTGAGGAATAGTTCTAGGGAAGAAAGAATTCTTCAGGGCATCACCATAGGCCTGGTACCTTTGATATTGACAGTTGTTTAGTTTTGATGCCCTTGTTTGAGTTGAAGTAGTCACAGGGGTCAAGTATTTATCTTTATTAAGAGACACTGTGTCAGAGTGTATCTTGTAAAAGAAGGTTAAAGAGGACTGCTCGTGACGGGCCTCCAAGGATGGCCACTCCAGCTCATCGAGCATTTCACCAACACTGCTTCTGTTCCGCCATCGCCTGCAGGTCCATCGGGCAGCCGTCCTCTGAACCTTCTCAACCTGTTGAACCTGAGTTTTAACATGGGGATGCCAAACAGGTGATGCATACTCTAATTGAGGTCTAACCAAGGTTTTGTATGCAACACCCTTTGTCTGCCTAGGTGCAAAAGCCAAATTACGTCTAAGAAACCCTGTCCTAGTTGCTTTAGAGGTAATCTCAGAAATATGTTGACCCCAATCAAGATTATCAGTAATGGTGATACCAAGATATTTTGCGGATTGGACATGTTCCAAAGTATGCTGATGTAATGAGTAGTTGAATTTAATCTGCTTGTCTGGAGGGTGCCGTGACACCCTCATTGACTGACATTTGGCCACATTGAACTTCATTTGCCAATCGGCCTCCCAACGTGCTAGGCTATCCAGGTCATCTTGTAAGATAAGACAGTCAGAAGTAGTATATATATGTTCCTATACAAAACACAATCATCAGCAAACAAGCGAACAGATGACCTGATATTATCAGGAAGATCGTTACTAAATACAGTCAAACCTCGATAATTCGAAGTGCAAGGGACCGCAGGGATTCCTTCGAATTAACGAGAGTTCGAATTATCGAAATCGGATATGTTCGGATTTTTTTTATTCAATGCATTTCAAATGACTATAATTCGAACTTCATTTCGGCGCTATGATAAAGAAACGGTAATAACTGCCAAAGCATTAAAGAAAATGAGGTACGTGAAGGTTAATCTCATCGTCTTTTATGCTTGACAGGGCTACGAAAGCAGGAAATAATAATAAAACTTGAACTTACATTTTTATTTACAGCCATCAACAATAACAAAAATGAAGGTTGAATGCAAATTACTAAACCATTTTACTGACGAAATATTTAACCCCGCAAAAAGAACAACACATAATAAACATCAAATAAAATATTCATTGCGGACGAAATCAATTAAAGACACCAATTACTCAATAAAGGATCATCACCTGTAGTGTGGCCGTTAATCCGGTGTTAGTTACCTGTATCTACTAATTCTTGAAGTCAGTCGGGTGTGAAGTGTAAGGCCAAAAAAAAAAATAGGTGTGTTTCAGGTTTCAGCTTGAAAAAAATTAGGTGGGGAAGGTCGATTTAATTTTTTTTTTTATTTTGTTTATACACTGTATAGAGCATTTCTGCGGAAATAGTAGTAGTAAACACCGAAACGCTCGGAAACTGACCGAATTAGAACAAATAAACCGCACGCAACCGCTCGCGTAGTTCCGAGTCGTTTCGCCCCGCGATTTTTTTTACGAGTCGTTTCGCCCCGCGATTTTTTTTTTCTTTTTTTTTGCAATAAAAAATTTAGGGTCGGGCCTAAAACTAAGGTAGGGTCGGGAAACCGGAAACACACCTATTTTTTTTTTTTTTGGCCTAACAATCGAACTCGCCGCAAAATTGCGTTGTGTGACCTTGATTAGCCAAGTAATATTTCGAATTAAACAGGGGATTTTAATAAGAATTTCTTTGATTGTGACCGACGAAACTGTTCGAAAAATCGAATTTTTCGAAAAATCGAAATTCGAAAAATCGGTAATATTTTTGCAATAACTTATAGAGAAAAATGTCGGGACCGCCAGTCGTCTTCGAAAAATCGGTAGTTTCGAAAAATCGGCGTTCGAATCATCGAGATTCTACTGTATCAAGAAAAGGACCGGTCCAAGTACCGTCCCTTGTGGGACGCCGGACAAAACAGGGACTGGATCCGACGCTTGGCCGTCAAGTACAACTTGTTGTGTGCATCCAGAGAGCCATGAGCTAACCCACTTAAGTGTGGATCCTCTAATCCCATAATGATCTAGCCTCCTGTGAGGTACCTTGTCGAAGGCCTTGGCAAAATCCATGATAATCAGGTCAGTCTGTTTGTGGCCACGATTAATGGCCCCATCCAGATTGCTCACTATGTCATGGTAGAACTGAACTAATTTGTTGTTGTTGTTGTATATCTATAAGGCATTTTATCGCTGCCTATAGCCACTTGGTACTTAAATAAGTCACTTGTACATTTCACTATGTGAAAAACTCATGATACTAATTGAGTTTCACAAGACCTTCGACTTCGGAAACCATGCTGGCAGTCAGCAAGAATGCTTTCAGAGGCTAGGTGCTTGTTAATGTTGCTAACTAATATTTGCTCCAGGGTTTTGCAACAGATGCATGTGAGCGACACCGGTCTGTAATTCGCAGCATCATATTTTTCTCCTTTCTTAAAGACCGGGGTTACGTTTGCTTGTCGCCAGTCATCTGGTACAGTGCCCCGAGCAAGTGATTCATTGAAAAAAAAGGCCAGCAGGGGAGATATTTCAGCACTACATTCCTTAAGCACTCTGGCATGCAGACCGTCAGGCCCAGATGCCTTATGTATGTTGAGCTTGTCCAACAGTTTTGCGACCCCTTTGGGGTCATCTGTAATGTCCCCCATAGAGGGGAACGGACTTGTACCTTTTGATGGTAGCTCACTGTCAGCTTCACGTGTAAACGTCGATTGAAACTGCTTATTACATATATTTGCCCTTTCACACGATTCAGTTTTCAAAATTCCATTTTCCCTAAGTGAAGTGATCCCAAAAGATTCTTTTTTCAGGGACTTTACGAATGACCAAAATTTCTTAACTTTTCCCTAGTCTTGTGAGGTCCCTAGTCGTTTCGGCCCAATTTTGGGGATTGGTCGTTTCGGAAAAATCGGTGGGTCGTTTTGGTCCGAATTTTTTCTCACCATTCCAAAGCATTGCATTGTAATATCACATATCAGAGATCAGCCTGTGCTATTGCACTCTTCACTCGTCTAAAGATAAAAGATAAAGAAGCTTTATTTAAAATCGCATATTCAAAACAAATAACATAAGCTCTGTAGAGCTTTTATTGCGACAAACAAAGTATCCTCTAACAAATACTTACCTGCCTTCATTTATCTTCCAAGGACTACCCCTGATAATGCGAGCGTCAGCCAAGAGAGCTCCTAGTACCATTTTTCATGCCTTTGGTATGGCGCAACCAGGGATTGAACGCGCGACCTCCCATTCCCGAAGCGGACACTCTACCACTGAGCTATCGGGGCCGGTAAAAACAGAATTGTTTACTGGTGACACATCCTTAGACAACATTCACCAGGACCATCGACCTACAGAACTAGTCCCTAGACCTCACAAGAGTGGTGGCTCATTCCGTTATAAACAGCGCAGAAGCCATAGAGGCAGAGCTCTCGGAAACCCAGGATTCTGCGTATTTTACGCCAACTTTTTGCCATTGTACGCATAAAATTCACTACTGCCGATTCTTTTGTACGCATGTTTTTATTGCGACACGCGTCCAAAATTACAGAAGTGGTAAAACCGGAAGCTAATATAGGCCGTTTACGCAATACCAGTAAAGATCAAATGCGGCCCCGCTTTTTGTGTTGAAAGCACACTTGCCACATACTGACAGGTATTTTTGCAAGTGGTTGGTTTGCGGCTCATGTTAAAAATGATTGTACCTTTTTAATCTCGTAGCGCTAATCCCTGTGATATTTCGAATTATAATTAATTAGATTACTGATTGATGTAAGCATGAACCATCAACAGATTAACATTAGTCGGTAAAATATCACATTTAGTTACGGCGAAGACGATATTATTGACGAATTACCAATGTCATGTATTTTCGCGACTACACGATCATACTTTTTATCGCTCGGTCAAAGAGTGTTTCGATGTTTACTGGTGACATAAATATCTGTAATTCTTCAAAATGCAATCGTTTTAACAATTAATACAGGAAGTCAGTCTTAGTCAGGATGCTTCCCCTACGTATTTGTTCACAAAATTATGAGCTAATGTCACGTAGATATATGTCTGAATTTGAAAGCACAAACATGGCTGTATAGAAAGCTTCTTTTTTGATTTGTGTTAACATTATATCTGCTGTTATCCTAGAAATGTGAGAATAAATGGGAGCAACTGCATGTTTTTTTTTTTTTTTTTGTTTTTTATGGGGGGGGGGGGGAGTGTGCGTTTTACTGGGGTATACATTATTTTCCTCATATTTCTACAAAACATCAGATTGTGGCTGCTTCTTAGACACATCAGGGAAATAGTTCTAACTAGTACCCACAATCTACACGTCAGTTATTCATATGGATGTGTAGCCTGATGATAAGAAATTTTCGTCTATGTTCTATGCGCAATCGAGATCAGAACTCCAACTTTATATTTTGGAATCCAACTTTTTACCTGTGAATCCAACTTCTTACCTGTGAATCCAACTTTTTACAAGGAAGGATTCCTGGAATCCTGTTTTCAAAATCCTAGTGAGAGCTCTGAGAGGGCTCCTTTGAACAGCAAAGACTGATCACATCCACAGGGATATACAGAAAAGAAGCTTTAACGTCGCATATCCAAAACAATTTACATATGCTCTGTAGAGCTTTTATTGCGACAAGCAAAGTATCCTTTACATAAGAATCGTCTATAGTGAATTTTACCCGTACAACGGCAAAAAGTTGGCATCAAATAGGCATAATCCTGCATTTCCGAGAGCTCTGTAGACCATCGTGGGCTTGCATGCAATCAGATCAAGGTTTTTGAGGATTGCACAAACCTTCAAAACCTTTGAGACTTGCACGGACTTTCTACAGCCACAGCGTCATCATCAGAGTTTTGATTAACATGCACAAGGTTCAACATAAACTTTTTAATAAGTGGACAAGGTGGTCCTGTAACTCTTGGGATACACTGGACTTGATCTAAGTTCAGTTGGACCGAAGAAATGATGAAAATCATACTGAATTGATAAATGTACATTAGTTCTGCAGTAATCAGATTATTATTATTTATCAACACAGATGGTAAATCTTCTGCAACAAACTGAAAACACAAACTAATTTTATGATAAATGTTTAAAACAGGGATTTTGATAACTTTGTTGGAAGATTTTCAACTGGACCATTCGGACCAGCCAGCCACTGACCGTGCTAGACCTAACCAGGTTTCCACTAGACAATGTCCATTGGTCTTGGGGTTAATGTCGAACCCTATGTGCAGGTACAGGGGCAACATCCACATAAAAGGGCCCCCTTCAAGGTAGCTGGCTTGCTGCACGCATGGTAGATCTCACACCAGATCACCAGGTTTGTCTATCATGAGGGTCAATAGCAGAGAGCTTCCACTCTCTTTGATCTCTCTCTGTCAGCTGCTTCCAGGTCATCTTCGGCATCCAAGGCCCATGCCTTCCATCTACCTGTATGTCACAGGCAGTCTTGACTGCACTGTTGGAGTGTTCCACTTGTCCGTACCAGCGGAGCTTTCTCTCTTTCCGGATGAGGTCCAGGTCCTCAATGCCAAGCTGTGCAAGTAGCTCACTGGACCTGATGGTGACAGTGTCCTGTGGCTTGACATTGTAGAGCTGTCTCCACTGTTCATTGCCCTGTCATTCAGCTGCAGACGCTGGACATACAAAGAGATAGAAGGGATAGCTTTGCCATAATGAATTGATGCGTATGTTGGTCCAAGTTTCAGGCCTCATATTTTTCAGGCACATGCAGGATTTCAGGCTTTTAAGACTTGATTGTTTCTTGATTTTTTCTAGATTTTAGGCTTTTTAGATTTTGTTCTTTCCTCCTATATTCTGTTTAAAATGACTATTGAACACTTATCCTCTGAATAAAATTATTTTGCTACCCCCATTTCTGCCTATTCACTTATCAAAGTATTTGATATAATGTATTCAAGTCACAAACTGCATTACAAACAGTGTAGATCCTGATCAGATGGCTTCTTCAGAAGCCATCTGATCTGGATCTACACTGTTTGCAAAGGTAATGGTTGACATGTACAGCAGGATGAGGATTAAGGCTGCAAAATCAGGTTTTTCAGGCTTTGAAAAGCTTGGTCAGTATGAGGCCTGAAGTTTGCATGTCGTTTTTTCCATCAGGAAAGACTCAGATCATCCTGTGCATGCATGCAATCTAATCAGAGTCTTCATAGATATGAACCATCTGCATTCACAATGCCATCCACGGTGTTATTCATTTATTTCACATTATAAGTTGTTAGCTTTTTAAGTAGTAACTTAAATCATCACACGTTAATGATCCGTTAATCAATCACCCGTTAATCAGTTTTGCTGGAGTTGTCTAATCCCCTTCCTTTTGTCTATCGTTGATTAACTGAGTGCCGGCGCATAGCCTTATTTAGCTGTGGAAACACGTGAAATGCGAGCGTCTTCAGTTATGCAGGTGAATTAATTTTTAAGCCCTTTGACTTCATCGGCGAATTCTGTTAACCTACAAAATATCCAAATACATGTATGTTTTAATTGATATGCTTTCATTTCAAGGAAGTCTTTTGAATGCAAGCAATCAATGTATATCAGGTGCTCAGAGCCAGAGACACCATCCCATCACTCATCCTTGTAATCGCTCATTACGATTGTCAAAGGATCATTAATAAATCTTCTGTTTTTGTGCATTGCATGTGACAAAGAAGCCACATCAACGTCGGTGCAATTTCATGAGGTTTATGCAACCTCACATCTTATACCGGTACATGACGTTGCACCGACATTGATTTGACATTGCCCTAGTGCCGGCTGTGTGATTATTATCCGATATACAATTTTATATATAATTGTAGTAAAGTTGTTTTCAGGCAATTATCAAATCCTAGTCGCACCACCTCATTGGTGCTAACAAAATACATTAATTCGGCTATCATAAACATGGCTAACGTGAAAGGCCATGTAAAAATATTCCATGTATAAAATAATTAAAATATTATATCATCTAATAAAATCTGGCCGAAATGACCCACCGAAATAGGTCAAAATGACCCAGGTCCAAATTTAGGCCGAAACGACTCAGGACCGAAACGTCCCGGATTCGATATGGGTGGGTATACCTGTGCAATTTTCTTACTTCTATAGTTTGAAGATACCTTGAAGATCATTGAGGGGCTCAGCTGTAAGGTCCTTCAGTCCTTTTTAAGCCCACCCCTTGTATGGACTAGGTTTGATCCCTTGTGTCAAATGTCGTTGGGTGCCCCAAGTTCATGACCGCCTTAACCTTTACCCTGCTGTAGGCGACAAGCCCTATCTTTGCAAACAGTGTAGATCCAGATCAGATGGCTTCTGAAGAAGCCATCTGATCAGGATCTACACAGTTTGACATTCAGTTTATGAATATGTAGAAATAAGCTGCATCAAGTAATCTGATTGGTTCAAAGTCAGAAATGAGTGTGGCTTAATTGAATATTCAGCAGGTTAAAGGTTAACTCTGTGACGTCATCATTCTTTGCGGTTATTTTTAGCTGTCAACTATGGCATCACTGCCAGTTAGTGAAGCAAAAGCAGAATATTTTCAAGCACTTTTAATAAAATAAATATCATAAAACTCTCAAAACAGCAAAACTAATACTTAAAATCCTGTCCTTTTGCTTCATTGATGCTCCAAACCTCATTATTTGAATGTTTTCTGGTCATATGGCTGCAATTAAGCCCTTTTAAAGTTTTTTGCTCTTTTTCCATCAAATAAAAATTTGACAAAAAATAATCAACATACCGACCCTAATTTTTTTTCGGCAAATTAGCCGAAAAAAACAACAACTATTTTTAGGCCTCAGTAGAAAGATAGATGACTTTCCTATACATCAAGGTGTTAGGCAGGGTGGGATACTCTCCACTGATTTATACAAAGCCTACATTGACTCTCTACTAAAATATCTTGAGAGTAAAAGGCTCGGTTTACATCTAGGAATAGTTGATATTGGAAATCCGACAGTTGCAGATGATGTAGCCTGTCTCACAAAATGGAAAGAGGATTTGCAGCTCATACCCAGGCTGCTCAGCACAGCACACTGCTACTCCACGAGTAACAGATACCAAATACACTCTGTGAATATGGAGGAAACCTTACTCACAGATCACAAGACAATTGAGAAACATGTATGGACTTTGGGAGAAAATGAGATGAAGATCTCTGATTGTTCAGCGCATTTAGGACTTTCAAGAATGGGTAACAGAGAGAATTACCTTAGCTAGACGAACAGGATATCTTCTAATGAATACTGGCCTACACAGCTCTAACTGGCTAAATCGTAAAGTATCATATGTTATATATACAGAGCATAATATGTCCTTCCGCGAATGCTCTATGGGCTTGATCAAGACACAACTACAACAAATGGAGAGATACCATCTACCTACCCTTCGCCAGATACTATGATTACCTTCCCGTATTGCAACTTCAGCAGTTCTTATACTGTTAGGAGCACTGCCAGTTCTCGCTGACTCTAAATTTGGAGTAATTTACTTAAAGCTGCCGCGATTAATCAAAAAATCGATTAATTGATTGATATGTTTCTCACAAACGATTATCATTATTGATTTGTTTGTAATCGATTTTTGATAAGTACGATTTCCTACAAAAAGTTATGCCTAAAATAGCTGAATGAGTGGCAAACAGTGCAGACCCTGATGAGACGCCGCATGATGCGGCGTCTCATCTGGGTCTACACTGTTTGCTCAGGCCTGTCTGTTCAAATAAACATATGGTAAAATGCAACATATGGTAAGAGCCATGCTCAGACAGAAGGCCAGGGAGGTAAAATTATGACAAAAACCTTAGCGATTACTAATCGATTATCGATCGCAGTGACATGACTGAAAATCGATTATCTTTTCAGCTCCGATTAGCCAGCCCTAAATTTACTCCAACATTATCATTTCCGACTCCAACTGCTTGGAAAGTCTAAATAGTAAAGTATGGTAAAACTCCAACTTTTTCTGGAGGACAGCAGTTTTACTCCAATTTTCAAAATCCTAGTGAGAACCCTGACTCCCAATAGATGCTGAAATTCACAAGAGACAACTAAATTTGCTTCATTCAGTTGTCAATAGTAGCAATAAATGTCTTCAAGATTTGGAACAGCAACAGTTGGCTTGTAGCTTTGACAACGCATACAGCTTCTTTTACGTCATTACCCAAGTGCTTGCGAAATACAACCTGCCTACGCTGAGCTGGCTTTTTTGTGGCGAATATTGGGAAGCTACAGTGGAAGAGTGTATGAAAGCGGGCTGTATCATCATTGTGGACTAATAGTCGATGATATAAAGACTAAGGAAACATTGAAGTATTTGTGTGTCCATCGGCTACGGGAGGGATCAACGCATACTGTATGGCAGAACCTAGAAACGGGGACAGTGGTTAGAAAAGCATGCTTTCTCATGAGCATGTACATCCTCCTATCATGTGAGCATAAATTCAGTAACAAGGCAGCTAATCCAACCTGTCGTCTGTGTCAGCTCGACACTGAAGTTATTCGACATACAGTGACGAGGTACCCAGCTTTTCATAGTATCCAGACGTCACCCTGAATCAGCTCAGGGACAGTCTCAGGGTTGTGGATGTGGTGGTTGTAATGTATGTGGTACATGTACACACAATGTGTGATTTTGAGCAGAAATAAGAAAAATAATGTACTCCCGTGTTAACTTCAGTTTTACTATCTAAAAGTGGGGTTAGAGGGGCTGAACCTCTATAGCGCAGTGGTTAACGCGTTCAACTCATGATCGAAAGGTTGTGCATTCGAATCCGGCACCCTGTATTGAGGTGTGTCCTTGGGCAAGACACGTAATGACACTGCCTCACAGCCCTCACTCCACCTAGGTGTAAATGGGTAGCAGTGGTGTAATAGTGACTGCCTCTCTCTCTCGCGCGCGCGAAAACATCCGGAATGAGTGTTCGAGGGCGATTAAATAAGCTTGAAGCTTCCATCGCAATCGAACTAAAATAAATTAGTTTTAACTAAATTTTATAGGAAAGTCATGATGGATTATGTATTGTTATTTTTGTTATTATTATCATGATTGTAATTAATTATTATAATTATTATTACCAAACATAATGATAGCAGTGGAGGAATAACAATACCTTTAAATCCCAACTTTTTGAAAGCTAGAGAAGTTTTGCTTGGGTACGGACATGTACATGTAAGTTTCCAGTCAAGAAGACACGTGTATATGAGGTTTCAGCTCATAAGCACCTTTACCTGTACCGTGGAAGTCTTTTGAGGCATACATGATTTTTTTCTGCTCCACGCTCCTCATGAGGGACTCACACAAGTCAGTGTGGACAAGCGCGAAAATTCCGTGGATTTTGAGTGGAAATTATGTGGAAGTTAATCCCTTTCATGTTCCTCCGTTGCCATGGGTGATATAACCATCACGGTGAGCATACTGTAGGCCTAGTCAACAAGTGCAGACCCAGATCAGACTGCTCCAAAGGAGCAGTCTGATCAGGTTCTACACTTTTTGCCATTCCATCTGCACCTTTTGGACTCCTTGCATGATTGTGGAATGAATATGTTTGTTTGTTTGATTTGAGGTTTAACGTCCCCGTCAATACTGTATTACTGTAAAGTTCATTTTGGAGACGTTGCTTCCAATTTTGTGGGACTTTTACCCGACATTGAGATGAAAAGAAATCTCAAGCCCTGTCGCCCAATGAAACCAATAGGGTTTATTAGCATGGACAGTCCGCCTCACACCGCGGTTCATGGACAGGCTTAGATCCTCTAAACAGTTTACCTGTACTAGTGTGCAGGCTGGATTCAGCTCTGCATGGAAGCATCATGCAGCCCATATATTTCTTCAAGCCCCTATGGGCCGAGGAACGAATCTGTTAAAATTTTAGGAGAATTACAGAAAGTCCTCGAGGAGTCCGAATTTTTAGGCTTTTTATGGTATGCAATGATGATCATTGTTATAAAGAAGTTTGTATGCATTTCTTTTCATTTGCAGAGTGACAGTGATTCAGAGAGATATTGCTTTGTCGTAGAGTGGTATGATGAATTGGCAGCTTTGATACGGCGTTACCATTTCATGTATTACCTGAAAGATGGAGCAGTAGAAATGGTAGGTTTACTTTTAAGGCCAGAATTGGTAGCAATAATCTCTCCCTTCCCAGGTAGTTGAAGTCCTCTTACATGAGGATACACTGTAATGGTGTATTAACCCTTATCCTGCTGAATAAATCAGTTTAGCTTATGACGTCGCGTCTGAGAGTGTAATAACGCCATGTAATATTTTCTATAATCCACTAGTGGATTAAATTTGCAGATTAGTTAGTTACGTCCCATAACATTACACAAACGACGTCCTTAACGATGTCGCGTTTACTTACGGCGGAATATTGACATTTTTAGCTCACCTGAGCCGAAGGCTCATGTGAGGTATTAGTATACCACGATCCGTCGTCGTCGTCCGTCGTCCACACTTTCAAAGAAGTATATCTCCGGAACCAGTGGGCCAATCTTGATCAAATTTCATGTGAAGCATTATCAGGTAGCGGGAAAGGCTGCATACTGTTTTCGGGCAGATCGGATTGGAACTCTGGTTGCCATGGCAACAAATATCTCCCATAGACTTAACATAGGAAAAAGTTTGTCATCACTCTAGCTCCGTCAATTTTTTTCTGATCGTCTTCATTCTTGCAGATAACGAGGACAGGCATGAAATCTCGATCAAGTTCGATTTTGGGCTGAATCGGATTATTCACTCAGGAGTTCGGTGCCCTTGAGCGTTAGGAAAAAGCTTGTCATCACTCTAGCTCCGTCAATTTTTTTCTGATCGACTTCATTCTTGCAGATAACGAGGACAGGCATGAAATCTCGATCAAGTTCGATTTTGGGCTGAATCGGATTATTCACTCAGGAGTTACGTGCCCTTGAGCGTTGAAAAAATTGCCTATTGACTTAACATGGGGAGAATGTTGTCATCACCGTAGCTGCTTCAATTATTTTCAGATTGGCTTTATTCTTGCAGATAACCAGCACAGCCATGAAATCTCGGTCAAGTTCGATGACTGGCAGAATCGGATCATTCACTTAGGAGTTACCTGCCCTTGTGTGTTTTTGCATTAGGGTTAATGGGAATTTCAAAAATGTATATCTTAAAGACTACTTGGCCAACTTTGATCAAATTTCATGTGTCGCATTATTTGGCAAGTGGAAAGGCTTCATTAGGTTTTCAGGCAGATCTGAGTGGAACTCTGGTTGCCATGGCAACATCTAGCTCCCATAGACTTCACATAGGAAAAAGCTTGTCATCACTCTAGCTCCGTCAATTTTTTTCTGATCGACTTCATTCTTGCAGATAACCAGTACAGGCATAAAATCTCGGTCAAGTTCGATTTTGGGCCAAATCAGATAATTCACTCAAGAGTTACGTCCCCTTGAGCGCCCGAAAAATTGCCTATCGACTTAACATGGGGAAAATGTTGTCATCACTGTAGCTAGTAACGAGGACAGGCATAAAATCTCGGTTAAGTTCGATTTTGGGCAGAATCGGAATATTGACCTCGGAGTTACGTGACCTTGAGCGACAAAAAATTTGCCCATAGACTTAACATAGGGAAAATGTTGTGACTACGATAGCGACTTGAATTTTTTTCAGATCAGCTTCAAACTTACAGGTAACGAGGACAGGCATAAAATCACGGTTAAGTTCGATTTTGGGCCGAATCGGATTATTTGCCTTGGAGTTACCTGCCCTTGAGCATGAAAAATTACGTTGTGACCACGATAGCAACTTTATTTTTATTCAGATCAGCTTCAAACTTGCAGGTAACAAGGACAGGCATAAAATCCCGGTTAAGTTCGATTTTGGGCCGAATCCGAATATTGACCTCGGAGTTACGTGACCTTGAGCGACAAAAAATTTGCCCATAGACTTAACATAGGGAAAATGTTGTGACTACGATAGCGACTTGAATTTTTTTCAGATCAGCTTCAAACTTGCAGGTAACGAGGACAGGCATAAAATCACGGTTAAGTTCGATTTTGGGCCGAATCGGATTATTTGCCTTGGAGTTACCTGCCCTTGAGCATAAAAAAATACATTGTGACCACGATAGCAACTTTATTTTTATTCAGATCAGCTTCAAACTTGCAGGTAACGTGGACAGGCATAAAATCTCAGTTAAGTTCGAATCGGAATATTGACCTCGGAGTTACATGACCTTGAGCGACAAAAAATTTGCCCATAGACTTTACATAGGGAAAATGTTGTTACTACGAAAGCGACTTGAATTTTTTTCAGATCAGCTTCAAACTTGCAGGTAACAAGGACAGACATAAAATCTCGGTTAAGTTCGATTTTGGGCCGAATCTGATTATTTGCCTTGGAGTTACCTGCCCTTGAGCATAAAAAAAATACGTTTTTACCACGATAGCAACTTAATTTTTATTCAGAACAGCTTCAAACTGGCAGGTAACGTGGACAGGCATAAAATCTCAGTTAAGTTCGAATCGGAATATTGACCTCGGAGTTACATGACCTTGAGCGACAAAAAATTTGCCCATAGACTTTACATAGGGAAAATTTTGTGACTACGATAGCGACTTGAATTTTTTTCAGATCAGCTTCAAACTTGCAGGTAACGAGGACAGACATAAAATCTCGGTTAAGTTCGATTTTGGACCGAATCGGATTATTTGCCTTGGAGTTACCTGCCCTTGAGCATAAAAAAATACCTTGTGACCACGATAGCAACTTTATTTTTATTCATATCAGCTTCAAACTTGCAGGTAACGAGGACAGGCATAAAATCTTGGTTAAGTTCTATTTTGGGCCGAATCGGAATATTGACCTCGGAGTTACGTGACCTTGAGCGACAAAAAATTTGCCCATAGACTTAATTAGGGAAAATGTTGCGACTACGATAGCGACTTGAATTTTTTTCAGATCAGCTTCAAACTTGCAGGTAACGAGGACAGACATAAAATCTCGGTTTAGTTCGATTTTGGACCGAATCGGAATATTTGCCTTGGAGTTACCTGCCCTTGAGCATAAAAAAATACGTTGTGACCACGATAGCAACTTTATTTTTATTCATATCAGCTTCAAACTTGCAGGTAACGAGGACAGGCATAAAATCTTGGTTAAGTTCGATTTTGGGCTGAATCGGAATATTGACCTCGGAGTTACGTGACCTTGAGAGACAAAAAAATTTGCCCATAGACTTAACGTAGGGAAAATGTTGTGACAGAAATAGGGACTTGAATTTTTAGCTCACCTGAGCCAAAGGCTCCAGTGAGCCGATAGTATACCAAGGCTCCAGAGTCCGTCGTCTGTCGTCCGTCCATCCGTTGTCCACACTTTCAATGAAGCATATCTCAGAAGGCAGTCGACCAATCTTGTTTAAATTTTATTTGTAGCACCATTGGGCAAGGGGAAAGGCTGCATTAGGTTTTGGAGCTAGTCTGGTTCATTTGTTCCTTCATTCTTCTTTCTCTCCATACAGAGATAATAGACCAATGTTAAATTTTTAATCAAAGATTTCTCAGGAACTATAAAAGCTAGAAGCATCAAATTTGGTATTCAATAGAATAATGATGACTTATTTTGTGTAAGAGACATTGGGCTTTCTCAGCTTATTTGTTCATCTGTTCTTTCATTCTTCTTTCTCTCCATTTTGACCAATGTTAAATTTTCGTCAAAGATTTCTCAGGAACTATAGAAGCTAGAAGTCTGAAACTTGGAATGCAATGCAATAATCATGACTTATATCCTGTAAGGGTCAATGGGCTGGATTCTATTAGCAGATTTAGTAGTCAAGTCTGTGAATTGTTAAAACTTAAGTTCCTCAGGTGAGCGGTTTAGGCTCATTGAGCCTCTTGTTGTAAAATAAAACTTGAATAAAAAGCGTTTATAAATGTCATATAATAAATAGAATCTTGCATTCGTGCTCATGTATTATTGGATTTATTTAACTCGTTGCGGAAAAGGAATAAAATGCTCGGCAAAGCCTCGCATTTTATCCCTTTACCTCAACTCATTTAATAAATTCAATAATACATGAGCACTCATGTAAGATCCTCTATTTAAGCACATCCTTCTCTGATTATCAACTTATAAAAGTACTTGATAAAATGTACTCGTCCAATTCACAAACTGCATGACAAATATTGTAGATCCTGATCAGATGGCTTCTTAGAAGCCATCTGATCTGGATTTACACTGTTTGCAAAGGCAAGGGTTGTTATTTTCAGCAGGAAAAGGGTTAATTTAAAAAAAAAAGAACTTGGTTATTGTAACTTTATTTAAATTAAAAAGAGATACAATCAGATCCCAAATTCTTCCCACATATATCACTAGGGAAAGAAGTCAAAAAAAAAGGACAACAGGTAAACTGAATCAGCAGCTCAGAATATCCAAACAATATTTTTGAAAGTTTGCAAAAATTCAGCAGGCGACATTAGCAAACAACAGTTTCAGATGTAGTTTTTCTCAGTGTCTAAAGGGTTAACCCATTCAGTACCAGAAATCCCTAAAGGGGTACCTTTTTGCAAACAGTGCAGGCCCAGATCACACGCCGCAGAACATGGTGTCTGATCAGGGCCTACACTGTTTGCAAAATGTTCATCCATTTTCCAAATAAATTTTGAAGAAAACACAACCTGACACCCCTAAATTTTGAAATGCACTCCTGCTATATATGAGGAGGGAGATTCCATTTGGTACAAAAAGGATTAATTTAAAAAACAAGCCCGCATGTTCTTGGTCATATGCAGGACAAGTAAACTTAAGAAGAATTTTCAAGCACAGAATTCAATGCACAATTGGGTTATTGAAGGTCTGTGTTTGAAAATGCAGTCCACTTACCCAGTTCCAAACCAAACCATGTCAGCCATCAAACCAAGTCATATGGACTTACATGTACATGTACTTGTGTGTGAAAATGGAAACTGTGTTAAAGTCTTGTCTTGGTATGCACCCCACCCATCAGGGCTTGAAGAAATAGATGGGCTGCATGATACTTCCACGCAGAGCTTAAAGTGACCGCACACAAGTACTGGTAAACGGCTTAGAGGATGCTAAGTGGGAGCACCCCAGTGACGTCTTATAATTTGACTGAATCGTTAAAGTCCAGTTCGATTAAGCAAGTGCCTAAGCGATAATCAAAAGTACCGGTAACTGTCCTTTTGACTTTCCGCTATTTATGTTTCCATTAGTGTCTACTTGTTTCATGTTTGAACTTCTATCCCTTTGGTGTCTCTGATGAGAGCTGTGGGTTAATTGTATCGATTCCTGATCATTGCCTTCACTTCTAGTTTACTGTATTTCAGTATGATATCAAGCAAGGTAAACAGTTTTTGAGGAGAACAAAATCAGCGGAAGTGACAATAGACAAACTGTATATTGGTAGTACCGTAGAATTTCTATCAAGACATATCAACTTTGTTGACTATGGTGACGAATTCACAAGAAGAAAGCTGTCCTCCAAAAAAGAAAGGTACAGTTCAGATCTATATGTTTAACCCTTTTAGCACCAAATGGAATCTTCCTCCTTATTCACAATAGATGCATTATTTGCTGGCTCCCAGCTTGCACATTGTCAATATTGGAAAAACAGGTAACCAAACCAGAGCTATTGTGATCGGTCTTTGTCCGTCGTCTGTCCGTCCATCGTCAACTTTTGCTTTAAACGACTTCTGCTCCAAAACTGCTGGACACATTTTGAAATAATTTCACTGGAATGTTCCTTGGGTGACCCTCTACCAAAATTGCTCAAATCGTTTTGCTCAGGTGAACAAGATGGCCACCAGAGCTAAAAATAGAAAAACCTTTAAACAACATCTCCTCCTTAACTAGTGCATGGATTTTGAAATAATTTCACAGGAAGGTTCCTTGGATGACCCTCTACCAAAGTTGCTCAAATTGTTCCGCTCGGGTGAACAAGATCGCCGCCAAATCTAAAAATAGAAAAACGTTAAAACGACTTCTCCTTAACCAGTGCATGGATTTTGAAATAATTTCACAGGAAGTCTCCTTGGGTAAACCTATATCAAAATTGCTCAAACTATTCAGCTCGGATGAACAAGATGGCCTCCAGAGCTAAAAGTAGAAAAACCTTTAAACAACTTCTTCTCCTTAACCAGTGAATGAATTTCAAAATAATTCTACAGGAATGTTCCTTGGGTGACCCTCTTCCAATTTGCTCAAACCGTTCTGCTCCGATGAACAAAATGGCCACCAGAGCTAAAAATAGAAAAACCTTTAAATGACTCCTTCTACTTTACCAGTGGATGGATTTCAAGATAATTTTACAGGAATGTTCTTTAGGTTACCCTCAACCAAAATTGCTCAAACTGTCTCGCTTGGATGAACAAGATGGCCACCAGAGCTAAAAATAGAAAACCTTTAAAAGACTTCTCTTCCTTAACTATTGAATGGATTTTAAAATAACTGCACAAGAATGTCCCTTGGATGACTCTCTACCAACATTGCTCAAACTGCTGTGCTCGGATGAACAAGATGGCCACCAGGGCTAAAAATAGAAAAAACTTCAAACGACTTCTGCTCCTTAACCAGTGAATGGATTTCGGTATAATTTCACTGGAATGTCCCTTGAGTGACCCTCTACCAAAATTGCCCAAAGTGTTCCGCTTGGAAGATTAAGATGGCCACCAGAGCTAAAAATAGAAAAACCTTTAAAAGACTTCTCCTCCTTAACCAGTAGATGGATTTCGAAATAATTCCACAGGAATGTTCCTTTGTTGACCCTCTACCAAAATTGCTCAAAACCATTCCATGAACAAGATGGCCACCAGAGCTAAAAATACAAAAACCTTTAAATGACATCTGCTCCTTAACCAGTGGACGGATTTTGAAATAATGTCACAGGAATGTTTCTAAGGTGACCTCATACCAAAATTTCTCAAAGCATTCTGCTCAGATTACCACATGGTCTCCCGAGCTAAAAATAGAAAAACCTTTAAACGACTTCTTCTCCTTAACCAGTGGATGGATTTCAACATAATTTCACAGGAATGTTTCTTGAGTGACCCTCTATTAAAATTGTTCAAACAATTCTGCTGGGATGAAAAAGGTGGCCAGAGCTAATAATAGAAAAACTTTTAAATAACTTCTTCTGCTTAACCAGTGGATGGATTTCGAATTAATTTTGCAGGAATGTTCCTTGGGTGACCCTCTTCCAAAATTGCTCAAACTGTTGTGCTTGGATGAGCAAGATGGCAAGCAGAGCTAAAATTATAAAAAACTTCCTTGGGTCAACCAAAATTGCTCAAACCCGCTACTCCACCGTATATTACCTACAATTTCATTTCTACAACATGGATCAGGTGAGCGATCCTGGGTCATCATGGCCCTCTTGTTCTAATTTAGATGGAAAATTCTGTTAGCAAATAGTGCAGGCCCTAATCAGACGCTGTGTTCTGCGGCATCTGATCTGGGCCTTCACTGTTTGCCAAGGTACCCCTTTAGGGGTTTCCCGAAATCAATGGGTTAACTAAAGACATTGTTTATTGAACAACTGGCCGCAGATTTAGGCTGGCATGCTTTATTTGATAATCAATTAATTGATCAATGAATTCCACAAAAATGATTATCATTATTAGTTTGCTAATAATCGATTATTTAAATGGTAGGTACACTTTACTCCAAATTATCTGAATGAGTGGCAAACTGTGCAGATCCTCATTAGACACCGCATTTGGTGGCATCTCATCTGGGTCTACACTGTTTGATCAGGCCTGATTGTCTGAAAACATACACATTACGAGAACACACCCGTGCGTCATAGTGTATTTTTCACATCTCCAAAACGGTCAATTTTCTGAAGAAAATTGTGATATTATTCTTATTTATACTCAAAACATAGGTTGTGGGTACTCGTTAGAACCGCCTCATTGAGGCGGTTCTAACGAGTACACACAACCTATATAAGGAAAATAATGTAAACCCCCCAAAACCCCAGTTTTCTCTATATAAAGCAAGGTGTAAGGGGGTTTCATTTCACGGAATTGTTAGCGTGATGGTAAAGTATAACATATGGTTAAAGTCATGCTCAGACAGAAAGCCAGATAGGTAAAATTATGGTCAGATCTTTATTGATTGCTAATTAATTATTGATCACAATGGCAGCACGCTGGCCTCGGTTGCTCAGTCAGATGCGCATCTGACTGGTGATCAGGAGGATGCGGGTCCGATACCTGTAGGGGATGGCAACTTTGTTTTGTGGAGATTGATCATGAAATCTTTTCTATGATCATACTCTCCCTTCCGCTGATTCAAGAAGGGCAGTTGTCAGTTTCTGGTGAAAGAATGTGCACTGTACTGGTTAACCGCTTACATATAAGCCTGCCTAGGAATAATGCGGATAGGTAAACTGACCTGCTCAAAAATGACCTAAAATAGTGTTGACTAGGCCGTTAAACTCCAATTCAAACAAACAAAACAATAGCAGCACTGAGAATTTATCTTTTCAGCTTGGATAAGCCAGTCTTACCCCAGATGCGGAGTAGTAAAGTTATAATACACCCCAAGCTCTATAACACTATTATTGGGGTCCAAACAGAAACCGTGTTAGTTAAACAATCGTGTTATATAATCCAAAGAAAAATGTATAGATTATATAGAAAAATGACCATTTATGGTAATTTTTCTATATAATCTATATATTTTTGGGATCCATCTTGAAATCGTTTTACAGTCGAACTGCGATGGGTCGAACTCGGTTGGCTCGAACACCACGTTTGGGTCGAACTGACTTTTCAGTCCCGGCAAAATCCCTATTCATTTTAACTAAACATGCCACCCTTGGCTCGAACCACGATGGCTCGAACCCTCAAACTCTAAGCCTGGTCCCTAGAGTGCATTTCCTATGCAAAATCCCACCGATGGCTCGCACTAATTACCTTTTTAAAAATTCCAATTTTATCGATCAAGTCACGCAGGCGCGTGATCAGTATCATATTACGGACCAAAAATACGGCTCATCATTCACTCTTAAATTATGACCGATAAATGTACCGGAAGTCACCAAAATCTCCGCAGCTACGATAAAAAATCATAGTACACAAAGATGGATCTTGCCGAGTTGGACTCCAATGGCTCGAACTACCGATGGCTCGAACTTTTTTCAGCGGTCCCGGCGAGTTCGAGCCATCGAAGTTCGACTGTATATCCAAAACCGTGTTATAATGAACCGTGTTATAATGAACCTTGTTACAATGAGGTGGTGTATTTGTTTTTCAGAACTCTAGGTATAATCAAGCCCGATGCCATGACAAAGGTCGGTCCTATTCTTGATGCTATCTTTGACAGTGGGTTAAATGTAACAAAACTTAAGATGTGTAAGGTGAACAAGGGAGAGGCCTTGCAATTTTACCAGGAACATAAAGGAAAGCCTTTCTTAGAGTAAGTCTTGCTTTTTCTTACAGAATGTTTGCATAGTAACAGATAAGGTAAGTATTTTGTGATAACTGTAGGATAGTTTTCCTTATTTCTCCATATTAACCTATGTTGTGTGTACTCATTAGAACCTAACCGGCCCCGATAGCTCAGTTGGTAGTGTCCGCTCTGGGGAACGGGAGGTCACGGGTTTGATCCCAGGCCGCGACATACCAAAGTCGTTAAAAATGGTACTAGCTGCTCCTCGCTTGGCACTCAGATTTACGGGGTAGAGCTAGGACTGGTCGACCCAGTGTCAGGATAATGTGACTGGGTGGGGTATCATGTAATGTGTCTGGGACATAATACTTCAGTGAGGCAGCACTATAAAATTGAGCATTGAGCTCCCTGTCGCAACCAGACACCGTCGTGATGTAACTGAAAAATTGTTGAAAGCAATGTTTAACCCGAATTAACACACACACACTCATTAGAACCCCCTCAGCAAGAGTGTTCTAATGAATACCCACAACATAGGTTTTTATGGAGAATTGACAAAAACAATCCTTCAGTTATCACAAAGTACTTACCTTTAAGGCTGGCACGGTTAATGGGATAATCGATTATACAATCGATAAATTCCACAAAAATGATCATCATTTCTGATTTGCTTGCAATCGATTATTTGATAAGTGCAATTTTTACTACCCAAAGTTGCGCATAAAATAGCTTTATAAGTGGCAAACAGTGCAGACCAAGATGAGATGCCGCGTCTCATCTAGGTCTACACTGTTTGCTCACGCCTGTCTGTTCAAATGCATATGGCAAAGTACAGCATATGGTAAGAGTCTTGCTCAGAAAGAAAGCCAGACAGGTAAAATTATGACCAAATCTTCAGTGATTACTAATCGATTATCGATCGCAATGACAGGTAACCGATTATCTTAACAGTCCCGATTAGCCAGCCCTGCTTACCTTATCTGTTGGTATGACTCCTTTGACCCTAGAATAGAATAGAACAAAACAAAAATTTATTAGACTAATCAGTCATTATAACCATGATAGATTATCATTAGTAAAACATCACAAAAACATGCCTATTCAAATATATTGAACATTTTACCAAGAAAATAATGAAAGTTTTCAGATAAAATCCTGATATTTTTCATATTTCTGCTCAAAACATAGATTGTGGGTACTCGTTAGAACCGCCTCGCCGAGGCATTTGAGCAGAAATAAACATAAAGCAAATGAAATTGCAAACAAAGTACTGCCTTGGTAATAATTACTGGCTGGTTTAAAACTTCACCCTCATCTTCCAGCCGGCCCCCCGCCCATTGGGGCTTGAAGAAATAAATGGGCTGCATGATGCTTCCACGCAGAGCTGAAACCGACCGCAATCGAATACTGGTAAACCGCTTAGAGGATCTAAGCCTTCCCAGGCAAAGCAGTGCGGGTCGGACCGTCCATGCTAATAAACCCTATTTGTTTCATTGGACGACAGGGCTTGATATGTCATTATGTCTCCCCCGAAAAAATTTTTTTCGGAGAGACATATTGTTTTTCGCCCGGGCGTCTGTCTGTCCGTCTGTCCGTCTGTCACACTTTCGTGTCCGCTCTGTAACTTGAAAACCGTTTGAGCTATCGTCACGAAACTTCGTATAAATATTAATCAGCATTAGACGACGTGCAGTGCGCAAGAACCATAACTCTCGCATTAATACTTTTTGAATTATCTCCCTTGGAAGTTTGTTGGTATGTTTATATGTATGGGAAAAAATCGTGTCCGGTCAATAACTTTCTTATTTTTTGATGGATTTTAAAATTACTCGGCAGAAATATTAACAACCATAAGACGATGTGTGGTGCGCATGAGGCAGGTCGGTACCTCAAAGGTCAAGGTCATACTTAGAGGTCAAAGGTCAAAAAAGGGGCCTTTTTTTCGTATTTGGTCAATAACTTTCTTATTTTGAGATGGATTTTAAAATTACTTGGCATAACTATTAATAACCATAAGACGATGTGTGGTGCGCATGAGGCAGGTTGGTACCTCAAAGGTCAAGGTCATACTTAGAGGTCAAAGGTCAAAAAAGGGGCCTTTTTTTCGTATTTGGTCAATAACTTTCTTATTTTGAGATGGATTTTAAAATTACTTGGCATAATTATTAACAACCATAAGACGATGTGTGGTGCGCATGAGGCAGGTCGGTTCCTCAAAGGTCAAGGTCATACTTAGAGGTCAAAGGTAAAAAAAGGGGCCTTTTTTTCGTATTTGGTCAATAACTTTCTAATTTTGAGATGGATTTTAAAATTACTTGGCATAATTATTAACAATCATGAGACGATGTGTGGTGCACATGAGGCAGGTCGGTACCTCAAAGGTCAAGGTCATACTTAGAGGTCAAAGGTCAGAAAGTGGGCCTTTTTTTCGTATTTGGTCAATAACTTTCTTATTTTGAGATGGATTTTGAAATCACATGGCAGAAATGTGAACCAATATAAGGCAATGTGTTGCGCGCATGACCCAGGTTGGTACCTCAAAGGTCAAGGTCATACTTAGAGGTCAAAGGTAAAAAAAGGGGCCTTTTTTCGGGTTTTGTCAATAACTTGCCTATTTTTAAATAGAATTTGAAGTTACTTGACAAACATGTTAACTATCATGGGACGACGTGTTGCATGCATGATTCAGTTTGGTACCTAAAATGTCAAGGTCATACATAGAGGTCAAAGGTAAAAAAGGGGCCCTTTTTCGTGTTTGGTCAATAACTTTCTTATTTTTAGATGGATTTTGAAATTGCTAGGCAGAAATGTTAACCACCATGAGATGATGTGTTGCACGCATGACCCAGTTTAACACCTGAAATGTCAAGGTCATACATAGAGGTTAAAGGTAAAAAAAGGGCCTTTTTTGTGTTCTGTCAATAACTTTCTTATTATGCCTCCAACTTTGAAAAAGTTGGAGGGGCATATTGGTTCTGGTTCTTTCGTCCGTTCGTCCGTCCATTACGCTTTTGATGCATAGCATAACTAAAGAACCGTGTATGCTAGGGTTTTGAAATTTCATATATGGATTCCTCATTGAAAATTAGCTGACGCGTATTTTTTTTCTCGTCCGGATTATGCCCCCTTCAAGAGTTATTGCCCTTTGAATTTTTTTTTTTTAATAAAATCTTGTCAGCAAGATAGCTCAAAAACTATTGGAGCTAGAGCCTTGAAAGTTGGTGATTATATTGATGGTGATGAGTAGATGAACTGATTAACTTTTGACAAAATTCCGAAAAATACTTTGTGAGTTATGGCCCTTTGTCATTTTGGTAATTTGTGCCCATTGTAATGTATGCTAAAAGTGATGCATAGCATAAATTTAAAACCATGTATGCTAGGGTTTTGAAATTTTATATATGGATTCCTAATGGAAAATTAGCTGACACGTATTTTTTTTCTCGTCCGGAATATGCCCCTTTCAAGAGTTATCGCCCTTTGAATTTTTTTTAATAAAATCTTGTCAGCAAGATATCTCAAAAACTATTGGAGCTAGAGCCTTGAAAGTTGGTGAATAGATTGTTGGTGATGAGTAGATGAACTGATTAACTTATGACAAAATTCCGAAAAATACTTTGTGAGTTATGGCCCTTTGTCATTTTGGTAATTTGTGCCCATTGTAATGTATGCTAAAAGTGATGCATAGCATAACTTTAGAACGGTGTATGCTATAATTTTGAAATTTCATATATGCATTTCTGATGGAAAATAAGCTGACGCGTATTTTTTTTCTCGTCAGGATTATGCCCCTTTCAAGAGTTATTGCCTTTTGATTTTTTTTTTAAATAAAATCTTGTCAGCAAGATATCTCAAAAACTATTGGAGCTAGAGGCTTGAAAGTTAGTGAATATATTGGTGGTGATGAGTAGATGAACTGATCAACTTTTGACAAAATTCCAAAAAATACTTTGTGAGTTATGGCCCTTTGTCATTTTGGTAATTTGTGCCCATTGTAATGTATGCTAAAAGTGATGCATAGCATAACTTTAGAACCGTGTATGCTAGGGTTTTGAAATTTCATATATGGGTTCCTCATGAAAAATTAACTGACGCATATTTTTTTTCTCGTCCGGATTATGCCCCTTTCAAGAGTTATTGCCCTTTGAAATTTTTTTAATAAAATCTTGTCAGCAAAATATCTCAAACACTATCGGAGCTAGAGCCTTGAAAGTTGTTGAGTATATTGGTGGTGATGAGTATATGAACTGATTAACTTTTGACAAAATTCCGAAAAATACTTTGCGAGTTATGGCCCTTTGTCATTTTGGTAATTTGTGCCCATTGTAATGAATCCTAAAAGTGATGCATAGCATAACTTTAGAACTGTGTATGCTATGGTTTTGAAATTTCATATATGCATTCCTAATGCATATATGCATTCCTAAGCTGACACATATTTTTTTCTCATCCGGATTATGCCCCTTTCAAGAGTTATTGCCCTTTGAATTTTTTTTAATAAAATCTTGTCAGCAAGATATCTCAAAAACTGTTGGAGCTAGAGGCTTGAAAGTTGGACCGTGAGTCATGTGCAAGACCAAGATCCATACCTCCAATGTCGAGGTCATACCTAGAGGTCAAAGGTAAAAAAAAGGACAGTCAATAACTTCCTTATTCTTTGATGGATTATGAAATTACTTGGCAGAAATGTTAACCATCATGAGACGATGTGTTGTACCGCAAAGATCAAGGCCATACTTAGAGGTCAAAGGTAAAAAAGTGCTTTTTTTGTTTACGGCCAATAACTTTTTTATTTTTCTATGAACATTTTTAAAGTTACTATGCAGAAATGTTCATCTTCATTAGATGATGTGTTGCACACAAGACCCAGCTCAATACCTCCAATGTCAAGGTTATACTTAGCAGTCAAAAACGGGGGAGACATCTGTGTTTTTGTAGAAAAACAAATTCTAGTTTCATCTCACTGTCGGGTAAAAGTCCCACAAAATTGGAAGCAACCTCTCCAACATGACCTTTACAGTGTTGACGGGGATGTTAAACCTCAAATCAAACAAACAAATTATGCCTTATCTTGCTGAATATTCATTTAAGCCACACCCATTTCTGTCTATCAACCAATCAAATTACTTGATGTAATTTATTGCTACAAATTCATAAACTGAATGCCAAACAGTGTAGATCCTGATCAGATGGCTTCTGAAGAAGCCATCTGATCTGGATCTACACTGTTTGCAAAGATAGGGGTTGTTGTGAACAGCAAGATAAGGGTTAATAATTTACATGCATAGCGAAGAAACCCCAAGATTTCTCAATAAATTAAAAATGATAATCACCTCTGGCCTAGGAAGATTTATTTCCTCTAAGGAAATATTTCCCTTTAGCCGGTCCTACTTTTCCAATGCAATCATTATATTTAGACACGGGAAAATTTAATTAATGTCAATGCATTGTTCTTGACATTGCATCAAAGGCGTCTCAGAAGCTGTCAACAACGCTCAGAATGTAAGATTTTAGAGTCGGAGGCAGTGTTGAAATAAAGAATGGAATCTTCCTCCTTATATATAGCATGAGTCCATTTTAAAATTTAGGGGTTTCAGGTTGTGTTTTCTTCAAAATTTATCAGGAAAATGGCTGAACTTTTTGCAAACTGTGTAGGCCCTGATCAGTTCTGCGGCGTCTGATCTTGGCCTGAACTGTTTGCCAAATACCCGTTTTGGGGTATCTGGTACTTAATGGGTTAATCAACCTAAAATTGGCATAGAAAAAGTTGTTGTCCGTGGTGACAGCTGATGCTTTAGAATTGCGTTAATAGTTACAGTTGCAATTTTTTCAGGGTCAACTCAATTTTTACAGAGAACCCTTGTTATAATGATTATATAATTGTAGTAGTAGTATTTGTTCCTACAAACTTTAACGTTACAAGAAATTGCAGCTTTAACCCATTGCATGCAAGAAACCCCTAAATGGGTACCTTGGCAAACAGTGCAGGCCCAGATCAGACGCTGCAGAACGCAGCGTCTGATCAGGGCCGACACAATTTGCTAACAGAATTTTATTTCAAAAATAGAATAAAAAGGAAAAAATCATCCTGACACCCCGTATATGGCAAATGGACTTGTGCCAGCCTCAGTAGCTCAGTCGGATGCGCGTCTGACTGGTGATCAGGAGGATGTGGTTTCCATACCTGTTGGGGTCTTTTGTGGAGATTGATCATGAAATCTTTCCTATTTGTCATTCTCTCCCTTCCGCTGATTCAAGAAGGGCAGTTGTCAGTTTCTGGCGAAAGAATGTGTACTGTACTGGTGAACTGCTTACGTATAAGCCTGCCCAGGAAAGTGTGGATATGTAAACTGACCGGCTCAAAAATGACCTAAAATAGGGTTGACTGGGCCGTTACACTCCAGAACAAACAGACAAACCAACATTTAGCAATGGAAGAGTCCACCATTATACAATGGGTTAACCCATTTAGTATCGGAAACCCCTAAAGGGGTACTTGTCAAACAGTGCAGACCCAGATCAGACACCGCAGAATGCGTCTGATCAGGGCCTCCACTGTTTGCTAAAAATTCAGTCATTTTCCAAATAAATTTTGATGAAAACACAACCTGACACCCCTAATTTTGAAAAGGACTCCTGCTATATATAAGAAGGAAGATTCCATTTGGTACAAAAAGGGTTAAAAAATCTCAATAAGGAGTAGTATAATAAGTTATAAAGGCCCTTTTCCACACCAGTTACTCAAAAAAAACAAATGCCGTGTACATTAGTCAGAACAAATATCCACAACAAGTGTTTCTTGGATTAAAAATGCAGTATTCTTTATCCATTTCATACCGGAAATCCCTTAACGGTTAATTGGCAAACAGTGCAGGCCCAGATCAGATGCCGCAAAATGCGGCGTCTGATCAGGGCCTACACTGTTTGCAAAAAGTTCAGCTATTTTCCAAATAAATTTTGATGAAAACACAACCTGACCCCCCTAAATTTTGAAATTGACTCCTGCTAAATAATACTATAAGGAGGAAGATTCCATTTGGTACAAAAAGGGTTAAATTTCTTCATCAACCACTCCCATCTTGAGCTAACGATTTGTTCCATTGAAATTGTAGTTGTAACCAGTTTTGTTATGTCGGGCCCCCGCCCATCGGGGCTTGAAGAAATAGATGGGCTGCATGATGCTTCACTGACCGCACACGAATACTGGTATACTAAACCGCATAGAGGATCTTAGCCGGCCCAGGCAAAGTGGTGCGAGTTGGCCCGTCCATGCTTATAAACCCTAATTGGTTTCATTGAGCGACAGGGCTTGAGAAGTCATTTCATCTCAGTGTCGGGTAAAGTCTCACAAAATTCGAAGCAGAGTCTCCAAAGTGACCTATACAGTGTTGCCGGTGACGCTAAACCTCATATCAAACAAACAAACAAATCAAACCAGTTTTTCGATATAAAGATGATTATATCTTACAGTGAAAAGATGAAAATTTCAGATTTTCTCTATTTAATCTGTGTGGTCAATTTCAATGAAATGAGCTTCTTAGCTAAAGGCTAAGCCTTGGTTCCAAGCAGTGTGGGCTTCCCTTGGGTTGGAAATGCACAAAATCGAGTCCATAGCCATTAAAGATTCTTGTAATGTACTACTCCAAAAAACAAATGTTATAGATATTTGTTAGAATCCCCTCATTGAGGTTTGTTAGAATCGTCTCATTGAGGCGATTCTAAGAAATGTCTATAACATTTGTTTTTGGAGTAATAATGGGGAAAAGGCCTTTTGTTACCTACCATACTCCTAATTGGGATTCCAGATATCTGGAGAACCACTTGAGCTAGGCTCATGATATTTAGTAAAAAGTTTTAGTCTAAGTTGTAGATGACCTGATTAACTTTTGACGAAAATCCGAAAATATTTAACTGAGTAACGCCCCTTTTCGGACTTACGCATTGCGTCTATGGGGAAATCTGGTGAACAAAATATTTGAAGAACCGCTTGAGCTAGGCTCATGATATTTAGTAGAGAGTTTGCGTCTAATGTGTAGATGACCTGATTAACTTTTGATGAAATTCCGAAAATATTTAATGGAGTAACGCCTCTTTTCGTACTTATGCATTGTGGCTATGGGGAAACCTTGTGAGCAAAATATCTGGAGAACTGCTTCAGCTAGTTTGTTCTGGTGTTTAACAGCCCAGTCAACACTATTTTAGGTCATTTTTGAGCCGGTCAGTTTACCTATCCACACTTTTCCTGGGCAGGCTTATACGTAAGCAGTTTACCAGTACAGTGCACGTTCTTTCGCCAGAAACTGCCAACTGCCCTTCTTGAATCAGCGGAAGGGAGAGAATGACCATAGAAAAGATTTCATGATCAATCTCCACAAAATTTTATGAGGAGGACAAATTTCATGATCACATGAGTTGGGCACGAAAGGAATTTTTAACCAGAATGTATATGTACATGTATATAGAAGAAAGAATCTTCTCATGATCAGTGTGATTAGGTTAACTGACCAGCTCAGTATGACCACTATAACCGTGACTGGGCCATAAAACTTCAATACCAATGGACTAGAGTCTGTTTCTGTGTTGCTAATTATAAATTTTTTTCTTGTTTCAGTAAACTTTTGAGTAGTATAACAGAGAAACCTATCATTGCCCTTGAACTAATGGGAGAGAGTGCAGTGTCTAGATGGAGTGATCTTCTTGGTCCAACAGACAGTTCTGTTGCGAGACAACAAGCCCCAACAACGTTAAGAGCTAGATTTGGAAGAGGTAAGACAGAAGAAACTCCAGGCAGTTAACCCATTGTGTACTAGTGGACTCTTCCATTGCTATATGTTGGACAAGTCCATTTGTCATGTAAGGAGTGTCAGGCCCATTTGCTTCATTTTTATTTTGTTTTTGACGGAAAATTCTGTAAGCAAATAGTGCAGGCCCTGATGAGATGCCGCGTTCTGCGCCGTCTCTGATCTTGGGCTGCACTGTTTGCCAAGGTACCGTTTAGGGGTTTCTGGTACTGAATGGATTAAGGAAGTTTTTAGCTCAATATGTACAATGTACAGGGAGAGATATTATTGTCACCTGTCACCTGTCAGAAGGCCCAAGTCTTTGATATTTGGTATCTAGTGGACCTCTACCAAAATTGTTCAAATTATATCTCTGGGGCCAAAAATCCACTGTGCCGGGGCCCACTGGTTTTACATAGGCTTATGATAGGGAAAACCTTTAAAAAAAATCTTCTTGTCTGAAACCAGAAGGCCCAGGTCTTTGATATTTGGTATGAAGCTTGTCCTAGTGGACCTCTACCAAGATTGTTCACATTATAGCCCTGGGGCCAAAAAAGCCCCTGCGCGGGGACCCACTGGTTTTACATAGGCTTATATAGGGAAAACCTTTGAGAATCTTCTTGTCTGAAACCAGTGGGTCCAGGTCTTTGATATTTTGTATGAAGCTTCATGTAATGGACCTCTACCAAGACTGTTCAAGTTATAGCCCTGGGGCCAAAAATGACCCAGTTCCAGGGCCCACATGTTTCACATAGGCTTATATAGGGAAAACCTCTGAGAATCTTCTTGTCTGAAACCAGAAGATCCAGGTCTTTGATATTTTGTATGAAGCTTCATGTACTGGACCTCTACCAAGATTCTTCAGCATATAATCCTGGGGCCAAAAATGGCGCTGTCCCGGGGTTTACATTGGCAAATATAGGGACATAGGAAAATATAGGGAATACCTTCAAAAATATTCTTTACTGAAACCAAGATCTTGGATATTTGGTAAAAAGCTTCATCTAGTGGACCTCTTCCAAGATTGTTCAAATTATAGCCTAGGGGCCAAAAATTGCCCCACCACGGGGCCCACATGTTTTACATAGGCTTATATAGGAAAAACCTTTAAGAATCTTTTTATCTGAAACAAGAAGGCCCAGGCCTATAATATTTGATACTAAGCTTCATTTAGTGGACCTCTACCAAGATTGTTCATATTTTATCCGAGGCCAAAAATTGTCCCGCCCAAGGACCTACATGTAAATCTCTTAGCTCAGGTGAGCGATATAGGACCATCATGATTGTCCTCTTGTTTCTTATTGGTAGTGAAAAGATAAGTTGCGGGTGCTTGTTAGGATCACCCCAATGAGGTGATTGTAACAAGAACTCGCAATCTATATTTTTTAGCAAATGTAAGGAAACAGGAAAATAATTTATACCCCTGTAAACTCTTCTTTTGTGTGTACAAAGTGGGGTTTATGAGGTGTTCATCACACAGACAAAACTAACAGTATTGTTAGTAAACATATTATTGAAACTTTGATTGTTTAATATGGCAAATATACAAGTACTTTTGAAGAAATAAAATAAGCAGCCTTTGCATTTTTTCAGGAAAATACAACTGTATTAGATATTTAGATATGGTAAATAGTAGAACAATTAACATTTTGTCCTCTAACAAGCTTGTTAAACTGACATTCTGATGCACTTGCGTGTGTAATGTGACGTCTGATTGACAGATATTTGCAGCAGTATATTTTTTGATATACTGTCGGAAACCTGAAGTCATCACTTAAAATAGCTTTTCATTGGCCGGTATTTAGTTTTACGCAGCTCACAGCGCTTGCTGCCTTATGCAAAATAGCACAATTTTTAACTTTACAACAGAAGTGCATTAGAACGGGGATAACTGTATTGAAAATTTTAATTTGGGGAGGTAAATTGTCGGTTTTACATTTACGGCTTTGCTAAAGCGTGACCATAAAACAGCCGTAAAACCTCTGATTTACCTCCCCAAATTACAATTTTCAATACAGCTATTCCCAGAATGTTTTGGACAACAGGGCCCTGATGTTAGTGCAGTACTGTAAATATCCTAAAAAATTGGACACCTTGAGGACTTGCTGTAATTCTCCGAAAATTTTTACAAATTTGTTTCACGATCCAGCAAGGAGTCCAAAAAGTGCAGATGGAATAGCAAACAGTGTAGAGCCTGATCAGACTGCTCCTTCAGGAGCAGTCTGATCTGGGTCTGCACTGTTTGATTAGGTCTATCCATTGGACTGTTTCCCAATACTTAGGCTCATTATTGTATTTAATAATTTTTATTAAAAAATTCATTTTCAGTCAGATAATATTTCTTGAAGTGTCTGGCAAATATGTTACAGTCGAACTTCAATGGCTCGAACACCTTTGGGACCTCGAAATCCTGTTCGAGACAGGGGTAGTTCGAGCCACTGAAGATACTGTCAGGAGGCATAACGAGATACTTTTAGACATCTTTTCGGTGTTCTATAACGAATATGTATGCTGTGTGTACTCATTAGAATCGCCCCATCGAGGCGATTCTAATGAGTACACACAGCATACATTTGCAAGATAAAATTCTAAAATTTCCTTAATTATCCCCCACTGTTTCTTATGTAGAGGATTTCGCTAGGGGCTCAGGAATGTGTTCGACTCATCCATGGTAAACGAGCCATCGGTGTTCGAGCGATCGAAGTTCTACTGTATTTATAATTTCAGACAGTATAGACAATGCTTGTCATGCCTCAGAAGATATTGCCGCAGCGGCAAGAGAGCTGGAGTTTTTCTTCCCGACACGAGGCCAGCCGAGACAGAACACTGCCCGGTTTTCTGATTGCACATGTTGTGTTATCAAACCTCATGCTGTATTATCAGGTATGTTCATTTCTAATATACATTTAAGGTATGTTAACTAGTTTTGAACAACTGGCCCCAGTTTTCAAAGCTTTTGATGCCATTTTTTAACAAACCGTACTCATGAGTACGGTAGTTCTCCTAAAATTTCGAACACCCTAAAATCTGGACACCAAAAATTATTGTCAAAAATAATTTCCAAAATCCCTTTAAGATCTCGAACAGTGGCATTTTTATAAGACAGCAAATTTCGAACACTGAATTTTCTAAAGGAACTACCACTACTACACATAAAAACCATTAAATATGTTTAAATCATGTTAAAATCTCATTAAAGGTGCATTATTGAGCTATCGGTAAAAAATTCTTCAAAAAATAAAATACATATAGCCGGTATTTTTCTTTAAAACAATACAAATGAATGCATTTTATGCAAAAATCCGAACAATTATGATGATAGGTAAATGAGTTTGACAGCGATTCCCTAACTAGGTTTCGAACACTAGTTAGATCTATTTTTAGTTTGTGACAAAAATAGAATCCCCATATATGACGTTATGCGATGTTCATTTTTGGCCTTGTTTGCTTAGGCCATGCCTGAATCGGAAAAAAATATGACGCTGAATACTATGCCATAAGTAACAACACTCAGAGACGATACTGTCGCCATGTATTTGTAAAGTGACAGATTTATTTTTAGAACAGAAATTCCGAACACATGTTCAGAGCAAAGGGTAAACTTGAATGAAAACGACCATTTTCACAAAGTTCTGAAGCTGTATTTGGCTCCAAAAGTGTACACATTACAAAGGAGTATGACTTGAAGATAAAAACCAGAAAAAAAATTGAGACCCGGTAGCTCAATAATGCACCTTTAATATTTAAAATCCTGTTAAAGTCATCCATTATTTTTCCTTTGCAAAAATTAATGGATTCCAGCTAAAGCCATTAATGTCCATATTACTGGCCATTAATTTAGTTGAAATGATCATTATTTTATTGCCCTGTAAAATTTAATAACCATTAAAAAAGTAATGGTCCATTAATTTTTGTGTGATGTTTTAATGCCCATGTTTCCACAGCTTTAATGGTCATTTAAAAAAAATGATGGCTATTAAAACTTACTGTGTCTATCACTGGCCATCAACTATATTTTCATGGTCATAAAAAAGACAATGAATTAGAATGTCCATTTTTAATGGTCATTAAATATATTAGCATCAAATTATTCACATTAAAAATGGTTATTTCAAAGGTGTTGACATTTTCATGGCCATTAATTTGTGACCAGGTTGTGTTGCAAGCGAAGAATACATTGGCTATATAGGTCAGAACTTTAAAATTTCGAACAGTGAAACGATTCGCCAGCTCGAATTTCTAAAAATTGGAACAGCTGAAAAAAATAATTATTTAATTTTGTTAGAAATTTTAGGAGAATTGCCGTACCAGTATGCTATAATTTCTGCTGAAAAAATGTGAGAATTTTTACTCACATTTAGTTGATAGTGAAAAAAATTTGTTTGCAAGATACTGAACTTGCCAGACCACATTATTTTAACTACAAACAAGTTTGTTAAGCTGACGTGAACAATCAGGCCCTGTGCTTGGGTCACAATTAGGTGCTTCGTCACAGTTAGGCACTTGGGTCACAGTTAGGCATAATGGAAAAATTATTAGTGTTATGACTGTCCACTCCTGGCTCATAGCACTGGATAATAAGTACCCACAAACTATGTCTTTGAGCAGAAAAATGGAAAACACTGTACACCCCTGTAAACCCCAGTTTATTCTAAGCAGGGGTATTCATTTCATGGACTTGTTTTTTTTTTAGGTGCATATCCATTTCACTTTAAAACCATTGTATGCGGGAAACCCCTAAAGGGGTTCCTTTATAAGTAGCAAACAGTGCAGGCCCAGATCAGACACCGCAGAACGCAGCGTCTGATCAGGGCCTGCTCTGTTTGCTACCAGAATTTTCCATCAAAAATAGAATAAAAACGAAAAATAGGCCGACACAATGGACTTGCCTAACATTTAGCAATGGAAGAGTCCACTAGTTAACAATGGGTTAATGATGAAACTGTTTCAGGTCAAGCCGGGAGAATCATCAGTTCTATAGCAGAGGCAGGCTTTGATATTTGTATGATGCAAATGTTCCACATGGATAAGGCTAATGCGGAGGAGTTCTACGAAGTTTACAAGGGAGTAGTTCAGGAGTATCATGCCATGGTACTTGAGCTCACCTCAGGGCCATGTATTGCTTTGGAAATCCGGGCACAGAATGCCCCAGAAGCATTTAGAGACATGACAGGGCCTGCAGATCCTGTAAGTTTGATATATAAGATACCTATGCTTTTTAGCTCACCTGTCACGTAGTGACAAGGTGAGCTTTTGTGATCACATTTTGTCCGTCATCCGTCGTGTGTGCGTGCGTCCGTCCCTCCGTGCGTCCGTAAACATTTTCAAATAACTATATCTCTAATACCCCATGGTCAATCTTGATCAAATTTCATAAGCAGCATCATCAGGTAGGGGGAAAGGCTGCATAAGGTTTTTGGGCTGATCAGATTGGAATTCTGGTTGCTATGGCAACATATAGCTCCCATAGACTTACAATGGGAAAATATTAAAATATCTTCTTCTCTGAAACCACAGGGCCGAGAGCTTAGATATTTAGCATATAGCAACGACCAGTGGTCACCTACATAATTCCTGCCAATCATGCCCCTGGGGTCCAAATTGATCATGCCCCGGGGCCCCTTCGCTCCCATAGACTCATAATGGAACAAAAAGCTGGCCACACCCCGGGGCCCCTTAGCTCCCATAGACTCATAATGGAAAAAAAGCTTCAAAAATCTTCTTCTCTGAAACCACAGGGCCCAGAGCTTAGATATTTAGCATGTAGCAAAGGCCAGTGGTCACCTACATAATTCCTGCCAATCATGCCCCTGGGGTCCAAATGGGCGACGCTCCGGGGCCCCTTCACTCCCATAGACTCATAATGGAACAAAAAGCTTAAAAAATCTTCTTCTCGGAAACCACAGGGCCTAGAGCTTAGATATTTAGCATGTAGCAATGGCAAGTGGTCACCTACATAATTCCTGCCAATCATGCCCCTGGGGTCTAAATGGGCCACGCCCCGGGGCCCTTTAGCTCCTATAGACTCATAATGGAAAAAAAGCTTCAAAAATCTTCTTCTCTGAAACCACAGGGCCCAGAGCTGAGATATTTGGTATGTAGCAACGGCAAGTGGTAACCTACATAATTCCTGCCAAGCATGCCCCTGGGGTCAAAATTGGCCACACCCCGGGGCACCTTAGCTACCATAGACTTATAATGGAAAAAAAGCTTCAAAAATCTTCTTCTCTGAAACCACAGGGCCCAGAGCTTAGATATTTAGCATGTAGCAAAGGCCAGTGGTCACCTACATAATTCCTGCCAATCATGCCCCTGGGTTCCAAATGGGCGACGCTCCGGGGCCCCTTCGCTCCCATAGACTCATAATGGAACAAAAAGCTTAAAAAATCTTCTTCTCGGAAACCACAGGGCCCAGAGCTTAGATATTTAGCATGTAGCAATGGCAAGTGGTCACCTACATAATTCCTGCCAATCATGCCCCTGGGGTCCAAATGGGCCACGCCCCGGGGCCCTTTAGCTCCTATAGACTCATAATGGAAAAAAAGCTTCAAAAATCTTCTTCTCTGAAACCACAGGGCCCAGAGCTGAGATATTTGGTATGTAGTAACGGCAAGTGGTAACCTACATAATTCCTGCCAATCATGCCCCTGGGGTCAAAATTGGCCACACCCCGGGGCACCTTAGCTACCATAGACTCATAATGGAAAAAAAGCTTCAAAAATCTTCTTCTCTGAAACCACAGGGCCCAGAGCTTAGATATTTAGCATGTAGCAAAGGCCAGTGGTCACCTACATAATTCCTGCCAATCATGCCCCTGGGTTCCAAATGGGCGACGCTCCGGGGCCCCTTCGCTCCCATAGACTCATAATGGAACAAAAAGCTTAAAAAATCTTCTTCTCGGAAACCACAGGGCCCAGAGCTTAGATATTTAGCATGTAGCAATGGCAAGTGGTCACCTACATAATTCCTGCCAATCATGCCCCTGGGGTCCAAATGGGCCATGCCCAGGGGCCCTTTAGCTCCTATAGACTCATAATGGAAAAAAAGCTTCAAAAATCTTCTTCTCTGAAACCACAGGGCCCAGAGCTGAGATATTTGGCATGTAGCAACGGCAAGTGGTCACCTACATAATTCCTGCCAATCATGCCCCTGGGGTCAAAATTGGCCACACCCCGGGGCCCCTTAGCTCCCATAGACTTATAATGGAAAAAAAGCTTCAAAAATCTTCTTCTCTGAAACCACAGGGCCCAGAGCTTAGATATTTAGCATGTAGCAACGGCCAGTGGTCACCTACATAATTCCTGCCAATCATGCCCCTGGGTTCCAAATGGGCGACGCCCGGGGCCCCTTCGCTCCCATAGACTCATAATGGAACAAAAAGCTTCAAAAATCTTCTTCTCGGAAACCACAGGGCCCAGAGCTTAGATATTTAGCCTGTAGCAACGGCCAGTGGTCATCTACATAATTCCTGCCAATCATGCCCCTGGGTTCCAAATGGGCGACGCCCGGGGCCCCTTCGCTCCCATAGACTCATAATGGAACAAAAAGCTTCAAAAATCTTCTTCTCTGAAACCACAGGGCCCAGAGCTTAGATATTTAGCATGTAGCAACGGCAAGTGGTCACCTACATAATTCCTGCCAATCATGCCCCTGGGTACCAAACGGGCCATGCCCCGGGGCCCTTTAGCTCTTATAGACTCATAATGGAAAAAAGCTTCAAAAATCTTCTTCTCTGAAACCACTGGGCCCAGAGCTTAGATATTTAGCATGTAGCAACAGCAAGTGGTCACCCACATAATTCCTGCCAATTATGCCCCTAGGATCCAAATGGGCCACGCCCCGGGGCCCTTTAGCTCCTATAGACTCATAATGGAAAAAAAGCTTCAAAAATCTTCTTCTCTGAAACCACAGGGCCCAGAGCTGAGATATTTGGTATGTTGCAACGGCAAGTGGTAACCTACATAATTCCTGCCCCTTCGCTCCTATAGACTCATAATGGAACAAAAAGCTTCAAAAATCTTCTTCTCGGAAACCACAGGGCCCAGAGCTTAGATATTTAGCATGTAGCAATGGCAAGTGGTCACCTACATAATTCCTGCCAATCATGCCCCTGGGTACCAAACGGGCCATGCCCCGGGGCCCTTTAGCTTCTATAGACTCATAATGGAAAAAAGCTTCAAAAATCTTCTTCTCTGAAACCACTGGGCCCAGAGCTTAGATATTTAGCATGTAGCAACGGCAAGTGGTCACCTACATAATTCCTGCCAATCATGCCCCTAGGGTCCAAATGGGCCACACCCCGGGGCCCTTTAGCTCCTATAGACTCATAATGGAAAAAAAAGCTTCAAAAATCTTCTTCTCTGAAACCACAGGGCCCAGAGCTTAGATTTTTAGCATGTAGCAAAGGCCAGTGGTCACCTACATAATTCCTGCCAATCATGCCCCTGGGTTCCAAATGGGCGACGCTCCGGGGCCCTTCGCTCCCATAGACTCATAATGGAACAAAAAGCTTCAAAAATCTTCTTGGAAACCACAGGGCCAAGAGCTTAGATATTTAGCATGTAGCAATGGCAAGTGGTCACCTTCATAATTCCTGCCAATCATGCCCCTGGGGTCCAAATGGGCCATGCCCCGGGGCCCTTTAGCTCCTATAGACTCATAACGGAAAAAAAAAAATTAAAAAATCTTCTTCTCTGAAACCACAGGGCCCAGAGCTGAGATATTTGGCATGTAGCAACGGCAAGTGGTCACCTACATAATTCCTGCCAATCATGCCCCTGGGTTCCAAATGGGCGACGCCCGGGGCCCCTTCGCTCCCATAGACTCATAATGGAACAAAAAGCTTCAAAAATCTTCTTCTCGGAAACCACAGGGCCCAGAGCTTAGATATTTAGCATGTAGCAACGGCCAGTGGTCACCTACATAATTCCTGCCAATCATGCCTCTGGGTTCCAAATGGGCGAAGCCCGGGGCCCCTTCACTCAGACTCATAATGGAACAAAAAGCTTCAAAAATCTTCTTCTCGGAAACCACAGGGCCCAGAGCTTAGATATTTAGCATGTAGCAACGGCAAGTGGTCACCTACATAATTCCTGCCAATCATGCCCCTGGGTACCAAACGGGCCATGCCCCGGGGCCCTTTAGCTTCTATAGACTCATAATGGAAAAAAGCTTCAAAAATCTTCTTCTCTGAAACCACTGGGCCCAGAGCTTAGATATTTGGCATGTAGCAACGGCAAGTGGTCACCTACATAAATCCTGCCAATCATGCCCCTATGGTCCAAATGGGCCACGTCCTGGGGCCCCTTTGCTCCCATAGACTCATAATTGAAAAAAGCTTCAAAAATCTTCTTCTCTGAAACCACAGGACCCAGAGTTTAGATATGTAGCAATGGCAATTGGTCACCTACATAATTCCTGCCAATCATGCCCCTGGGTTCCAAATGGGCCACACGCCGGGGCCCCTTTGCTCCCATAGACTCATAATGGAAAAAAGCTTAAAAAATCTTCTCTGAATCCACAGTGCCCAGAGCTTTGATATTTAGGACATAGCAACGGCAAGTGGTCACCTACATAATTCCTGCCAATCATGCCCCTGGGGTCCAAAAGGGCCACACCCCGGGGCCCCTTAGCTCCTATAGACTCATAATAGAAAAAAAGCTTCAAAAATCTTCTTCTCTGAAACACAGGGCCCAGAGCTTAGATATTTAGCGTGTAGCAATGGCAAAAGGTCACCAACATAAATCCTGCCAATCATGCCTGTGGGGTCCAAATGGGCCACGCCACGGGGCCCCTTAGTTCCCATAGACACATAATGGAAAAAAGCTTCAAAAATCTTCTTCTCTGAAACCACAGGGCCCAGTGCTTAGATATTTAGCATGTAGCAATGACAAGTTGTCACCTACATAAATCCTGCCAATCATGCCCCTGGGGTCCAAATGGGCCACATCCTGGGACCCCTTTAGTTCCCATAGACTCATAATGGAAAAAAACTTCAAAAATTTTCTTCTCTGAAACCACAGGGCCCAGAGCTTAGATATTTAGCATGTAGTAACAGCAAGTGGTCACCTACATATTTCCTGCTAATCATGCCCCTGGGGTTCCAAATGGGCCACACCCTGGGGCCCCATTAGCTCCCATAGACTCATAATGGAAAAAGCTTAAAAAATCTTCTTCACAGAAACTGTGAAGCACAGAACATAGTCATTAGTGTATAGCAACATAAAATAGGCAGCTACATAAATCCTGCTTACCTTGCCCCTGGGGTCAAAATTGGCCACGCCAGAGCTCATCACCTCCAATAGACTTATAATGGAAAAAACTTAAAAAATCTTCTTCTATGAAACCATAAGGCCCAGAGCTTACATTTTTAGTATGTAGCAATGTCAAGTGGCCACCTACATAAATCCTGCCAGTTATGCACATCGGATCCAAATTGGCCACACCCCAGGGCTCTTTAGCTTCCATAGACTTACAATTGGAGAAACTTCAAAAATCTTCTTCTCTGAAACCACAGGGCCCTTATAATGAAAAATAAAAACAAAAAAAAAAAACTTAAAATGGGGAAAAAAATCTTCAGAAATCTTTTTCTCTGAAACCATAAGTCCCAGAGCTTAGGTATTTAGCAGTAGCAATGTCGAGTGTTTGCCTACATAAATCCTGCCAATCATGCCTCTGGGCTCCAAATCCTGTGGCCCCTTAACTCCAACAAACTTATAATGGAAAAAAGCTTCAAACATCTTCTTTGAAACCATGAAGTACAGACCTTAGTTATTTAGTATATAGCAACACAAAATGGTCGCCTACATAAAGCTTGCCAACCGTGCCCTTTGGGTCAAAATTGGCCAAGCCCCAGGGCTCATTAGCTCCTATAGACTTATAGTGGAAAAAACTTAAAAAAATCTTTTTCTCCAAAACCATAAGGCACAGATTTTGTTTGATTTGAGGTTTTACATCCCCGTCAACACTGTATAGGTCATTTTGTAGATGTCTCTTCCAATTTTGTGGGACTTTTACCTGACATTGGGATGAAATTACATCTCAAGCCCTGTCGCCCAATGAAACCAGTAGGATTTATAAGCATGGACACCACTTTGCCTGAGCTAAGATATTTAGTATGTAGCAATGTCAAGTGGTCTGCTACACTAAATGATTTTCTGGTACACAGGTGAGCGATATAGGGCCATTGGGCCCTCTTGTTTCTTTCTTGATATACACCAAACTTCATCACTTTCATTATAAATTAGAAAAAAGAATCTCACAGGGTACTTGAAAGTACCCTCCCAGAGTGGTTTCCCTTATTCTATTCAACTGTACATACCTTGAATTGTATAGAAAAAAATCAGAACTTGTTTTCATTAGGCTTATTGAAAAAAATTTATGGTTTAAAGTATCTTTTCTTGCATTTAAGTTTCCATCCCCAGATACAAGCTTGTACAAAGTATCATTAATGAAGCTCTTACAGTTCTTGAGAAATAAACTTGACCAAATGTTGATGCCTTGATAAACAGATGGACAAACGGAAAACCGGACACCTATATCGCGCCATGCTAAGAGCAGGTGTGACAAGTTCACTGATTGCTATAACACGGTTTTGGATATAACACAGTTTCAAGATGGATCCCAAAAATGTATAGATTATATATTATTCAAGATGGATCCCAAAAATGTATAGATTATATAGAAAAATGGTCATTTTTAGCTCACCTGAGCCGAAGGCTCATGTGAGGTATTAGTATACCACGAGCCGGCGTCCGTCGTCCGTCGTCGTCGTCGTCGTCCACACTTTCAAAGAAGTATATCTCCGGAACCAGTGGGCCAATCTTGATCAAATTTCATGTGAAGCATTATCAGGTAGGGGGAAAGGCTGCATACTGTTTTCGGGCAGATCGGATTGGAACTCTGGTTGCCATGGCAACAAATAGCTCCCATAGACTTAACATAGGAAAAAGTTTGTCATCACTCTAGCTCCGTCAATTTTTTTCTGATTGTCTTCATTCTTGCGGATAACGAGGACAGGCATGAAATCTCAATCAAGTTTGATTTTGGGCTGAATCGGATTATTCACTCAGGAGTTACGTGCCCTTGAGCGTTGAAAAAATTGCCTATTGACTTAACATGGGGAGAATGTTGTCATCACCGTAGCTGCTTCAATTATTTTCAGATTGGCTTTATTCTTGCAGATAACCAGCACAGCCATGAAATCTCGGTCAAGTTCGATGACTGGCAGAATCGGATCATTCACTTAGGAGTTACCTGCCCTTGTGTGTTTTTGCATTAGGGTTAATGGGAATTAGGAAAAAGCTTGTCATCACTCTAGCTCCGTCAATTTTTTTCTGATCGACTTCATTCTTGCAGATAACGAGGACAGGCATGAAATCTCGATCAAGTACGATTTTGGGCTGAATCGGATTATTCACTCAGGAGTTACGTGCCCTTGAGCGTTGAAAAAATTGCCTATTGACTTAACATGGGGAGAATGTTGTCATCACCGTAGCTGCTTCAATTATTTTCAGATTGGCTTTATTCTTGCAGATAACCAGCACAGCCATGAAATCTGGGTCAAGTTCTATAACTGGCAGAATCGGATCATTCACTTAGGAGTTACCTGCCCTTGTGTGTTTTTGCATTAGGGTTAATGGGAATTTCAAAAATGTATATCTTAAAGACTACTTGGCCAACTTTGATCAAATTTCATGTGTCGCATTATTGGGCAAGTGGAAAGGCTTCATTAGGTTTTCAGGCAGATCTGAGTGGAACTCTGGTTGCCATGGCAACATCTAGCTCCCATAGACTTCACATAGGAAAAAGCTTGTCATCACTCTAGCTCCGTCAATTTTTAGCTCACCTGAGCCGAAGGCTCATGTGAGGTATTAGTATACCACGAGCCGGCGTCCGTCGTCCGTCGTCCACACTTTCAACGAAGTATATCTCTGGAACCAGTGGGCTGGCCTTGATCAAATTTCATATGAACCATCATCAGGTAGGGGGAAAGGCTGTATTAGGTTTTCGTGCAGATCGGATGAGAACGCTGGTTGCCACAGCAACAAAGGGCTCCCATAGGCTTAACATAGGAAAAAGCTTGTCATCACTCTAGCTCCGTCAATTTTTTTCTGATCGACTTCATTCTTGCAGATAACAAGAACAGGCATGAAATCTCGATCAAGTTCGATTTTGGGCTGAATCGGATTATTCACTCAGGAGTTACATGCCCTTGAGCGTTAGGAAAAAGCTTGTCATCACTCTAGCTCCGTCAATTTTTTTCTGATCGACTTCATTCTTGCAGATAACGAGGACAGGCATGAAATCTCGATCAATTCGATTTTGGGCTGAATCGGATTATTCACTCAGGAGTTATGTGCCCTTGAGCGTTGAAAAAATTGCCTATTGACTTAACATGGGGAGAATGTTGTCATCACCGTAGCTGCTTCAATTATTTTCAGATTGGCTTTATTCTTACAGATAACCAGCACAGCCATGAAATCTCGGTCAAGTTTGATAACTGGCAGAATCGGATCATTCACTTAGGAGTTACCTGCCCTTGTGTGTTTTTGCATTAGGGTTAATGGGAATTTCAAAAATGTATATCTTAAAGACTACTTGGCCAACTTTGATCAAATTTCATGTGTCGCATTATTGGGCAAGTGGAAAGGCTTCATTAGGTTTTCAGGCAGATCTGAGTGGAACTCTGGTTGCCATGGCAACATCTAGCTCCCATAGACTTCACATAGGAAAAAGCTTGTCATCACTCTAGCTCCGTCAATTTTTTTCTGATCGACTTCATTCTTGCAGATAACCAGTACAGGCATAAAATCTCGGTCAAGTTCGATTTTGGGCCGAATCAGATAATTCACTCAAGAGTTACGTCCCCTTGAGCGCCCGAAAAATTGCCTATCGACTTAACATGGGGAAAATGTTGTCATCACTGTAGCTAGTAACGAGGACAGGCATAAAATCTCGGTTAAGTTCGATTTTGGGCAGAATCGGAATATTGACCTCGGAGTTACGTGACCTTGAGCGACAAAAAATTTGCCCATAGACTTAACATAGGGAAAATGTTGTGACTACGATAGCGACTTGAATTTTTTTCAGATCAGCTTCAAACTTGCAGGTAACGAGGACAGACATAAAATCACGGTTAAGTTCGATTTTTGGCCGAATCAGATTATTTGCCTTGGAGTTACCTGCCCTTGAGCATGAAAAAATACGTTGTGACCACGATAGCAACTTTATTTTTATTCATATCAGCTTCAAACTTGCAGGTAACGAGGACAGGCATAAAATCTCGGTTAAGTTCGATTTTGGGCCGAATCGGAGTATTGACCTCGGAGTTACGTGACCTTGAGAGACAAAAAAATTTGCCCATAGACTTAACGTAGGGAAAATGTTGTGACAGAAATAGCGACTTGAATTTTTAGCTCACCTGAGCCAAAGGCTCCAGTGAGCCGATAGTATACCAAGGCTTCGGAGTCCGTCGTCTGTCGTCCGTCCATCCGTCGTCCACACTTTCAATGAAGCATATCTCAGAAGGCAGTCGACCAATCTTGTTTAAATTTTATGTGTAGCACCATTGGGCAAGGGAAAAAGGCTGCATTAGGTTTTGGAGCTAGTCTGGTTCATTTGTTCCTTCATTCTTCTTTCTCTCCATATAGAGATAATAGACCAATGTTAAATTTTTAATCAAAGATTTCTCAGGAACTATAAAAGCTAGAAGCATCCAATTTGGTATTCAATAGAATAATGATGACTTATTTTGTGTAAGAGACATTGGGCTTTCTCAGCTTATTTGTTCATCTGTTCTTTCATTCTTCTTTCTCTCCATTTTGACCAATGTTAAATTTTCGTCAAATATTTCTCAGGAACTATAGAAGCTAGAAGTCTCAAACTTGGAATCATGACTTATATCCTGTAAGGGTCAATGGGCTGGATTCTATTAGCAGATTTAGTAGTCAAGTCTGTGAATTGTTAAAACTTAAGTTCCTCAGGTGAGCGGTTTAGGCTCATTGAGCCTCTTGTTCTATATAATCTATCCATTTCTGTTTGAATATAACACGGTTGTTTAACTTACACGTTTTCGGCTTTGGACCCCATAAATAGTGTTATAAAGAGGTTGCGGTGTATAGCGAAACTTTGCTTACTCAAACACAGATGGCTAGTTTACCATGGTTGTTTCAGTCTTTTAGACTAATTTTTCAGTCCGTAGCAAAATGTCCCATAACTGCAGATAATGATATAATTATTGCAATAATTACAATAATTTAAGATGCCAATCACAACAATTGTCATCTGCTTTGTCGTCAGCTGGTTACTATAAAAATCATTTTTGCAAACAGTGTGGACCAAATCAGACTGCTCCCAGAGGAGCAGTCTGATTTGGGTCCACACTGTTTGGAGCAGCCTGATTTGGGTCCACACTGTAAGGGCAGTCTGATTTGGGTCCACACTGTTTGGAGCAGTCTGATTGGGGTCCACACTGTTTGGAGCAGTCTGATTGGGGTCCACACTGTTTGGAGCAGTCTGATTTTGGTCCACACTGTTTGGAGCAATCTGATTTGGGTCCACACTGTTTGGAGCAGTCTGATTGGGGTCCAGACTGTTTAGAGCAGTCTGATTTGGGTCCACACTGTTTCCTAGAGGAGGAGTCTGATTTGGGTCCACACTGTTTAGAGCAGTTTGATTTGGGCCACACTTTGCCTGTACACAAAAATATTTTTTAAAACGTTTTTGCAAAAGAATTCAGCAGATGACATAAGCAGACGACATTTTCCGATGTAGTTTTTCTCGGTGTCTTAAGGGTTAAATATTGAAATGTATGTTGTGTGTTCTCTGAATCTTTTCATTAAGGTGATTCAAATGAGTACACACTAAGTACGTTTTCAAGATGAAATAAGAAGAGCCTCCATTAATAATTCTAAGTACAATTGAAGTTCAATGACTTGGACACGGATGGCTTGTTTACCAAGGCTGTTTCGAATTAGTTCATGAGACCGTAGAAAATCTGCCTTGTAGCTCACAAATATTAAGGGGTAAATAATGGGGATTTCTTCTTATTATAGCCCCGCTTTGAAAAAGGGGGCCTATGACATTCCGTGATTCCAGGATTCTGTGATTCCGTGACTGCATTTTGCTTAATAACTTCTATATTTGTGGTCCAACTTTGGTGAAACTTATTAGGGCCCCGCACTGAAAGTGTGGGTGCCCTATAGTAATCACTCTGTCCGTCCGTCTGTCTGTCTGTCCGTCCGTCCACAAATTTTCCTACTCCTCTGATAGCTCTGCCGGGGCCCTAGTCAGTTTCACTGACAGCTCTAGTATTACACTTGGTCTGTAAGGTAAGGAAGATGTAATAGCAGAATAGTGACCAAGGGCCCATAACTCTTGGAGTTATATCCCTTGATAGGTTTTCAAATTTTAGAATGCATTTTGCTTAATAACTTCTATGCTTATGGTCTTACTTCAAAGAAACTTATATTACACTTGGTCTCTAAGGTAAGCAAGGTGTACCGGTAGTAGCAGACTAGTGATCAAGGGCCCATAACTCTTGGAGTTATGTCCTGTGTTAGGTTTTCAAATTTTGCCATTCACAAGAACTTTCGTGACAGATTTCTCAGGCACAATGAAAGCTACAAATTTAAAGCTGAAAGTTTGTATAAACATGAATAATGACTGGAGTGATTGTGTATACAAGAATAGGCGTCGACGCTCCATAACTCATTGAGTTAAGTCCCTTGACAGTTTCTCAAATTTTGTCATTCTTGAAATTTTTCTTGTCAGATTTCTCAGGAAATATCATCACGAAAACACGCCTATATAATTTTGACTCCCTTTAACCCCACTTTTATATAGTAAAACTGGGGTTTGCAGGGGTAAACCTTATTAGCTCACCAGAGCCGAAGGCTCCGGGGGAGCTTATAGGATAGGCAGTTGTCCGTCATTGTCGTCGTCGTCGTCGTCGTCTGGCGTCGTCGTCTGGCGTTAACATTTTCAAACGACATCTCCTCTGAAGCCACTGGGCCGATTGAGTCCAAATTTCATCTGTAGCATCCTTGGGCTGGGGGATTGAAAGTTTGTGTTTTTTATGAAAATTGGCCCATTAGTTTGGTTGCTATAGCAACTTAGAGCTCCCATAGACTTATAATGGGGAAAATTGAAAAATGGCATTAACTGCCAAGCCTTTGCAGATATTGGAACAAAACTTTCATAGAAATGTTCCTTAAGCAATCTAGTATCTACCATATGATTTTAGGCCTACTGCTCAATTTTAATGGTTGCCATGGAAACCAAAATGCAAAAAATAGAAAAAAAAATACTTAAAAAATCATCTCCTCAGAAACCATATGCTCTATGAGGCTGAAAGTTTATGGAAATATTCACCATATTTGCCTTTACAGGTTTTGTGTTTTTTATGAAATTCGGCTCTTTAGTTTGGTTGCTATGGCAACTTAGATTTTCCATAGACTTATAATGGGGAAAATTGAAAAATGGCATTAACTACAAAGCCTTTGCAGATATTTTGACAAAACTTTCATAGAAATGTTCCTTTAGTAAACTTCTCTCAGCCATATGCTTTTATGTCAACCTGGGGGTCCAGTAGGTTGTGCCGGGGCCATGCCCCGCCCCCAGTACTTCATAAAATGACCTATATCTCAGAAACCTTACAGATCCCCACCCCTAAACCATATATATTCTTGTTCCTATTGATAAGACGCATTCAGTGACACCAACCTGGAGGTCCTCCGGGATGTGCCGAGGCCATGCCCCACCCCCTCCACTTCATAAAAGGCCCAATATCTCGGAAACCATTCAGATCCCCACCCCTGAACCCTCTATACTCTTGTTCCTTATGATAAGACGCATTCAGTGACATCAAACTGGGGGTCCCCCGGGATGCGCCGGGGCCATGTCCCGCCCCTCCATTTCATAAAAGGCCCAATATCTCGGAAACCTTACAGATCCGCACCCCTAAACCATATATATTCTTGCTCCTTATGATAAGACGCATTCATTGACCCCAAATTGGGGGTCTTCCGGGGTGCGCCGGAGCCATGCCCCACCCCTTCACTTCACAAAAGGCCATATATCTCAGAAACTGTTCAGATCCCCACCCCTAAACCATATATGTTCTTGTTCATTATGATGAGACACATTCAGTGACACCAACCTGGGGGTCCCCAGGGATGTGCTGGGGCCATGCCCCACCCCCTCCATTTCATAATATCACAATATCTCGGAAACCTTACAGATCCCCACCCCTAAACCATATATATTCTTGTTCCTTATGATAAGACACTTTCATTGACACCAACCTGGGGGTCTCCCTGGGCCTTGCCCCACCCCTGCACTTCACAAAAGGCCTTATATCTCAGAAACTGTTCAGAGCCCCACCCCTAAACCATATATATTCATCTTCCTTATGATAAGGCACATTCATTGACACCAGCTTCTGAGTCCCCGGGGCATGCCCGGGCCTTGCTCCACCGCTTGACTTCATTAAAAGCCACATATCTGAAATAGTTCAGATCCCCACCCCTAAACCATATATATTCTTGTTCCTTATGATAACTCATTCAGTCACACCAACTTGGGGGTCTCTTTGTGCTGAGGCAAGGTGCCCCGCCCTTCCACTTCATAATAGGCCATATATTTCAGAAACCATTCAAATCCCCACCCCATATTCATATATGTTCTTGTTCCTTATTATTAGCACACCTACTGTAGGGGTGTCCGCAGGGGCCAGTCCTCTCCTTTATCACTTCATGAAAGGATATCTTGGAAACCGTTCAGATTCCCACCCCTAAACCATATATATACTTGGTCCTTATGATGAGACACATTTAGGGACAACAATCTTGGGCTTTCCTGGGAACGACAGGGCATGCTCCAACCCCTCCACTTTTATCTCCAGCCATGCAGATCCCCACTGCTAAACCATATATATTCTTGTTCTTTGTGATAAGACACATTTAGTGATACCAACCAGGGCTCCATTGGGTCCATGCCCCACCCCCTCTACTTCATAAAAGGCCTAATGTTTCATATACTGAGTCCACATTGATGCTCATTTGGATATGGGGGTTCATTTGGCAGATTAAAATGATATCATGTTAAAATACATGGCTGCAATTTGGCAGTGCCCACCTGAGCTCTGGTGAGCATAGTGGCCCATGGGCCTCTTGTTTTTCATATTTCTGCTCAAAAATATAGATTTTGGGTACTAGTTAGAACCGCCTCGATGCGGTGGGAGGCGGATCTAACGAGTACCCGCAATCTATATTTTGAGCAGAAATAAGAAAAATATCACAATTTTTCATCTTAAAATTTTCATTTTTTTCGGTGGTAAAGTTTACAATGTATTTGTATAGGGGTGTTTTCGTAATGGAAAGCTGAATTCTGAGATTTTTTTCTTTCTCATCTACAGCTTCCTATTTCTCATCCTATTGCTACTGCTTCCTATTGTGTTTTTGGACATTTCAAACTTTTACCTTCATATGCAACCATGAAGGATAAGAGGAACTTAGTATTTGCACTGTTAGCTAACTATAACATACTTAGAGTGAAAGTTATAGAGGGATAACTACTGTAGAACTGTGATAGCTCGAACACAGATGGCTTGTTTACCATGGCTAGGTCAAACCCGTTTTTGAGTCCCTAGAGAATGCCTCTACATACAAAGTAGTGTGAGATAATTAAGGAGATTTTCTACTTTGTCTTGCAGATGTATGCTGTGTGTACTCATGAGAATCGCCTCGACGAGGTGATTCTAATGAGTACACACAGCATACATTTTCATTACAGAACACCGAAAATATGTCCAAAAGTACCTCGTTATGCCTCCTGGCAGTAAGCCTCAGTAGCTCAAACTACCCCTGTCTCGAACAGATTTTCGAGGTCCCAAAGATGTTGGAGCCATTGAAGTTTGACTGTATAATATACTTCGAGTGAAAGTTATAGAGGGATTACTAGATTGTTGTCGTTTTACTTTTAAGGTAACTGGCAGACGGCAAAGTAGATTGGCATTTTATCGGTCAAGATAAACAACGTTCATGGCCTAGTGATAAATCTTTATGACTAAGTACCGGTACCTTAACTTTGCAAGATTGGATCTCACTTGAGTCTGGGTGGGTTGCTGCTCTGCCTGGAGGCTGGAACTGAAAGCTGATTAGAGCACTCGTTTGGAGTAGTCTGACATAGGACTACACTTGTAACTCAAGGACATCCTTAGCTTCAGACAAGAAAGAGACTGCAGGATATTTTTTCATCACTTATTTCTTCATTAACACATATGTTGCAGGTTCTTGTCAGAATTGCCTTTGTGAGGCATTTCTAACAAGTACCCTCAACATACAGTTGAACTTGGATAACTTGAACACCTTCGGGACCATGAAATTTTGTTTGAGAAAGGGTAGTTTGAGATATTGATGGTTACTCATACTGCCAGGACATGAGGCATAATGCAGATGACCTTAGCAAATATTTTCGACTTTTTATCAAATAGATGTATGTTGTGTGTACTCATTAGAATTGCCTCATTGAGGCAATTCTAATGAGTACACACATCATACCTTTTCAACTAAAAATGAAACAAACCTCCATAAATTTACCTAAACACACAGATTTCTGGGGCTATAGGAACAATGCTCTAGAGACCCAGGTGTGAGTCTGAATTAGCCATAGTAAATGAATTATCCTTATTCCAGTTATCAAAGTTTCACTGTATATTTAGAAGCCTCCATGGTGTAGTGGTTATACTACTCGCCTTGTAAACCAGCGGTCACAGAATCAATCCCGGTGTAACAGGCCGTTTCTTCCCCCCAGTCAGTTTCTTCCCCGGGGAAGAACTGGGCCGGCCCGTTTCTTCCCCGGGGAAGAAACTGACTAGTCAGTTTCTTCCCCACCCAGTCAGTTTCTTCCCCACCTGAAATTTTTAAGAACCATAGAGAACAAGTAATTTATGCCTCACAAATTGTTAAAAATTAAAAAAGAAACCATTCTGAATTAGTTTTGAGTCTTTACAGCTCGAATGGCAAACTTTTCTCTATGCCATACAATATATGGAGATCCAAGGAAATTTTCATCCCAATTCCAGTATCTGTGATTAATTTTCTTAGCTTTTTATGACATTAATTGGTATTAACTAAACAGATATAATAAGCAACAACCCTTTAGTGCTTCAATCTAAATATAATTTGGAAAGTGGGGGTTGGGAAGAATTGGGCCAGCCCATTTCTTCCCCGGGGAAGAACTGGGCCGGCCCATTTCTTCCCCACCCCAGATTTTTTCTGTTTACTAAAAATTCTTGTGATAAATGTTCTTCACTTTTAAGGATATAAATTTGAATTTACTACAGAGCTATAATAAGCAACAAATGTTTGGTCCTTAAATTTCAATAGAATTCGGAGACTGGGGGGTGGGGAAGAACTGGACCGGCCCAGTTCTTCCCCACCCCAGATGTTTCTGTTTACTAATAATTCTTGTGATAAATTTCCTTTTCTTTTTAGGAAAACATTTGGTATAAACTAAAAAGATATAATAAGCAACAAATGTTTGGAGCTTTATTATCAAGAGAATTTGGAGGCTGGGGTGGGGAAGAACTGGGCCAGCCCAATTCTTCCCCATCCCAGATGTTTCTGCTTACTAATAATTCTGGTGATAAATTTCCTTTGCTTTTTAAGACATAAATTAGTATAAACTAAACAGATATAATAAGCAACAAATGTTTGGAGCTCAAATCTTAATAGTATTTGGAGACTGTGGGTGGGGAAGAACTGGGCCGGCCCGTTTCTTCCCCATCCCAGATGTTTCTGTTCACTAAAAATTCTTGTGATAAATTTTCTTCACTTTTAAAGACATGAATTGGTATTAACTAAACAGATATAATAAGCAACAAATGTTTGGCACTTAAATTTCAATAGAATTCGGAGACTCAGGGGTGGGGAAGAACTGGGCCGGCCTGTTTCTTCCCCACCCTGCCACCCTTGGGTAGTGTTGTACAGTTATGTCAGTTATATTGCTGAAGATGTCTTGGTTGGGGAAGAACTGGGCCAGTCCGTTTCTTTCCCACCCTTGGTAAGTAAATGTTTGGAGCACAAATCTTAATAGAATTTGGAGACTGATGGTGGGGAAGAACTGGGCCGGCCCATTTCTTCCCCACCCCGGATGTTTGTTTACTAAAAATTCTTGTGATAAATTTTCTTCACTTTTAAAGACAAAAATTGGTATTAACTAAACAGATATAATAATTGGCACTTAAATTTCAATAGAATTCGGAGACTCGGGGGTGGGGAAGAACTGGGAAGGACTGGGCCGCCTGTTTCTTCCCCACCCTTGGTAAGTGTTGTACTGTTAAGTCAGTTATGACGTTGAAGGTGTCTGGGGTGGGGAAGAACTCTTCCCCCACCCTTGGCTAGTGTTGTACAATTATGTCAGTTATATCAGAGGATGTGTGAGGCAGGGAAGAACTGGGATGACCCGTTTCTTCCCCACCCTTGTGTAGTGATGTACAATTAAATCAGTTATTTAAGTTGTCTGTGGTGGGGAAGAACTAGGCCGGCCCAGTCCTGCCCCACCCCCAATCTCGAAATTCTATTTAGATTTGAGCTCCAAACATTTTTTGCTTATTATATCTTTTTAGTTTATTCCAATTTTTGTCTTAAAAAGCGAAGAAAATTTATCACAAGAATTTTTTGTAAACAGAAAACTCTGGGGTGGGGAAGAAACGGGCCGGCCCAGTTCTTCCCCATCCCCAGTCTCCAAATTCTAATTAGATTTGAGCTCCAATCATTTGTTGCTTATTTTATCTTTTTAGTTTATACCAACTTTTGTCTTAAAAAGCGAAGAAAATTTATCACAAGAATGTTTTGTGAACAGAAAACTCTGGGGTGGGGAAGAAACAGGCCGGCCCAGTTCTTCCCCACCCCCCAGTCTCCAAATTCTATTTAGATTTGAGCTCCAAACATTGGTTGCTTTTTATATCTTTTTAGTTTATACCAATTTATGTCTTAAAAAGAAAAGAAAATTTATCACAAGAATTTTTTGCAAATAGAAAAATCTAGGGTGGGGAAGAAATGGGCCGGCCGAGTTCTGCCTCACCCCCAGATTTGAGCTCCAATCATTTGTTGCTTATTATATCTTTTTACTTTATACCAATTTATGTCTTAAAAAGCGAAGAAAAGTTATCACAAGAATTTTGTGTAAACAGAAACTCTGGGGTGGGGAAGAAACGGGCCGGCCCAGTTCTTCCCCACCCCCAGTCTCCGAATTCTATTTAGATTTGAGCTCCAAACATTTGTTGCGTGCTATATCTTTTTAGTTTATACCAACTTTTGTCTTAAAAAGTGAAGAAAATTTATCACAAGAATTTTTTGTAAATAGAAAACACTGGGGTGGAGAAGAAACGGGCCGGCCCAGTTCTTCCCCACCCCCAGTCTCCAAATTCTATTTAGATTTGAGCTCCAAACATTTGTTGCTTATTATATCTTTTTAGTTTCTACCAATTTATATCTTAAAAAGCGAAGAAAATTAATCACAAGAATTTTTTGTAAACAGAAAAATCTGGGGTGGGGAAGAAACGGGCTGGCCTGGTTCTTCCCCACCCCCAATCTCCTAATTCTAATTAGATTTGAGCTGCAAAGATTTGTTGCTTATTATAGCTTTTTAGTTTATACCAATTTTTGTCTTAAAAACCAAAGAAACTTTATCACAAGAATTTTTTGTAAACAGATAAATCTGGGGTGGGGAAGAAACGGGCCGGCCCAGTTCTTCCCCACCCCCAGTCTCCAAATTCTATTTAGATTTGAGCTCCAAACATTTGTTGCTTATTATATCTTTTTAGTTTATACGGTTTTGTCTTAAAAAGTGAAGGAAATTTATCACAAGAATTATTAGTAGACAGAAAATTCTGGGGTGGGGAAGAACTGGGCCGGCCCAGTTCTTCCCCACCCCCAGTCTCCAAATTCTATTCAGATTTTAGCCTGATTTGTGGCTTATTATATCTGTTTAGTTAATTCTAATTTATGTCTTAAGAAGCAAAGAAAATTCATCAAAGATGCTTCAATTGGGATGCATATTTTAATGCCTCTCCATGAATGGTGTCGCATAGAGCAAATTTTGTCATTCAAGCTAAGAGGACTCAGAACTTATTCAGAATGGTCTCTTTTCTCATTTATAACAAATTGTGAGCTGAAAATTATTCTTTGACTATGGTTCTGAAAAAATTCAGGTGGGGAAGAAACTGACCGGGTGGGGAAGAAACTGACTAGTCAGTTTCTTCCCCGGGGAAGAAACGGGCCGGCCCAATTCTTCCCCCGGGGAAGAAACAGGCCGGCCCAGTTCTTCCCCGGGGAAGAACCGGGCCAGGGGAAGAAACTGACCGTTACACCGGGCTTCTCCAGACTTTCGGATGAGTCTTTCAACCGAGGTCCCGTCTCCGTATGACCTTAGCTATTGGTGAGATGTAAAATAAGCACTCACTCACTCTTACTGTATTTGTCATCTTGCAGGAGATAGCTCGCCACTTACGACCTCGGACTCTCAGAGCATTGTTTGGTAAAGACAAGTGTAGAAATGCTGTCCACTGCACAGATCTGCCAGAAGATGGCCTACTAGAGGTATGAAATGAGCCCAGCCAAGCGAATTTGGGTCTTCGAGCATTCCGTCATGACAAATTTTAACTACGCATGCCCAGCAATTCAGAGGGGCCAAAGATATGGTTTTCTGTCTGAAGGTTCCTCTTGATTCACTGCTTGTATGAGCGAGCAGCGAAGGTTCTGGCGAGACTGCGCGGATGCGCAGGCTCGCCTGAACCTTCGCTGCTCGCATAGGCGATAAGTACCAAAATCGCTTGACGCGGCCCAAATGAAATTAATTTTATTCTTAACTTTTAACCCTTGTTCTGCAGAATAAATTAATTTTGCCATACCCATTTATGACTATAAACCTGTATATTGAATCATTCAAATTCACAGTGTCAAACACTGTAGATCCTGATCAGAAGGCTTCTTCAGGAGCCGTCTGATCTGGACCTACACTGTTTGCAAAGGTAGGGGTCATTGTGGTTCAGCAAATGGGGATGAAAGGACATTATTTGTATCTACACTTTGCAAAGTTAGGGGTTGTTGTGTTCAGTAAGACTATGGTTAAATTTGATGTATGACTTCTCTTACATAGCTACAAATGTTGGAGTGATGGTTTGAAGCAGATTTCACACCTAAGTCTATCTGTTGGTTTTCTTTTGCTCCAGCATTTCAGGTGTTTCTTACTGTCGAGTCCTCACCGTTGTTTCATCTCTGTGGTTGTTTGATTTTTGTGTTCTCGGAGATGTTGCACTGATGAGTTAGGAGGTCTTCATGCAGACTGAACAAATTATTTTTCTAAATCGCGACCAAAAAGCACTTATATATACTGGAAAACATTAGAAAATTGTATTTAAATGCAATATATAACATATCTGGAGCAGCTATGGTTCCTCTCTGGACTTACATAAACTTGCGATAATTTTGCAATGGTAAGTATGCCCCACCCGTTTTCTTAATTGCATGTTTCTAGATAATTCATCTATCAACATGATCAATTGGGTCTCGCAGGAACGCCTTTCTCGGAACCCATGCTGTAGTTCATAAAGAATGTTGTGGCTGTTGAAGTGCTTGGACATACTGGAGGCGACAATGTGTTCTAACACTTTGCATAGAACACATGTTAGGGAGATAGGGCGATAGTTGGCAGGATCAGTTTTATCCCCCTTTTTGAATATGGGGGATACATTGGCCTCTTTCCATATGGTGGGCAATTTTCCCTGGTCAATAGACTTTTGGAAAATTATTTGGGGCTAGCTCTTTGTGGAGGTTTTGAAGTACTATGGGTTTCAGCTGGTCTGGACCTGATGCCTTATGGGGGTTGAGCTTTTTAAGAAGGCATTCAATACCATTGGCTGAGATTTGAATGTCAGGCATGTTCGTATAAGGGCTGGGCTGAAAGGGCTGGGCGACTCCGGAATCATGCAGGTCCTGCAGAGTCATTTGGGCAAGGGCTTTTAAACTTATAGGGGACTTGGGACTGAAAACTGAGTGAAAATGCTGGTTGAGAGTGTTTGCTTTGTCTACATCTGATTTGTGAGTCTGTCCATATGCCCCGTAACATTACACGTACGATGTTCTTAACGACGTCGGGTTTACTACTGGCGGAACATTGACATTTTTGTAAACAAATTGTGGATAAAATGCATTATAGATGTCATATATAATGAATAGAATCTTGCATTCTTGCTTATGTATTATTAAATTCACTAAACTCGTTGAGCAAAAGGGATACTCAGTTAAGCCTCCCATTTTAATCGTCTATAAATCTCACTGCTGTGGGTTCGAGCATCGCTCAGATCACGAGATGCCAAGTTCTGCAACACAAGGTTGTGTGGTTTTTATCTGGATACTCCTGTTTTTGCCCACCTGTGATTAACATTCTGCACGGTGATTTTGATTGATTTGAGGTTTAACATCCCAGTTAACACAGTATAGGCCATTTAAAGTTCCCCTCAACCTATAAAGGTCATTTTGGAGACATTGCTTCCAATTTTGTGGGACTTTTACCCAACAATGAGATGAAATGACATCTCAAGTCCTGTCACCCAATGAAACCAATAGGGTTTATAAGCATGGATGGTCCGACCCGCACCACTTTGCCTGGGCAGGCTTAGATCCTCTAAACGGTTTACCAGTACTGTTGTGGGGGTCAGTTTCAGCTCTGTGTGGAAGCATCATGCAGCCCATCATGCCCCGATGGGCGGGGGTCGAACATGATGGTGATACCTATTGCTAAAAGTGTTTGCTTCTTTTTGTTGCGCCTGCTATTAGCATGGCGCGATATAGGCGCCCGGTTTTCCGTCCGTTTGTCCGTTCGTCAAGGTATCAACATTTGCAACCACCCAAAGGTTCAAGTTCACCCAAAGGTTCAAGTTTATTTCTCAAGAACTATAAGAGCTTCATTTATGATACTTGGTACAAACTTGCATTTAACCTTTACCACTCTCTAGGCTAATTCAGCAGACGACAAATTGTTGCTATTATTCTTATTTTTCCAGAAAACAGGACTTGACATCTCATGCAAATTGTCTCCATAGGAGACAATTTGCATGTGATGTCAAATCCTGTTTTCTGGAAAAAATTAGGAAAATATTTCAAAATGGCGTCTGCTTCCAAAAAATACCCAGCATGCAGAGCGTTAAGAATGGCAACTTTTATGCAAGCATCTATGTTTGACCTTGACCTTCATATCATGGTTGGGTGACTTCACGCCCCCACAGGCACGACATAGCCTTCGGCGGAATTCTTGTTTTAAGTGATTGCTTCCTCTTTTTCAGGTGGAGTATTTCTTCAGAGTGCTCGGGCAGTGAATCTCAAGAACTTATAAATAAAACATTACAAGTGTGGGCATGTTGAAATTAAAAAAAAAACACTGCCAGCTCTTTATAACACTGTTCATCATGACATGGTTTTTGGTACAACACAGTTTTAAAGATGGATCCCAAAAATAAATAGATTATATATAATAATGACCATTGCATTGATATAGTTTGTAAAGTAACCGGGGGCTAAAAGCACATAGGGGCTACCCCCAAAAAAATGACCATTTATATTATCTAAACATTTTGTCTGAACAGTCAACCCTCTTTATAACCACATTCAATATAACAACGAATTATGTTATAACGACAGTTTCATTGATGAGATGAGATGAGACGATTAATGGAGATATTCAAGTCTATTGTAATTATTTAAGGAGAATGGGAACCTTTAAGAGTTGACCCCTATTGACATGGGAGATAAAAAATACTTTTGCAGGAGTTGCCTCCCCTGAAGGTGTTCCCATTCCCTTTTATACTGCAAGAAACAGCGAGGCGATTCTAACAAATGTCCACAACATTTGTTTCTTGGAGTAATTAAAGGAAATAGACTATTATTACCTGTTATATACTTGTCCTTCTTTGAATTCTTTATAGTGGTTAATTCCCAACAGTGGCAAATAGTTAGGGAACAAATACTGTTGTCATAACGACGGTTCTGTCCTCCTAGACATGGCTATTTAACAGGGTTTCAGCTTATGAACCTAACATTAGTGTTATAAAGAGACTGGGGTGTTCTGTATTTTTGCTGAAGACGAAAATAGGACAACTACCGAGAATATTGAGATTCTCAGCAAGTGATAGTATCGTGCTCCCAGTGTCGAGTTGGGTATTTAATATTTTCGGGAAATGTATTTATCATCAAAGAAATAGTCTTGTCTTGCCTTCTACTGTTAAAGGAAAGAATTTCTTCCCGAGAGGGCTGATTATTTCATTTGAAAGTACGGTATTGATCCTAAGTATTGGGAAAGACAGACCAAAGCAAACAGTGCAGATCCAGATCAGACTGGTCCTGAAGGAGCAGTCTGATAAGGGGTCTACACTGTTTGCCATTCTGTCTGTACTTTTTGGACGCCTTGCTGGATTGAGAAACAAATTTTAAAATTTTAGGAGAATTACAAGTCCTTAAGCTGTCCAAATTTTTTAGGATTTTTACAGCGGAGACCTTTTTTCAGTGGGATTCAATTGATAGGAAAGAAGAAAGGAATTCATAAAGGTTATTCACTTTTAAAAAAAAGTAAAAATAAAAAGTGTATCCACTCCTCTGGGTGGTGATTTAAAGAATCTCACAGAAGTGCCAGGTTTTACCAAGACACCCTCAAACATTCTCACGTCAGTCTCTTGCATCAATGTTGTGACCTCATTTATCAGTGATGGGTCAAGAATTTCAAATAGTTATTCATAAATGAGTGGTTCATATGGAGAAAAGAATTAAAGCAGTTACTGCCTCTGCTTTTAAAGTGACATTTTTCTTATTGACTGTGATATATTATTTATTATGTAATTTTTATCCTGCTTTTTAACCCATTGTATACTAGTGGACTCGTCCATTGCTACATGTTGGACAAGTCCATTTGTCATATAAAGGGTACCAGGCCTATTTTTTTGTTTTTATTCTATTTTTGATGGAAATTCTGTTAGCAAAGAGTGAAGGCCCTGATCGGACGCCGCAGAATGCGGCGTCTGATCTGGCCTGCACTGTTTGCCAAGGTACTCATTTAGGGCTTTCCCGAATGCAATGGGTTAAATGTCTTGCATGCAGTATTCTGCTGCTAATTAATAAAATAATTCCAAGTTTTTCTGCATTGCATCAATATTTTTCAGTGACAAGAGTTACCATGTTCTTTGTTCACAGTTTGGGCTGAATTACCTTGGTTATTTGGTCCGGTATTATAGCATAAATAATAAAATTCTTATTTTTTCTTATTTCTTTGCTCCTTTCTATGAGTCATTGATTGTGTTTGGGTTAACTCATTTTGTACCAGAAACCCCCAAAAAGGGTAAGTGACAAACAGTGCAGGCCCAGATCAGACGCTGCAAAACGCTGTGTCTGATCAGGGCCTACACTGTTTGCGAAAAGTTGAAGACATTTTGCAAAAACATTTTGAATAAAACAACCTGACACACCTAAATTTTGGAATGGACTCCTGGTATATAGGAGGAGGAACATGCCAACCCTTGTGGGTCATTTTTAGCAATCTTCCAGAGATAGGGAGAAAAGTGATGGAAGAGATAGTAGAGGAGATGAAAGTGAGGGCCAGGGGAGACAGAGGAAAATTAATGGAAGTGTAGAAACTAATAGACACAAGCAAATTCCAAAAAGCAAATTCCAAAGAGAATTTATGTCCCCCGCCTTATTTTCATTTGTGAGGTTAAAAAATAAATAAGTTAACCAGGCAACCATTGGTATCACTTAATGCGGAAAGTGAAAAACAATAATTAAAGGATTCTGTAAAAGGCACATGCACATTTCAGTCCATATCAAAACACCTGTAAAGATTCTGAAGGATCAGTTTTAAACTGTAGGAGGAGTTGCACTCACTATGTACCTACTACATATCCAGTTTCATATTATAGATGGGCAAAAAAACCTCTAAGTTAAAAATGTGAAAAAAAAGTGAAAAGAATTATTCTAAGATTCTGTAAAAAGCAAATGCATATCTTCAGACCATAATTCAACCAACTTTTAAGTTTTGGAAGGAGTGGCATTAAACTGTAGGAGGAGTTGCGCTCACAAGGTACCTACTACATTATACTCTTTCATATAATTGATGCATGAAAAGTCTAAGTTTAAAATGTGAAAAAAGTGAAAAAAAAAATTAATTAAAGAATTCTGAAAAAAGCATATGCACAACTTCAAACCATGATAAAGACACCTGTAAAATTTCAGAAGGATCGGTATAAAACCGTAGGAGCAGTTGTGCTCACAAGGTACCTACTACATTATACTCTTTCATAGAATTGATGCATGAAAAAAAGTCCAAGTTAAAAATGTAAAAAAAGTGAAAAAAATTAATTAAAGAATTCTGAAAAAAAAGCATATGCACAACTTCAAACCATGATTAAGACACCTGTAAAATTTCAGAAGGATCGGTATAAAACTGTAGGAGGAGTTGCGCTCACAAGGTACCTACTATGAATTCGGAACCATGCAAAAAAGTTAAAAATGTGAAAAAAGTGAAAAAAAAAATAAAGAATTCTGAAAAAAGTATATGCACAACTTCAAACCATAATAAAGACACCTGTAAAATTTCAGAACGATCGGTATAAAACTGTAGGAGGAGTTGCGCTCACAAGGTACCTACTATGAATTCAGAAGCATGCAAAAAAAGTAAGTCAAAAATGTGAAAAAAATTAAAGAATTCTGAAAAAAGCATATGCACAACTTCAAACCATGATAAAGACACCTGTAAAATTTCAAAACGATCGGTTTAAAACTGTAGGAGGAGTTGCGCTCACAAGGTACCTACTACAAGCTCGGAACCACGCATCACGGAAAGCCGAATACTATATCCCCTCGCTTTTCTTCGAAAAGGCGGGGGACAATAAGTACACTTCTCGTCTATCCATACCTTCTGCAAGGACAGCAGGCCTTGCCCAACTGTAAGCCAATATCAGTTGGACGCCAAAGTGACGCAAGATGCACGACACCTTTGCCTCGCCCAACCTACCCCTTGTTTGTTTGATCTTACTTTGTCATTATACTGCTAAAGGGGGGTCTTCGGCCTTGGGGACCAATACAGCAGACCTCAGACCTGTAACTGGTCCAGTACAAAATAATTACTTGATTAATGACAATTTTATTGAGACGATTAAAAAACATGATTTATTGATTTTTTACCTCAGTGTATACGTATCACTTTACCTTGGGTTAATATTGATTGACCTGCTGTTATTACAGATAACTGCCAATCAATACAGGATAGTCAGTTAATAATATAATGTTATTAATCAAGTAATTTCGTATTGGCCCAGGAACAGGTCCGAGGTCTGCTGCATTGGCCCTGAGGCCGAAGGCCAATGCAGCTGACCTCGGACCCGTAACTGGGCCAATGCGATATTACTTGATTAATGACAATTTTATTAATTGACACAATTAAAAAAACATGATTATTGATTTTTTGACCTCAGTTAATATTGGTAGACCTGGTGTTAATACGGATGACCTCCGATCAATACAGGATAGTCAATTAATAAAGCATGTTTTTGTTTGTTTTGGGTTTAACATGTCAACCCTTGTTGGTCATTTTGTGTCATCTCCCAGAGAACGGGAGAAAAAGAGATGGAAGAGGTGATGAAAATAGGTGCCTTCGGCCTCGGGGCCAATACAGCAGACCTCAGACCTGTAACTGGGCCAATACGAAATTACTTGATTAATAATATTATATCATTATTGTGCGTGTTGGAGTTTTACATGATCCTCTCCCACAACTAAATCATATGGAGATGTGCCCTCAGCATAAAGACTACTGAAAGTCTAAGAAGCCTGGAATAGAACAGAGAACCTCTGGTTTATGAGGTGACTAGCTTGCTCTCTACACCACTGTGGCTTCTCATTGAGGCATATTCTAACAAGCACCCAGGAGTAATAAGAAAATTTATGTCAAAATTTTCCTCGTTTCTTCTCATCACGTAAACAAGTCTGTGTGATGGACACCTCCGTAAGCCCCACTTTATACAGAACTAGAGCTATCACTAAAGGTGAGGAGTACCCCCACAAAAACTGCCTTGGCAGTACAACAGCGGCATTTTGCAATTTTTTCACTTGAAAGGGGCCATAACTATGTCGAAAATTGACGAATTGTAGTGGAAATCGAACTTGACCTGTATTTTATGTTACATCAGTGTACCAAAATTATAAAAATCGGTGAAGCGCTTTTTGAGTTATCGTCTGGAAACCAAGTCAACAGACCGACCGACCGACCGATCGACAAGCTCACTCCTATATACCCCCCCCCCAAATTTCATTTGTGGGGGTATAATAAACTAATCACGGTCTGCACTGTTTGCTTTCGCCTATTTGCCCCAATACTTAGGATCATTATGTTTTTGCAACAAGATCTTACCAAACCGTTATTGTCTGCATGTCCATGGCTGATTCAAGTGTTTTGTTTCAGATTCTTCAAGTCTCTAAGTGAACTTGCAATTTTCCTTACTACTTTTCAAGAGTCTACTATGGAAAAGCCATGCCTAACTGTAGCCTTAACCATGTTAATGCCTAACTCACGGGACTGTCATAGTAAGGTGCCTAACTATAGGCCCTTCCATGTCAATTTTCCAACTGTAGGCCCTGCCGCATTAATACTTACGGTAACTGTAGGCCCTTCCAGGGTAATGTCTAACTATAGGCCATTCAAGAGCAATGCCTAACTATGGGCGCCTAACTATGGGCCCTAACAGGGTAATGCCTAACTATAGGCCCAAAAAACAGCATTACAGTTGGAACAACACTAAAGATTGTAATTTTCAACTTTACTGTTTAATTTGTTCTTTATGCAACAAAGTTGAAAAATGACAAGAAATAACATGAATATGTTAACATGCTATGTACAGAACTTCTATGATATATTTTCAACATGTTAATAAGAATATCACATAACGTAACAAAGACGTGTAAGTTAGGGATGTTGCCAAAATCTTCTATACTTTTTCACCTTATTTGCATTATCTGCTGGTTCCTGGTTCCTAGCCTGAAGGTTATCAGTTTTGAAAAAACAGGTAACCAGACCCCCCTGATCTTTCAAGGTCAGGGGGGTCTGGTTACCTGTTTTTTTTTTTTCAATATTGACAATGTGCAAGCTGGGATCCAGTAAGTAATTCAAATATGGTGAATACGAGAGCTACGTTGATGGAGCTAACAAGGACTCAGATTAGCCTGTGCATCTACACAGCCTGACCAGTATGGTTTAGCAACAGATAAAGGTGCGTGTTTGGTAATAACCAAATATTAAATAATTTTTGTCAATTCTCAAAAAAAAACCTATGATGTGGGTATTTAGTAGAAACACCTTAACATCACGAACAAATGCCTGTATAATTCTGACCCCCCTTGAGCCCCACTTTTATATAGTAAAACTGGGGTTTACAGGGGTAAACTTTATTTTTCTTATTTCTGCTCTTAAATATAGTTTGTGAGTACTGGTTCTAATGAGTATCCGCAATCTTTATTTTAGCAGAAATAAGAAAAATATGACAATTTTGCATCTTAAAATTGTCGTTTTTTTTCGATGATAAAATTTACATTGTATTTGTATAGGGGTGTTTTCAGAGTGCAAAGGTTTATATGGATTCTGGTTTGTATTGGAGTTTAATGGCCCAATCAACACTATTTAGATCATTTTTGAGCCAGTAAATTTACCTATCCACGCTATTCCTGAGCAGGCTTATATGTAAGCGGTTAACCATTACATGCAGTGCACATTCTTTTGTCAGAAACTGACAACTGCCCTTCTTGAATCAGCCGAAGGGAGAGAATGACCGTAGAAAAGATTTCATAATCAATCTCCATGAAAGACTGCTGCCGACCCCACAGGTATTGAATCCGCATCCTCCTGATCACCAGTCAGACGCGCATCTGACTGAGCTACCGAGGCCGGCCAGGTTTATATGGAGAAACAAGGAAAATTATCCTTCAATTATCACCAAAAACGCACCTCTGTATGAGTATAGAAGACTTTTGGTGAATAATAAACATAAAACAATAAATGAACTATTATGCAGTAATACTGGGTCACATTTAAATATGTGTCATTAACAAAAGTCATAAGCTATACCCAAGGCAGTTCTTTTGCCCTGTAAAACTACACTATACCTGGGGCCAGTTGTTCAAAGCATCTTTAGCTTAAAGAGCTCGTTAGTGGTCATATTGTTAACTCTTCTAGCAAGTACAATATCTTAAATTTGGGAATTTTTGTTGAAAAAATGTGGGCAGCTTTTGCGTCCGCAAAAGCTGCTCACATTTTTTCGGCAAAAAATTTCAACATATTTGCCATATTTAATGATCGAAGTTTTAAGGATACGTTAACTAACGACGTCATTAGTTTTGAACAACTGGCCCCTGAATTTTAGCAAAACGGGCATGACACATGAGTACTTTCCAGGGGCCAGTTTTCAAAACTAATGACGTCTCATTAGTTAACGTATTCTTAAAACTTCGATCATTTAATATGGGAAATAAGCACATATTTTTGTTGAAAAAACGTGAGCAGCTTTTGCAAATCATTTTTTTTTTCAGCAAAAAGCACATATTGTACTTGCTAGAACAGTTAACAATTTGATGACTAATGAGCTCGTTACTCTAACGATGCTTTGAACAATTGGGCCCAGAACAGCACATTTTCCCTTTCATCCCTGAATTTGTGAAGTGGATTCTTTCATATTTGAATTTTGACATGTCCCTTCTCGTTTTTTGTCTGATCTGAGATTTAAAGTCCCCCACAACCTATATAGGTCATTTTGGAGATGTTGCTTCCAATTTTGGGGGTGTTTTACCCGACACTGTGATGAAATGACGTCTCAAGTCCTGCCGCCCAATGAAACCAATAGGATTTATATGCATGGACGGTCTGACAAGCACCACTTTGTCTGGGTAGGCTTAGACCATCTAAGCAGTTTACCAGTTCTCATATGCAGTCAGTTTCAGCTCTGCATGGAAGCACTATGCAGCCCAATATTATCTATTTCTAAGCCCCGATGGGCAAGGGCCCAGTCCATTCTTGTAAATATTTGTTTTGGTTGAATTCATTGATAGGATGGCAAGCAGAGTAGATCCTGTTGAAATGGCTCATTATGAACCATTTCATCTGGAGCCACACTGCTCGATAAGGTATTTGTACCGATCAATAGGGCTGAAAGGGTCAAAGCTTTGTATCACAAATTGCCCGGTCAAGCACTCTTAACCATTGTTCTGGTGATTATAGCAACTCCTTCCCCTGCAAACAGTGTAGATCCAGATCAGAGGGTCACCCCCGCCCATTGGGGCTCAGAGAAATAGATTTGGTTGCATGATGCTTCCACGCAGAGCTGAAACTGACCACACGAGAACTGGTAAACCGCTTAGAAGGACTAAGCCTGTCCAGGCAAAGTGGAGTGAGTCAGATCGTCCTATGCATATAAACCTTCTGATTACATTAGGCGGCAAGGCTTGAGATGTCATTTCATCTCAATGTCAGGTAAAAATCCCACAAAATTGGAAGCCGCTTCTCCCAAATGACCTAAACAGTGTTCACAGGGACGTTAAACCTCCATTCAAACAAACAAACAAGAAGTCCTTAATCCTGCTGAACACAACAGTGTTACTTTTGAACCACTGGCACACATTTTCCTTTCGTTGTGGGTACCTGTTGGCCTCACATCAGTGACCTGATTCTTATAAGTACTCACAATATATACTATCCCATCGGGGCTTGAAGAAAAAGATGGGCTGCATGATGCTTCCAGGCAGAGCTGAAACCGACCGCACACGAGTACTGGTAAACCGCTTAGAGGATCTAAGCCTGCCCAGGCAAAGTGGTGCGAGTCGGCCCATCCATGCTTATAGACCATATTGGTTTCATTGGGCCGCAGGGCTTGAGAAGTCATTTCATCTCCATGTCGGGTAAAAGCCCCACAAAATTGGAAGCAACATCCCCAAAATGACCTTTACATTGTTGACGAGTATGTTAAACCTCAAATCAAACAAACAAAATACATATTTCATACTTTTTTCTGACATGACAGTGGTAACAAAGAAATGAAGTATAGCTGCAAAAATTCCTGCCTCTAATGGGATTCAAATCCTGGTCACCCGGGTAAAATCTGATCTAGTTACTAAGCCAGACACTACTCTTGCAAGATATGCATAATCTACCAAGGTAGATAACTGAAGGTAGGACTGCTGACTTCAGAATATTCTTTCAGAACGGAACATTATCTTCTCATACCCCACAACCTCTTTTATAACTCTATTAATCGGCCCCCACCCATAGGGGCTTGAAGAAATATATGGGCTGCATGATGCTTCCACGCAGAGTTGAATCCAGCCCGCACACTAGTACTGGTAAACCGCTTAGAGGATCTAAGCCTGTCCAGGAACCGCGGTGCGAGGCGGACCGTCCATGCTAATAAACCCTATTGGTTTCATTGGGCAACAGGGCTTGAAATGTCATTTCATCTCAATGTCGGGTAAAAGTCCCACAAAATTGGAAGCAATGTCTCCAAAATGACCTTAACAGTGTTGACGGGGACGTTAAACCTCAAATCAAACAAACAAAATAACTCTATTAATGGAGTCCAAAGCAGTTAAACAACCTTGTTATATCCAAACAAAAAAGTATAGATTATGTAGAAAAATTACCATTTATGGTCATTTTTCTACATAATCTACACATTTTTGGGATCCATCTTGAAACCGTGTTATATCCAAACTGTGTTATAACGAGTTACAATGAACCGTGTTATAATGAGTTTGTGCTGTACTTGCATAACAATACTCATTCCAATTCCTTAGCTAAAGCTGCTAGTATTCAGTCTGTGCACCATGGTCAACTGTTTCTATCACTATGTTCTGGTTCCTGGCAGCATTAATATTCCTCTATGGCAACATTGTGACCCAGCACAATGATAAATGCTATAAAATGAAGCTGGAACACAGAAAAACCCACAAAGAGCCAATCAGGAGCAGTGAAGACCATGGTTAACCGCTTCAATCGCTATGTTCTGGTTCCTGCAGCATAAATATTCCTCTATGACAACACTGTGACCCAGCACAATGATAAATGCTACAAAATGAAGCTGGAATACAGCAAAACCCACAAAGAGCCAATCAGGAGCAGTGAAGACCACAGCTAACTGTTTCAATCACTATGTTCTGGTTCCTGGCAACATTACTATTCCTCTATGACAACACTGTGACCTAGCACAATGATAAATGCTATAAAATGAAGCTGGAATACAGCAAAACCCACAAAGAGCCAATCAGGAGCAGTGAAGACCACAGCTAACTGTTTCAATCACTATGTTCTGGTTCCTGGCAACATTACTATTCCTCTATGACAACACTGTGACCCAGCACAATGATAAATGCTATAAAATGAAGCTGGAATACAGCAAAACCCATAAAGAGCCTATCAGGAGCAGTGAAGACCACAGTTAACTGTTTCAGTCACTATGTTCTGGTTCCTGACAACATTACTATTCCTCTATGACAACACTGTGACCCAGCACAATGATAAATGCTATAAAATGAAGCTGGAATACAGCCAAACCCACAAAGAGCCAATCAGGAGCAGTGAAGACTACAGTCTGCACAATTACTAGTCTGTATTTATTCTAGAGAGTTGGAAGTTTTCCAAGTTAGAGCATTCAGAGTGGGAAGCCATTATGATAACACTCTCGTGTGACATCATGCATTCTGTGCAGGGATACAGACTAACAGGTGTCCAGTTGCCCAAGGCACCTTAATTTTTGCCTTGGCACCTAAGTTTTGAATAAAAATGTCTTAACTTAATATAAAATTCGGATTTATGGCAGTCTGGGCGCCTAAAGAAAAATGCTTAGTCTGTTTCCCTGCTGTGTGTGCCCATTCCCTTTACATCCAAGGGTGACTTTATTGTTGCAGTAGTCTCCCCTCAACAGGCTGAGAAGCCCCCAGGTGTAGTGGTTATGCTACTTGTCCCATAAACTAGGGGTCAAGGGTTCTATCCTGGACTTCTCCAGACTTTTGGACGAGTCTTTAAACCGAGGCCCAGTCTCCATATGACCTTAGCTGTTGGTGGGACGATCCCACGACCCCTGGTTTATGAGGCGAGTAGCATAACCACAACAACACGGGGGCTTCTAAACTTGTTAGTGGCCAGTTGTTCAAAACTAATGATGTCGTTAATGTATTGTTAAAATTTTGATCATTTAATATTGCACATATGCTAATATTTTCGCTTAAAAAATGTGCAGCTTTTCACATTTTTACAGCAAAAAAAAAAAAAATGAAAATTTTTTGTAGCAAAACGAGCTTGTTAAGCTAAAGAGGTTTTGAAAAACTGGGCCCTGTGCCAGTTAAGTGGTCTAACAACAGCAAAGTCTATTACACAGAGATATTTTTGATGAAAAAATGTAAGTAGCTTTTGCATATATGCAAAAGCAACTTACATTTTTTCATCAAAAATAAGTAATGTGCCATAATTAACAATCAAAGTTTCAATGATCTGTTAACTAACAGTATCGTTAGATTTGAACAACTATGCCCCGAGGTGTTTGTTTGTTTGTATTGGAGGTTAATGGCCCAGTCAACACTATTTTAGGTCATTTCTGAGCTGGTCATTTACCTATCCACACTTTTCCTGGGCAGGCTAATACGTAAGCGGTTAACCAGTACAGCACACATTCTTTCGCAAGAAACTGACAACTGCCCTTCTTGAATCAGCGGAAGGGAGAAAATTACCGTAGAAAAGATTTCATGACCATTATCCGTGAAAGACTCCGAGATGTAGCCATTCACATTAATGTGATGTTCATGGACAAATTCTGTTGGTGTGTGGGCTAACTTTTGAACTCAGTTAACCCTTACCTTGCTGTTCACGACAACCCCTATCTTTGAAAACAGTGTAGATCCAGATCAGATGGCTTCTGAAGAAGCCATCTGATCAGGATCTACATTGTTTGCCATTCAGATTGTGAATGTGTTGCAATAATTTGCATCAAGTAATCTGATTGGTTGATAATCGGTAGTGGGTGTGGCATATATGAATATTCAGCAGGACAAGCACGTTTTGAGTTCTACTGTATCCCAGCTTGAACACCGTTCAATAACAATCAAGTATGGTCATCCTTGTCTTTGTCAGGGGGTACCAGCTGTGGAGAGGGAGAAGGGGTAACTTTCATATACTGTATCCCAGCTTGAACACTGTTCAATAACAATCAAGTATGGTCATCCTTGTCTTTGTCAGGGGGTACCAGCTGTGGAGACGGAGAAGGGGTAACTTTCATATACTGTATCCCAGCTTCAACACTGTTCAATAACAATCAAGTATGGTCATCCTTGTCTTTGTCTGGGGGTACCAGCTGTGGAGACGGAGAAGGGGTAACTTTCATATACTGTATCCCAGCTTCAACACTGTTCAATAACAATCAAGTATGGTCATCCTTGTCTTTGTCAGGGGGTACCAGCTGTGGAGAGGGAGAAGGGGTAACTTTCATATACTGTATCCCAGCTTGAACACTGTTCAATAACAATCAAGTATGGTCATCCTTGTCTTTGTCAGGGGGTACCAGCTGTGGAGACGGAGAAGGGGTAACTTTCATATACTGTATCCCAGCTTGAACACTGTTCAATAACAATCAAGTATGGTCATCCTTGTCTTTGTCAGGGGGTACCAGCTGTGGAGACGGAGAAGGGGTAACTTTCATATACTGTATCCCAGCTTGAACACTGTTCAATAACAATCAAGTATGGTCATCCTTGTCTTTGTCAGGGGGTACCAGCTGTGGAGAGGGAGAAGGGGTAACTTTCATATACTGTATCCCAGCATGAACACTGTTCAATAACAATCAAGTGTGGCCATCCTTGTCTTTGTCTGGGGGTACCAGCTGTGGAGAGGGAGAAGGGGTAACTTTGTTCTACTGTATCCCAGCTTCAACACTGTTCAATAACAATCAAGTATGGTCATCCTTGTCTTTGTCGGGGGTACCAGCTGTGGAGAGGGAGAAGGGGTAACTTTGTTCTACTGTATCCCAGCTTCAACACTGTTCAATAACAATCAAGTATGGTCATCCTTGTCTTTGTCAGGGGGTACCAGCTGTGGAGACGGAGAAGGGGTAACTTTCATATATTTTTTCAGTAAGTTTTCTAAAGATTTCCGAGCTTTCACTTCCTCCACGAGGTCCCTCTTCAGTTTCTGTTGTTCCTGAAAATTGAAATACAGTGAAAATTAAATGATTAAATTTAAGGTACTTAATCTATAGAACTACCATTTTTCATTTTTTTTTTTGTTGATAATTTTCTTAGTTCTATTCCAAATATAGATTGTGTGTGCTCGTTAGAACAGCCTCATTGAGGCATTTCTAATGAATACCCACAATCTATGTTTTGAGCAAAATAATGGATACCTCTGTGAACAAGTTTTCTCTGTATAAAGTGGGGTTTACAGGGGGTTCATTTCAAATAAAGTCATTGAAGTTTTACATGTACAGTAGAACTTCGATAGCTTGAACACCGATGGCTCGTTTACCATGGCTGTGTCAAACTCATTCTTGAGTCCCTGGGGAATTCCTCTGCATAAGAAATATTGCAGGATAATTAAGGAGATTTCAGTCTTTAATCTTGCAAATGCATGTTGTGTGTACTCATTAGAACTGCCTCGATGAGGCGATTCTAATGAGTACACACAGCATTCTTTTTCATTATAGAACATCGAAAAGATATTCATAAGTATCTCGTTATGCCTCTTGGCAGTAACCCTCAGTGGCTCGAACTACCGCTGTCTCGAATACATTTTCATGGTCCCAAAGGGGTTCGAGCCATCGAAGTTCGACTGTATGTAACCTTTATAACAGCTGCATCAAGCAACAGCTTACGAGGTGCGAGAGTGTCTAGGAACAGCATAAGTAGGTTAAATGAACAGTTTGACATGGCGCGTGAGCTCAACCCTTATTCTGCTGTTCATGACACACCCCTAACTTTATAAACAGTGTGGATCCAGATCAGATGGCTTCTGAAGAAGCCATCTGATTAGGATCTACACTGTTTGTCACTCAGTTTGTGAACTTTGAAGGAGTACATGTATTACATGTAATCTGATTGGCTCATAGTCAGAAATGGGTGTGGCTTATTTAAATATTCAGCAGGATAAGGGTTAACACAGTTTGAAATGAGTGGAATCTTTACCCTTAAATACAGCAGGAGTCCATTTTGAAATTAACCCTTATCTTGCTGTTTACGACAACCCCTATCTTTGGAAACAGTGTAAATTCAGATCAGATGGCTTCTGAAGAAGCCATCTGATCAGGATCTACACTGTTTGACATGAAGTTTATGAATTTGTAGCAATAAATTACATCAAGTAATTTGACTGGTTGATAACAGAAATGGGTGTGGCTTAAATGAATATTCAGCAAGATAAGGGTTAAGAAGCGTCAGGTTCAGTAATTTTTAGAAATTTACTTTTTGCAGGCAGTGAAGGCCTTGATCAGACGTCGCATTCTTCTATGTCTGATCACATTCTGCTACGTCTGATCAGAGCTGCACTGTTTGCCAATGAGGCTGCAAAACAAGCAAACACATGCTGTTAGTACATGTACATGTATGTGGCTTTGGATTTTTGCTTCAGTGAGTGAGTGTTTGTGTTTTACGTCCCACCAACAGTGTAGGTGTTACAGAGACGGGACCTCGGTTTAAAGACTCATCCGAAAGTCTGGAGAAACCCGGGATCGATGCTGCGATCCCTGGTTTACAAGGCGAGTAGCGTAACCACTACACCACGGAGGCTTGTGTTTTGCTCCAGTACACTTTGATGGAGTTATGACATTTTAATACAGAAGTGCACAGCCCTGCTTCATTATATTTCAACATAATACAGTCGAACTTCGATGGGTCGAACTCGGTTGGCTCGAACACCACGTTTGGGTCGAACTGACTTTTCAGTCCCGGCAAAATCCCTATTCATTTTAACTAAACATGCCACCCTTGGCTCGAACCACGATGGCTCGAACCCTCGAACTCTAAGCCTGGTCCCTAGAGTGCATTTTCTATGTAAAATCCCACCGATGGCTCGCACTAATTACCTTTTTAAAAATTCCAATTTTATCGATCATGTCACGCAGGCGCGTGATCAGTATCATAATACGGACCAAAAATACGGCTCATCATCCACTCTAAAATTATGACCGATAAATGTAACGGAAGTCACCAAAATCGCCGCAGCTATGATAAAAAATCATAGTACACAAAGATGGATCTTGCCGAGTTGGACTCCAATGGCTCGAACTACCGATGGCTCGAACTTTTTTCGGCGGTCCCGGCGAGTTCGAGCCATCGAAGTTCGACTGTATATACATTTTGTAACACTTAGCCTTGTCAAAAACAGCAATCACTTGTGTTGTAGCCATGCTTAACCCTTCTCTTGCTGAATATTTAGATTAGCCACACCTATTTCTGACTTTGAACCAATCAGATTACATGATGTAATTTATTCCAACAAATTCCTAAATTGAATGTCAAACAGTGTAGATCCTGATCAGATGGCTTCTTCAGAAGCCATCTGATTTGGATCTACACTGTTTGCAAAGATAGGGGTTGTCGTGAACAGCAAGATAAGGGTTAAATGCTGAAAATTCTAGTTGATTGACTCTTACCATTTCTAATGCTTTAACTTGGTCCCTCAATGAATAAACAGTATCCACCAAAGACCTGAAAAAGGGAAGAAACATAACCCATTTTTTCTTTTTCTCCAAAATTTTACAGATCTGTAAAGTATTTTACCTTTACCACACTCTAGGCAAATTCAGCAGACGACAAATTGTTGATGTTTTTCTTATTTTTCCCAGAAAACAGGATTTGACATCTCATGCAAATTGTCTCTATAGGAGACAACCAGTTTTCTGGGAGAAATTAGAAAAAAAAAAATGAAAATGCCGTTGGCTGTGAAAAAATACCCAGCATACAGAGCGTTAAGTATTACCGTATTTACGCTAAGTATTCAGACACCTCAACTCCTAATGCCATACTTCTTCTAAAATTTGAACACATACAATCTACTACTCAATGTTGTATCTAGAAATAGCTGGATGAGTGGCAAACATTTTAGACCCTGATGTAGGCCTCATATTTTTCAGGCATTTGTAGGATTTCAGGCTTTTCTTATGCAAACACGCCTATATAAATACATTGCCACCTTTATCGCCTAAAAAATGGAAATTTTAAGATGAAAAACTGTGATATTTTTCTTATTTCTGCTCAAAATATAGATTGTGGGCACTCGTTAGAACTGCCTCATCAAGGCGGTTCTAACGAGTACCCACAATCTATATTTTAGAGCAGAAATAAGAAAAATAACGTATAACCCCTGAAACCCCAGTTTTACTATATAAAAGTGGGGTTCAAGGGGGTCAAAATTATATAGGCGTGTTTTCGTGGTGTAGAGCTTGATTTTTTTTCTTAATTTCAGGCTTTTAGATTTTGACTTTACTTCCTATATTCTATTTAAAATGACTATTTTAAGTCTAATTCTGCTGAAAAAAGTTATTCATCAGTCAAATTACTTGATATGATGTATTTGTTCAGATCACAAACTGCAATACAAACTGTAGATCCTGATCAGATAGCTTCAGAAGCCATCTGATCTGGATGTACTTTTTTTGCAAAGGTAATGGTGGTCGTGTTCAACAGGATAAGGGTTATGGTTGCAAAATCAGGCCTTTCAGGCATGGAAAAGCTTGTTCAGTGTGAGACCTGAGATGAGATGCTGCTTTTGTGGCATCTCATCTGGGTCTACAATGTTTACTCAAGCCTGCCTGTCCTAATATGTAGTTGTATACTAGCTAGAACTTTGACCATTAAAAAATCATTAAACTAACAATGTTTCAAAAATTTGGGCCCAGGATTTTTTTTCTTTTTTGAATTTGATATAGAGCCATCAGTTTGATAGATGCCATTTAAAGTTTTTTTTTTCTATTTTTAGCTCTGGCTGCCATCTTTTCAGTTAAGTGTAAACATTTTAACAATTTTGGTACAGGGCCATAGAAGGAACAGTGCTCTAAAATCATTTTGAAATCGAGCCATAGGCTTGACAGGAGATGTTGTTTTGAAGGTTTTTTGTCTATTTTGAGCTCTGGCGGTCATCTTGTTCAATGGAGTGAAAATATTTTAGCAATTCTGGCGCAGAGCTATAAGGGAAATTTTGTGTGAATTTATTTTGAAACTAGCTTTATAGTGTTTACGAGGAAATGCCATTTAAGAAATTGTTGATGACAGACAGACGACATGGTGGTCACAATGGCTCACCTAGAGAGCCATGTGTTCAGGTGAGCTAAAAAGGTATGCATTACATGTACATGTAGTTAAGTAAAAAGTTAGGCATTTTTCAATACAATTAATGCATTTTGATGGGTTATAACGATGTAGAATAACTATAATTGGTGCAATTTGACATGAGACTGACTTTTCTGCAAAGAATAAATTAGTCACTGTTTTCGCCTAATAGGTCGGTAATCGTAAACTTCTCGTGAATTTCGGCATCTGGTAATTTACCGACCTCTACTGTATAACAATATCCACCTATTCGGAAAACGGCGAAGATAAATATATATGCATTCAGTCGGGTGTGAGATTATGATAATAGAGGTCACCAGTCTCATGTCAATTTGTTCAAACTATAACATGAACTTTGTTTTGAATCAATTGTTTTGTATAAAGTATGTGGAGAACATATGACATGACTTTGTGCAATGTAGTGAGATTTTTTTAGTTTTACAACCCTTTCAAGATCGTTTCACTAATGTCGAGCCAATTGTTAATATGAGGATACATTGGTGAAAATCAGAGTCCCCTAAGAAAAAACATCAGATTCTGATCTGTTTGCAGAATTACACACAATTCACATTTGACTTGAGTGTGGCTCAAGTTCTCAGCACTGTGAGACCTAATGATGAATTGACTAGGCCCACTAGGCCACCAAGCTGCAATTAAGATTCTTACGAGATAGGGTCCAGTTGTTCAAACCTAACGATGTTGTTAGTTAACATACCATTAAAACTTTGATCACTGAATATGGCAAATATACATGTAGTTGTATTTTTGTGGAAAAGCTGCTCACAATTTTTCAGAAAAAATACCACTACAGTACACATTGTACCTGCTAGAACAATTAACATTTTGACCACTAACAAGATCGTTAAGCTAACAAGGCTTTGAACAACTGGGCTCTGGATGACAGAGCAGTCAGAAGGGAACCAGCTTAGAATATCATTACAGCATGCCAACTACCGACATTAAACAGCATGCTAACAACAAACTGACAACATCAATGATTCATCAAAGAATGTGTTTGCATATCCAGAATGAAGGTTAAAACAACAGGGTATATAAACCACAGGTTTATATAATCCAGGTTTTGTACTCCAGGTTTTGTACTTTTTATCTTCAGTTTTAGGGGAAATACACACATTTTGGGGTGAAAACCCTTTCACATTTGATCCCTTCCCTCTTTGGTTTGTTTGTTTGTATTGGAGTTTAACAGCCCAGTCAACATTGTTTTAGGTCATTTTTTGAGCCGGTCAGTTTACCTATCCAGTCCTTTCCTGGGCAGGCTTATACGTAAAGCAGTTAAACAGTACAGTGCACATTCTTTCGCCAGAAACTGAAAACTGCCCTTCTTGAATCAGCGGAAGGGAGAGAATGACCGTAGAAAAGATTTCATGATCAATCTCCGAGATAGGATGTTGCCGACCCCGGCAGTTATCGAAACCCCGTCCTCCTACCGAGGCCAGCTTTCCCTATTTGGGTACCCCACTTTTACAGGTACCTAGTGTTCAGGGAACCTAACGATTTTTAACAATAGTTGTCTCCCTTTTCAAAATGCAGACCAGCAAATATTCTGCACAGACTGTGCATGTATAGGTTACCATATTTTAATAATTTAATAATTTAAAATTAATTTAACAATTAATCATCTTATTTATAGAGGGTAGCACATTAAGTACTAGTACTAATCTTCCATGTGGCCCTCTTTTCTTCCTCTTCCTGGGTAGAAACCAGTTCTAAGCAATGTGGATAAAGTGTCTTGCTAGAGGAAACAATGCGGGGCACTTGCAGGGATCGAACATGCCTTTATAATTTTGACTCCCTTATACCCCACTAGTTCCCATAATCTATGTTTCAGCAGAAATATGAAAAATGTCAGGATTTTTACCTGAAAATGTTTCATTTTTTGGTGGTAATATTTTCAATATATTTAAATAGGCGTGTTTTCGAAATGATGTCTCGTGGTTTTGTTTGACTTGAGGTTTAACGTCCCTGTCAACACTATATAGGTATTTTAAAGACGTTGCTTCCAATGTTGTGGTCTGGCACTATGAGTAACCCTCAGTAACTCAAACTATCCCTGTCTCAAACAAGTTTTCATGTCCTAAAAGATGTTTGAGCCATTGAAGTTTGGCTAAAATGCTGATACAGGAGGAAATTTATGGCATATAGAATACAAAAGAGCACACTTAAACTGACAACATCTAAGTTCTTGCAGCATGCCCGACTTACCCCCCAGCCCAGGGCTTGGGCTTATTATTTATACTTTGATAAACTGCGTCTGGTAGTTTGCTGATGTTTTCAAACTTTTTGACAGGTGGCTTTCTGACAGGATTAAAAGAGAAATGGTCATTAACCCTTACCATATTGAACTCGGATATATACTCCTTTTTTTTAAAGCAGTATAGATCCAGATCACATCACGAAAACTTGCCTATATAAATTTGACCCCACTTACATCCCACTTTTATATAGTAAAACTGGGTTTACATGGGTAAACCTTTTCTTATTTCTGCTCTAAAATATAGATAGTGGGTAATCGTTAGAACCGGCGGTTCTAACGAGTACCCACAATCTATATTTTGAGCAGAAATAAGAAAAATATCACAGTTTTTCATCATAAAATTTTCGTTCACCAGTAATGTTTACAATGTATTTGTATAGGAGTGTTTTCGTAATGAACTCTGAAGCCAGCTGATCTGGATCTATACTGTTTTCCATCCTGCTTCTGATCCATGGTAAAAATTGAAACCATGTAATACAACTGGCTGAAAATTGGGAAGGAGTGTAGTAAATTGAAATATTCAGCATGACAAGGGTGAATTGTGTTTCTTGAAATGTTCATTTTCTTGCTTTCTCAATTTTCATACCTTGTTTTTGTTTGTTTGTTTGATTTGAGGTTTAACATCCCCGTCAACACTGTAAAGGTCAAATTGGAGATGTTGCTTCCAATTTTGTGGGTTTTTACCCGACACTGAGATGAAATGACATCTCAAGCCCTGTTGCCCAATCAAACAAATAGGGTTTATTAGCATGGACGGTCCGCCTTGCACCACAGTCCCTGGACAGGCTTAGATCCTCTAAGCCGTTTACCAGTACTAGTGTGCGGGCCGGATTCAGCTCTGTGTGGAAGCATCATGCAGCCCATATATTTCTTCAAGCCCCTATGGGCCCGTACATCCTAGATCCATGTCATGAGAAAATGTCTGGATTATTGTAAAACACTAAAATGTTTCTCCAGGAAACTGATCTGGATATACACTGTTTGCAAAAGAAGGGGTTGTCATGAACAGCAGGATAGGGGTTGAGGCCACCTTTAGGACTTCAAATCCGGTCTCTTAAGACCATTTTGTAACACTCCCAAAGATGGTCTCTTTACGCAAACACGCATATACAAATACATTGCCACCTTTATTGCCGAAAAAATGAAAATTTTAAGATGAAAAATTGTGATATTTTTCTTATTTCTGCTCAAAATATAGATTGTGGGCACTCGTTAGAACCACCTCTATACCGCCTCGATGAGGCGGTTCTAACGAGTACCCACAATCTATATTTTAGAGAAGAAATAAGAAAGATAAGGTTTACCCCTACAAACGCCAGTTTTACAATATTAAAGTGGGGTTCAAGGGGGTCAAAATTTTATAGGCGTGTTTGCGTGATGTCTTAGAAAACAAAAGAACAGATTAAGCCTTTTTAAATATGCTTTTAAAAGCAGAAGTAGTCTTAACTCTTATCATGCTGTTCAAGACAACCCCTATCTATGGAAACAGTGTAGATCCAGATCAGATGGCTTCTGAAGAAGCCATCTGATCAGGATCTACACTGTTTGACATGAAGTTTATGGATTTGTAGCAATAAATTACGTAATTTGATTGGTTGATAGACAGAAATGGGTGTGGCTAAACTGAATATTCAGCAAGAGAAGGGTTAATTTCAGCTGGTCTTAACCCCTTGTATACTGGTGGACTCTTCCATTGTTATATGTTTGACAAGTCTACTTATTAATTTAAAGGGTGTCCAGCCTATTTTTTTTTTCATTTTTATCCTAGTTTTCATTTTGATAACACCCCCGTGCGACACAGTGCATTTTTCACATCTCCAAAATGACTACTTTTCTGATGAATAGTTTTTCCATGATAGTTGTCTATTTTTACTTCAAACATAGTTTGCGGGTGCTAGTTATAATCACCTCATTGATGCAGTTCTAACATGTACCCACAACATGTCTTGGGGCAGAAATAAGAAAAAATAATGTATACCCCCTTAAACCTCAGTTTTCTCTATATAAAGTGGGGTTTAGAGGATGTTCATTTCAAGGACTTGTTCATGTGATGGACAGAAAAACATCTTAGCAATTTACAAACCAGATCAGACACTGTGGTGTTAGATCAGGGACTACACTGTTTGCCCAAGTCCCTTACAAGTTTTCTGGTAAGAAAGTGTTCACCAATAAAATTCCGTTCACAACAATTGTCATCTGTTTTGTCGTCTGCCGGTTACTTAAAAAATCATTTCTGCAAACAGTCTGGACCCAGATCAGATTGCTCCTCTAGGAGAAGTCTGAACTGGGTCCGAACTGTTTGCTAGTATGCACAAATATTTTTAAAAAGTTTGCAAGAATATTCAGCAGATGACATTTTCAGACATTAAATTTTCTTGGAATCGTAAGCGTTAACAGCAGGGCCCAGTCATTCAAAACTAACAACGTTGTTAGTTAACGAATCATTAAAACATTTATCATTTAATATGGCAAATATATTGATATTGTTGGTGAAAAAAATGTGAATACATTTATAATTTTTCAGCAAATATTCCAGAATTATATATATTGTACCTCCTATAACAGTTAACAATTTGAACCTTAACGAGCTTGTTAAGCTGAGAATGCTTTGAATTGTTTGTTTGTTTGTATTGGAGTTTTACGGCCCAGTCAACACTATGTAGGTCATTTTTGAGCCGGTCAGTTTACCTATCAACACTTTCCTGGGCAGGCTTATACGTAAGCGGTTAACCAGTACAGTGCACATTCTTTCGCCAGAAACTGACAACTGCCCTTCTTGAATCAGCGGAAGGGAGAGAATGACCGTAGAAAAGATTTCATGATCAATCTCCATGAAAGAATGTTGCCGACCCCGGCGGGAGTCGAACCCGCGTCCTCCTGAGAATGCTTTGAATAACTGGGCCCAGAATTTTGAAGTATTTGGACGCGTATTCAACAGATCAATCATTCAAAGAATCTGTGAAGCTGACCAAACATTTCATTTGCCTAAGTTTGTGTTTTTAACCCTTATCTTGCTGTTCACGACAACCCCTATCTTTGCAAACAGTGTAGATCCAGATCAGATGGCTTCTTAAGAAGCCATCTGATCAGGATCTACACTGTTTGGCATTCAGTTTATGAATTTGTAGCAATATATTAGATCAAGTAATTTGATTGGTTGATAGACAGAAAAGGGTGTGGCTTAAATGAATATTCAGCAAGATAAGGGTTAAAGGTGCATTTAGCTACAGGGTCTCAATTTTTTTTTCTGGTTTTTATCTTCAATGCATACTCCTTTGTCATGTGTACATTTTTGGAGCCAAATACAGCTTCAGAACTTTGTGAAAATGGTCGTTTTCATTCCTGTTTACCCTTTGCTCTGAACATGTGTTCGGAATTTCTGTTCTAAAAATAAATCTGCCACTTTACACTTACATGGCGACAGTATCGTCTCTGAGTGTCGTTACTTATGGCATCGTATTCAGCATCATATTTTTGCCGATTCATGCATGGCCTAAGCAAACAAGGCCAAAAATGAACGTCTCATAACGTCATATATGGGGATTCTATTTTTGTCAGGAACTAAAAATAGATCTAACTAGTGTTCGAAACCTAGTTAGGGAATCCCTCTCAAACTCGTTTACCTATCATCATAATTGTTCGCATTTTTGCATAAAATGCATTCACTTGTAATTGTTTTTAAGAAAAATACCGGCTATATGTATTTTATTTTTGGAAGCATTTTTTCCAGATAGCTCAATAATGCACCTTTAAAACAAAGGGATCTCTCCACAGTTGAACTTTGTCAAATTCAGTAATGTTGAGTTCTTATGTGAACACGCCCGTGAAATGAACAACCCCTTAAACCCCACTTTATATAGAGAAACCTGGGGTTTTATGGGGTATACAGTATTTTTATTATTTCTGTTCCAAGACATAGGTTGTGCGTACTCGTTAGAACTGCCTCATGAGATGATTCTAATGAGCACCCACAAACCGACTCAATGAGGTGGTTCTACAGAACCTCCTCAATGAGGTGGTTCTAATGAGCACCCACAATCTATGATTGCAGTATTAATAAGATCTGAAAAGTAGCCATTTTGGAAATTAGAAAAAATGCACTACGTTTGTCGCATGGGTGTGTTATCGTACTGAACACTTTTTAATTCAACATGTCCCACATTTAAGGGGAACAGGAACACCTGGCAGATTTTTCCACCATTTTTCAAAGAGGGACAACTTTCAGGACTTCTTGTATAAGCCCTGTCCTCCTGAAAAAGGGGTCTACTTTTAAAGGTGCATTATTGAGCTATCGGTAAAAAATGCTTCAAAAAATAAAATACATATAGCCGGTATTTTTCTTTAAAACAATACAAATGAATGCATTTTATGCAAAGATGCGAACAATTATGATGACAGGTAAACAAGTTTGAGAGGGATTCCCTAACTAGGTTTCGAACACTAGTTAGATCTATTTTTAGTTTGTGACAAAAATAAAATCCCCATATATGACGTTATGCGATGTTCTTTTTTGGCCTTGTTTGCTTAGGCCATGCCTGAGTGGAAAAAAATATGACGCTGAATATCATGCCATAAGTAACGACACTCAGAGACGATACTGTGTAAAATGACAGATTTATTTTTAGAACAGAAATTCCGAACACATGTTCAGAGCGAAGGGTAAACACGAATGAAAACAACCATTTTCACAAAGTTCTGAAGCTGTATTTGGCTCCAAAAGTGTACACATGACGAAGGAGTATGAATTGAAGATAAAAACCAGAAAAAAAAATTGAGACCCGGAAGCTCAATAATGCACCTTTAAAGGAAAGAATTTGCTCCTCAGGAGCAAATTCTTTCCTTTTAGAGTTGACCCCTATTGAGATGGGAGACAAAATACTTTTGCAGGAGTTGCCTCCCCTGAAGGTGTTCCAATTCCCCTTAACAACAATTTCAACAGTTCTAAGAACAGTGTTGTATCAAATCTGTGGTGTTTCGTTTGTTTGGTTTGAAGTTTAGCGTCCCCATCAACACTGTAAAGGTCATTTTGGAGACATTGCTTCCAATTTTGTGGGACTTTTACCCGACATTGAGATGACAGGACCTCTCAAGGCCTGCCACCCAATGAAGCCAATAGGGTTTATAAGCATGGACAGGCCGACTCACACTGCATTGCCTGGGCAGGCTTAGATCCTCTAAGCGGTTTACCAATACTTGTGTGCTGGTCGGTTACAGCTCTGCTTGGAAGCATCATGCAGCCCATCTATTTCTTCAAGCCCTGATTTACAGGGGCTAAAATTTGTGGTGTTCTTTCGGCAGGGGCTAACCAAGAACAGTGCTGAATCAAATTTGTGGTGTACTTACTTTTCCTGAACAGTATCTGGATCCCCACCATCATCAACAATTATCTTCTCTTCCTGCGGTATTAGCACATTGGGACTGTATAAAATGGCTGAAACAACAAAGCAACCCACAGAATGATACTACGAACAAAGAAAATTGATAATGTTTGGTAATTGTAACTGTTTCTAGTAGCATTTTGCTACTTTCTTCAACCTTTTTCTACTAACTTCCGGAGTTAGGTGTGGTATACCGAGAAGATCTTACATGAGTGTTCATGTATTATTGAATTTATTAAACAAGTTGAGGAAAATGGAGAAAATGCGAGGCTTTGCCGAGCATTTTATTCCTTTTCCACAACGAGTTAAATAAATGCAATAATACATGAATATGAATGCAAGATTTATCATATGACATTTAAAACGCATTTAAATCACGGTTTTTGTACAAAGATGTCAATATTCTGCATTGGTAAACGTGACGTCGTTGTGGACGTAGTACGTGTAACGTTAAGGAAAGTAGCAAATCATTTGTATATTTAATCCACTAGTGGATTACCAAATTTGTTGCATGATGTTACAACATTCTCAGACGCGACATCATATGATAAAGCTTTTTGAAGATTATTTCACTTGTCATATTTAACCAAAATATTTGGACACCTCAACTCCTTACCATACTTGTTTCAAATTTTAACAAGTACAGCTTACTTCCGGGTGTTGCCCAGGAATCAAACCTACGATCTCTGGTTTATGAGGCAAGTAGCATAATCACTACACCACGGAGGTTTCCGTCTTGGGTGTGGTATACATTCCTTTCAAGATTATTTCATTTCATTGAGCCTTAAAACTTCCTCCATTACGAAAACATGCCTATTCAAATACATTGCCAATCTTTTGGCCAAAAATTAGAAATTTTAAGATGAAAAATTGTGATATTTTTCATATTTCTGCTCAAAACATAGATTGCGGGGACTCGATAGAACCATCTCGACGAGGCGGTTCTATCGAGTACCCACAATCTATGTTTTTGAGCAGAAATAAGAAAAATAATGTATACCCTCTTAAACCCCAGTTTCACTATATAAAAGTGGGGTATGAGGGGCTCAAAATTATATAGGCGTGTTCTCGTAATGAAAAGCTATAAGGTTTCGCCTTTGTATAGCTCCTATAATTTTCACCTTTGTATAGTTTTTATTTTCTACTGATATACTGTACATGAAAAATCACTTACCTGCATAATATTATGCAATTTTTATGGCTCGAACAACATACTACTGATACTTCTCTCAGTTTTCCTTTAACCCTTTTTGTACCAAATGGACTCCTCCTCCTTATATATAGCAGGAGTCCATTCCATAATTTAGGCCTGTCAGGTGTTTTTTTTTTCTTCAAAATTTATTTGGAAAATGGCTTAACTTTTCGCAAACAGTGTAGGCCCTGATCAGACGCCGCATTCTGCGGCGTCTGATCTGGGCCTGCACTGTTTGCCAATTACCCCTTTTGGGGTTTCCGGTACCAAATACGTTAAACATAGATTCTTAAAGCAACATTACAATTACAACCTTTGTTATTTTATGGCGTCTTTCATGACTTATTCCTGCTGAATACATTAATTTAGCAACACCCATTTCTGGCTATTAACCCATCAAATTACTTGACATAATTATGTGTCCATTGAAATTTACAAAGAGGATCTTACATGAGTGTTCATGTATTATTGAATTTATTAAATGAGTTGAGGAAAAGGGATAAAATGCGAGGCTATGCCGAGCATTTTATCCCTTTTCCTCAACAAGTTTAATAAATTCAATAATACATGATCAGGAATGCAAGATTCTATTTATCATATGGCATTTAAAGCGCGTATTTAATTCACAATTGTTTACAAAAATGTCAATATTCTGCCGTCAGTAAATCTGACGTCTCGTTAAGGTTGTCTTTCATGTATAGCTAATTTGCATATTTAATCCTATAGTGGATTATCAAAAATATTACATGGCGTTATTACACTCTCAGATGCGACGTCATATGATAAAAAATGAATAATAAATTATAAAGAAGCCATCTGATCTGGATCTACACTGTTTGCAAAGTTAGACATTTTCGTGTTCAGTGGGATAAGCGTTAAGAACTAGACGTTTTAGACTGAAAATTTGTGATATATTTATTACCTGATTGTGGCTGCCAGTAAGAACCACCTCAAAGAGGCAGTTCTAACAAGAACCCACAATCTGTCTGAGCAAAATTAAGGAACCTTCTAAACTGCATTTATCTTTATATAAAGTTGGATTTATAAGGGTGTCGTTTACACAGACTTGTGAACTTAATGAACAGCAAAAATGATAAAAATATGATCATCATGATGAAGTCACTAAATGCAGTAATGCAATGTTTTTAGCAACCAGATATTAATAACACAAGATGCTCAACATACACACACCCCAACCTCTTTATAACACTATTTACGGGATCCAAAGCAGAAACTATAATTTAGCCCCCGCCCATAGCGGCTTGAAGAAATAATTGGGCTGCATGATGCTTCCATGCAGAGCTGAATCCGGCCCTCACACTAGTACTGGTAAACCGCTTAGAGGATCTAAGCCTGTCCAGGAACCGTGGCGCAAGGCGGACCGTCCATGCTAATAAACCCTATTGGTTTCACTGGACGACAAGGCTTGAGATGTCATTTCATCTCAATGTTGGGTAAAAGTCCCACAAAATTGGAAGCAACGTCTCCAAAATGACCTTTACAGTGTTGACGGGGATGTTAAACCTCAAATCAATAAAAAAAAACCAAAGCAGAAGCCGTGTGAGTTAAACAACCGTGTTATATCCAACAAAAATGTATAGATTATATATATATGGTCATTTTTCTATATAATCTATACATTTCTGGCATCCATCTTGAAATCATGTTCTATCCATAACTGTGTTGTAATGAGGTTGTGGTGTACATGTAATTTCAAAGTGTCTTCTATACTATAAAAACACCAACATGCAAGTTTGTGTTTTCTTTTGAATTTTCGAGCGAAAATATTTTCAGCAGAACATGATTCAAAAATGTTATTTTTCCAGAGCTTGGCACTCAGTTGTTTTTTCGCTTGAAATCCTCAGAAATGCAACAGCAGAATGTCTTCACAAATTATGCCTTATAGAATAATGTCCCATGGAAACAGCATGCCAGCGATAACCTTTGGAACAAAAAAATTTAAAACTTTATTCCAACCTACCATTCCCTAAATCAAAACTCTTCATTGAAAATCTCCTAGATGGGCTTCTGAATTAAAGATTTAGGCAGAGTTGGAACCCTTGTCCTGTTGAGGAAGCCATCTGATCAGGATCTACATTGTTTGTAATTCAGATTGTGAAACTGTTGCAATAATTTGCATCAAGTAATCTGATTGGTTGATAATCAGTAGTGGATGTGGCAGATTAAAATAAAATGTTCTACCAGGGTAGACAATTTTCTTGGTTGTCAGATCTCTAGGGTATACCCACCACTCTCTGATATCTTGAGGTTTGTGTTACATTTGTTTGTTTCTGGAGTTTAATGACCCAGTCAGCACGGCCCCTTGAGGATCTGATATGGGTTTTACGACCCTTTCAAGATTTTCACTCTTGTCAAGCCAATAATTAATCAGAGGTGGGTGAAAGGCAGAGAACCCAAAGAAAAACAACCTGGCCTTCCACTGCAGTACTTGATGCATCAGATGTTAGCTGAGCAAGGCTTGAATCCATAGCGGTAAGCAGCGTAATCTTCATGAGTCAGTGCTCTTAACCACAACACTAGGTTATGGAGGTCCATCGTGTTACGCCCCATAATTCCTCCCTTCATTATCTACCAAGTGTTGGGTAATGCATGGCTAATAGACCCATCCAAAGTCTACGTCAAACAAGGTCAAAGGTCATTAGCCTCATTTTATCTGGTGGGCAAAAAACTTCCGGTTCCATACTCTACCATTAATGTAGCACGAATTGTTTTCTGTAATTACTATTGTTAAATCGTTGTTCTATCAAAACTGTTTGCCCCAAACCATTTTGGACATTAAACTGCTTCTTTTTTCATGTAAATCTGGATGGAAAATATATATGCTTTAATCTTTCTTTCTTTCTTTCTACTTATACTGTGATCGGTTACATCTGACCATTACTCGCAGGTGTACATTACATACACATGTACACCAGGTTGCAGGATGAAAGCCTACACAGTAATCATGTAATTACGATAGGGAGCTTTAACCTGCACAGAGCATGACTCTCCCTGCACAGGGGGCCTCCAGTTAACATCCCGATCCTAAGGACAATGTACTTTATGACATTCATCCCTTATTTCCGTTCGTTAACAAAAGCGTATCGACTACACTGTGGTATAATGTAGGGTAGTTTTATAATGCTTTTTAGGCAACAAAATGTGAGATAAAATATCAGAAGAGACTACTGGTTCTATATCATTTAATACTTCAAAAACACAAAATGACAAGGATCAGATAATTTTGTGGAGAAGAAAGGCGTTTAATTGCACGATAAATATTGGAAATTCTCATTGATACTATGCGGCAACAGTCATGTTTTGCCAACCAGATGAAAGAGGTACTCTACAGGGGAGGTAATTGGTGCATGGGCAGTGAAATGTAAACAAAGTCATGTGTTAAAACATCGGATCCGTCCATAGGTTTATCACTACTCTCTGACAACTGTGTCTGGGAGTCGACTCTTTGGCTCAGTGGTTAGAGCACTGGACTTTCACCCAAGCAGCCTGGGTTCAAATCCCACCACAGACTGGGATTTTTTCCAGCTATGCTTCTTTCCTTTGGTTTAAGAAATAGATCAGCTCTAACTGTGATTTGTTGAGTAATAAATCACAGTCTGGAGGTCAGTTGTAAAGTAGACAAATCACGCGTGCTACTTACAACTGACTGACAAACTGTGATTTATTACTCAACAAATCACAAACTAGATCTGATCTATTTTGATTCTAACAGACTGAAAATCGGCAATAATGTTGTTGTTTCCTTCGAAATCTCACAACTTTTCGCCACTGTTAGAAGAAATCCCGCTAAAATTATCGACTGAAACACATGCATTTAAATCCTTTTCAAACGTTTTCGATGCGAGAAAATGACATTTCACCGTCTAACGTCAAGGAAATCGACTAGTGACGTCATAAATTTGCAGTATTTAATGACGTCACTCGTCGCGCTCTTCCTTGTCGTGATTTGTTGTAGAATAAAACACAGTTATTTTCCATTGTCTATATAGGCGCTCTGTGTTAGCTAGAATCCGACTTTCATTTCGTAATAATTTGAGAAACACTGAGAGCCACCAATACTACATAAATTATGCAGTTTCCATGTGAATTTCGCTGGCCTCGGTAGCACAGTGGGATGCGTCTCTGTCTGGTGATTAGGAGTTAGCGGGTTCGATACTTGCAGGAGTCGCCAACATTCTTTCAAGGAGATTGATCAAGAAATCTTTCTACACTCATTCTCTCCCTTCTGCTGATACAAGAAGGGCAGTTGTCAGTTTCTGCGAAAGAATATGCACTGTACTGGTTAACCCCTTACATATAAGCCTGCCCAGTTAAAGTGTAGACAGATAAACTGACCGGCTTTAAAAATATTAAATGTATATGGGATAAGAAATTTATTTGGCATTCCAATATACATGTATTATGCAAAAGTTACAAACACAGACTTTACTCTGATACAGTACTTAAAAGCATTACATCATATAAACACATATACACAGCTGACTTTACAAGTACAGTAAAATTTCTATATTAAGACCACCTTTGGGACTGTTCAAAAGTGGTCTTAGACCACTTTTGAACAGTCTCAACAGTGGTCTCTTAATAGGAGACACTGAATATAGAAAAGAAAGAAAGAAAAACTGAAACTTTTTAAAGATGATACTTTACTGTACTTTAACTCTTATCATGCTGTTCACGACAACCCCTATCTTTGGAAACAGTGTAGATCCAGATCAGATGGCTTCTGAAGAAGCCATCTGATCAGGATCTACACTGTTTGGCATTCAGTTTATGAATTTGTAGCAATAAATTACATCAAGTAATTTGATTGGTTGATAGACAAAAATGGGTGTGGCTTAAATGAATATTCAGCAAGAGAAGGGTTAATAGGAGACACTCAATATAGAAATGAAAGGAAGAAAAAACTGAAACTTTTTAAAGATGGTATGAAAGAAGAATTTGTCAGTACTTTAATGGGATTTCACCCTCCATACAACAAATCACCCTATGTAACTCAACCCTTCTCTTGCTGAATATTCATCTAAGCCACACCCATTTCTGTCTATCAACCAATCAAATTACTTGATGTAGTTTATTGCTACAAATTCATAAATTGAATGTCAAACAGTGTAGATCCTGATCAGATGGCTTCTTCAGAAACCATCTGATCTGGATCTACACTGTTTCCAAAGATAGGGGTTGTCGTGAACAGCAAGATAAGGGTTAAAAACAAAAACAGTTCTGCAATGGGAAACACAGGCCTAAGCGGGCCTTCAATTTGAGTATCAATTTTCAGTCACACAGAACAATGTGCCAAGTACCAGTGGTTTTTGTGAGGCTGTTCTCTTTAGTGGACTTTTTTTTCATTTTGTTTTGGTTTTATGGCTTTTTTCGAAATTATTTCACTTATTTTGAGTGGAGAGTTAATCAGAGGTGGGGGAAAACTAGAGTACCCAGAGAAAAACCACATGACATTCCTATGCACCTTGCAGAACTTGATGTCTAACATGACCCCAGCGAGGCTTGAAACAGTGGTGAGAGACCTTATGATTAAGAGGCAGCGCTCTTACGCATCAGGCTACAAAGGCCCACTCTTAAGTGTATTAAAGTTTTAAAATGCCTTTGCACTGTCATTAGTAGAACCATTTGCCAACCTCAGCATTGTGGTGGGGCCACAAAAACTTTAAAGTTTTCCATACTTTGAATTTAAAATGATCCATATAACTTCAAGAAATGCCTGAAGTTGATGCAAAAGAACAAAGTTGTATACACATACATGTACACAGTTTTTGACACACATTCCCACACACGCACATATAAATTACACTAATCAGGTACAATATACTTGGCCTGTCAATCTCTTGTCAAAAACACATGTATTCTCCTCAATTTCTGTCCTTTTCAATCACACCAGAACCTCTTTATAACTCTTTTAATGGGGTCAAAACCAGAAACTGTGTTAGTTAAACAACCGCGCTTTGTTTGTTTGTTTTGGAGTTTAACGGCCCAGTCAACACTGTTAGATCATTTTTGAGCCAGTCAGTTTACCTATCCACACTTTTCCTGGGCAGGCTTATACGTAAGTGGTTAACCAGTACATGTACAGTGCACATTCTTTCACCAGAAATTGACAACTGCGCTTCTTGAAAACAACCGTGCTATATCCAAACAAAAATGTATTGATTATATAGAACAAGAATTCCGCAGAAGGCTATGTCAGGCCTGTGGGGGTGCAAAGTCACCGAACCATCTTGGTCAAGATCAAACATAGATGCTTGCATAAAAGTTACCATTCTTAAATGCAAGCTTGTACTAAGTATCATTAATGAAGCTCTAATAATTCTTGAGAAATTAACTTAACAATTAGGGTGAATGCTAGGGTGGTTGCAATATTATACAAAGTCAGTGAACCATAAAATGTAGGTAAAGGTCAAATATGGATCCTTGCATTTAAGTTTCCATCCCCAGATATAAGTTTGTACCAAGTATCATTAATGAAGCTCTTATAGATCTTGAGAAATTAACTCGACCATTTGGGTGAGTGCTAGGGTGGTCGCAATATTTTACAAAGTCAGTGAATCATTTAATGTAGGTCAAGGTCAAATATGTATGCTTGCATTTAAGTTGCCATCCCCAGATACAAGTTTGTACCAAGCATCATAAATGAAGCTCTTATAGTTTTTGAGAAATAAACTTGACCATTAGGGTGAATGCTATGGTGGTCGCAATATTTTACAAAGTCAGTGAACCGTGATATATATATAGGTCAAGGTCAAATATGGATGCTTGCATTTAAGTTGCCATCCCCAGATACAAGTGTGTACCAAGTATCATTAATGAAGCTCTTATAGTTCTTGAGAAATAAACTTGACCACTAGGGTGAACGCTAGGGTGGTCGCAAATGTTGAGGCCTTGACAAACAGACTTACGGATGGATGGATGAATGAACGGATGGAAAACCTGACACCTATATCACGCCATGCTAATAGCAGGCGTGACAAAAATGACCATTTATGGTATTTATGGTCATTTGCCTATATAATCTACACATTTTTGTGACCCATCTTGAAAATGTGTAATATCAATACCATGTTATAATGAACAGTGTTAAAATGAGATTGTGGTGTATCTAACCATCACGAAAACACGCCTATATAATTTTGACCCCCTTGAACCCCACTTTTATATAGTAAAACTGGGGTTTCCGGGGGTATACCTTATTTTTCTTATTTATGCTCTAAAATACTGATTGTGGGTACTCGTTCTAACGAGTGCCACAATCTATATTTGGGGCAGAAATAAGAAAAACATCAAAATTTTTCAGCATAAAATGTTCATTTTTTCAGCGATAAAGGTGGCAATGTATTTGTATAGGCGTGCTTGCGTAATGAACATTCTGAAAACATTCGTCTTTTTCAACTCGACTGAGAATGTCAATTTTAATATCAAAATACACCACAAACTCTTTACAATGCTTCCATGCAGAGCTGAATCCGGCCCGCACACTAGTACTGGTAAACCGCTTAGAGGATCTAAGCCTGTCCAGCAACCGCGTGCGAGGCGGACCGTCCATGCTAATAAACCCTATTGGTTTCATTGGGCGACAGGGCTTGAGATGTCATTTCATCTAAGTGTCAGGTAAAAGTCCCACAAAATTGGAAGCAACGTCTCCAAAATGACCTTTAGTGTTGACGGGGACGTTAAACCTCAAATCAAACAAACAATTATTGGGATCCACAGAAGAAATTGTGCCAGTTAACCCTTCTCTTGCTGAATATTCAGTTAAGCCACACCCATTTCTGAATTTGAACCAATCAGATTACCTGAAGTCATTTATTCCTATAAATTCAAAAACTGAATGTGAAACAGTGTAGATCCTGATCAGATGGCTTCTTCAGAAGCCATCTGATCTGGATCTACACTGTTTCCAAAGATAAGGGTTGTCGTGATTTTGTTTGTTTGATTTGAGGTTTAACGTCCCCGTTAACACTGTAAAGGTCATTTTGGAGACGTTGCTTCCAATTTTGTGGGACTTTTACCCGACAATGAGATGAAATGACATCTCAAGCCCTGTCGCCCAATGAAACCAATAGGGTTTATTAGCATGGACTGTCCGCCTCGCACCACGGTTCCTGGACAGGCTTAGATCCTCTAAGCAGTTTACCAGTACTAGTGTGCGGGCCGGATTCAGCTCTGCGTGGAAGCATCATGCAGCCCATATATTTCTTCAAGCTCCTATGGGCGGGGCCGAGGGGTTGTCATGAACAGCAGGATAAGAGTTAAACAACTGAGCTGCATCCAAAATAAATTACCATTTATGATCACTTTTCTATGTAATCTATGCATATATCCATCTTTATACCATGTTTTATCCAAAACCATCTAATTAATGACTGGTTTCATTTGGTATGGAGTTTAACAACCCAGAAAACATTATTTAGGTCATGTTGTGCCTTTCATTTGTCTAATAATACTTTTCCTGGGCAGGCTTACAGTTAACCAGTACAATGCACTTTCATTTGCCAGAAAATGACAACTGCCCTTCTTGAATCAGCAGAAAGAGAGAATGAGCGTAGAAAAGATTTCATGCCAATCTCCATGAATGAATGTTGCCGACCCCGGCAGTTATTAACCCAGGACACGTCAAACCCACCTGAGCTATTGAGGCCAGCTGTATTTCTCTACATAAAATGTTACTGAACTATTTATGCTCAAAAGGCAAGAAATGAGCAGTATGCTATTGATGTAAATACCTACAATAAGAGGTTTTTTTGTTTCATTTTTTTGGTTTGGTTTTACGGCCCTTTCAAAATTATTTCACTCATACTGATGAGCCAATTGTCAATCATTGGTGAGCGAAAACCTGAGTACCCAGAGAAAAAGAAACCTGACCTTCCATTGCAGAACTTGATGTCTCACATTTGACCCGAGCCAGGCTCGAACCCAAAGCGGTGAGAGACTTAATGATTAAGAGTCGGCGCTGTTATTCACTAGGCCACAGAGGTCCATAGAGTTTTTTTCATACTCAAATTATTGTTATTTGGCATCTCATGACCCAACTTTCATACTCATGTGAGCACCAGCTGAGCATGGAAAATGTTTTATATCTACTGGCTCAGACTTCGGATGTAGATCTTCTTATAAAGCAAACTAGAATTGTTTGTCTACAAAAACACAGATGTCTCCTCCCTTTTTGACCTCTAAGTATGACTTTTGACCTCTTTGTATGACCTTGACCTTAGAGGTACAGACCTGGGTCTAGCACGCAACACATCGACTCATGATGGTTAACATTTCTGCCAAGTAATTTCACAATCCATCCTATTGACTGAACACTAAAAAAGGCCCCTTGTTTACCTTTGACCTCTTAATATGACCTTGACCTTTGAGGTACCAACATCGGTCATACAAGAGACACAAGGTCTCATTGTGGTTAACATTTCTGCCATGTAATTTCAAACTCCATCTACAAATAAGAAAGTTATTGACCAAACACGAAAAAAGTCCCCTTTTCTGACCTTTGACCTCTAAATATGACCTTGACCTTTGAGGTACCAACCTGGTCATGTACGCAACACATCCTCTCATGGTGGTTAACATTTCTGCCAAGTAATTTCAAAATCCATCTAAAAATAAGAAAGTTATTGACCGAAAACAAAACTAGATCTGCAGACGATGGTAAACCATCGCAAATACCCGCTTTTTCTATTAATAACACTATTGACTATGTATTAGCTAGCCAAAACTACATGTAAGTTAAAAAAAGTTGCAAAGAACATTCTAACTGATAAGCAAAGTTTCAGAAGTGTAACTCTAATAGTTTAGAAGATCTGGCAAAGTCATGATTTTTTACCTTTGACCTTGGGGTTATGTTGAGGTCCACCTAAAGTATCCCAATTTATTCTATATTCCAACAGCCATCCAATAACCAAGTTTCAGAAGTGTAACTCCAATAGTTTAGAAGATATGGCAAAGTCATACTTTTTGACCTTTGACCTTGGGGTCGAGGTCACACCAAAAGTAGCCCAACATATTCTATATTCCAAGGACCATCCAATAAGCAAAGTTTCAGAAGTGTAACTCCAATAGTTTAGGAGATATGGCAAATCATAATTTTTGACCTTTGACCTTGGGGTCATGTTGAGGTCAAGGTCACACCAAAAGTATCCAAATTTATTCTATATTCCAAGGGCCATCAAATAACCAAAGTTTCAGAAGTGTAACTCTAATAGTTTAGAAGATATGGCAAAATCATACTTTTTGACCTTTGACCTTGGGGTCAAGGTCACACCAAAAGTAACCTGACATATTTACATTCCAAGGACCATCCAATAAGCAAAGTTTCAGAAGTGTAACTCCAATACTTTAGGAGATATGGCAAATCATAATTTTTGACCTTGACCTTGGGGTCATGTTGAGGTCAAGGTCACAAAAAAGTTGCCCACTGCCATCTACATTCCATGTACTATCCACATGCAAAGTTTCAAAAGTGTAACTTCAGTGGTAGCAGAGGAGATCCATTTGCAAGAAACGTGACTGACAGACAGACAGACAGACAGATGGATGGACGGATGGACAAACGGACTGACGCCGGAGTGAACTGTGGTAGGAAACCAATATACCTGATTTTTCTTCGAAAAAGCGGCTATAAAAAGGCCCCTTTTTACCTTTGAGCTCTATGTATGACCTTGACCTTTGAGGTATCATACTGGGTCATGCGTGCAACACATCAACACATGGTGGTTAACATTTCTGCCCAGCAATTTCAAAATCCATCTAAAAATAAGAAAGTTATTGACCAAATATGAAAAAAAGGCCCCTTTTTTTATCATTGACCTCTGTGTATGACCTTGACCTTTGTGGTACCAACCTGAATCATACATGCGACACATCAACTCATGGTAGTTAACATTTCTACCATGTAATTTCAAATTCTATCAAAAAATAGGAAAGTTATTGACAAAACACGAAAAAAAGTCCCCTTTTTTACCTTTGACCTTTAAGTATGACCTTGACCTTTGAGGTACCAACCTGGGTCATGCTCGCTATACATCCTCTCATGGTGGTTAACATTTCTGTCAAGTAATTTCAAAATCCATCTAAAAATAAGAAAGTTATTGACAGGACATGATTTGCCCGTACATACATACATACTCACAAACTTCCATGGGAGATAACTCAAAAAGTATAAATGCAAGAGTTATATTTCTTGCGCTCTGCACCAGGGCTCGAGAAACTGATGAATCCAAATCGGTCCAGCCAGATTTCGCCAAAAATTCCGGATATTGCCGATCGGTTTCGGTAATTTCCGTAGACGTCCTTGGCGATTTGCAATTTCAAAATGTGTTATTAGCGTAACGAATGACATACCAATGTTGCTCTTACACTTATCAACGGATATGAGCACCAGTATCTCACAATTATTGCTCACATCGTTCCGATTTCATCTACTTTCATTTTCTACGCCAAATTTCACCTACTTTCATTTTCCCAATATCCGGGTCACTCACAACCTGAAGACCGCTAAAGGGAAACAACCGACGTGGAGCAGTCAAAGACCAGTTCGATGGTCACTATATAAACCTTTAAAATATTTCACGCATTTTATTTTGCCCAAATTGGTTTGTTTACAAATTGCGATCGATTTTGCAGCCACGTGGTCTGAAAATGACGTCATACGGTTTCCGTTTACACAATACACATTAATGCAGCCAAGGACGTAACACACACGCCTGTTTTATGACACAAATTTTAATAGGGTGTATTTGTAAAAACAATCGCTTTGAACGGGTTAAAAAAATCGAAAAAACATTTCTTTAATCTCGAACCAAAACATGACCGAACGAGAGTCATTGAAAATCTTACATGGCCGAACCGAGTTCTAAAGAAAATAAATACATATTTCACGATTACACAAGCCTGAAACAAATAGCTTTGTCTACAAATGACGACCGATATTGAAGCCACGTGATCGGAAAATCCCGTCATGCGGTTTCATTTTAATTCATTCACACACGTGGTTTGTTATTGGTTTCAATGGAGCGTATTTCTTAAATAAAAACATCGTTTAAAATGGGTGAAATAAGGCATTTTCCCTCGAAGGCAATGTTCAGACATGACAGGTGTGTATTGAAAATTGCGCCCTGTGAATAAAACAAAAACAAAAAAACACACACAATTTTATATTCAAATACCGTTTCTGTAGTAAGCCATAAATTAATGACTTGTGAAAACAAACTAGCGTATGTCCTGCATTGATTGACCTTATTTTCTCACCTTGCCAGCTTGCCGATAACGCCTGAGGCCAGTGTTCACGGTTTAATAATTTTGACACACGGGTCAAATTTCGCTGCGATAAGATCAAAGAACCCGACGTGGACTTGTCCAATTTTCACCTAGTTAGATAATGAACCGGTCTAACACCTTGTATTGTAGGCGTTTTTATATACATGCTTGGATTATCAGTGGCAAACGGTCAACATATTGATTTAGCGAAATTTTCGAACCGATTTTTTAAAAATGTTATAGAATTATGGACCGATTTTTTAACCTTCTTCTGAAGTCAAAATCGGTTTATGGAGGGCAAATTCGGTCCAGAACCGGAAAACCGGTATTTTCTCGAGCCCTGCTCTGCACGTCGTCTAATATTGATTAATACTTATTTCATTTTGTAAAGACAGCTTTAACGGTTTTCAAGTTATAGAGTGGACACCATTTTGTGACAGACAAGACTGACGGGACGCCCGGGGGAAAAACAATATGTCTATCGGAAAATTTTTTTTCGGGGGAGACATAACAAGAAAACACAAAGACAGACTCGACTGCAAAGATGGTACAGGACCCACGGGGTCTTTGCTGGACCCAGGCCATCACGTCCACTATTCAGTGAAATTCCGCTATTAACCCTTATCTTGCTGTTCACGACAACCCCAATACTTGCAAACAGTGTAGATCCAGATCAGATGGCTTCTGAAGAAGCCATCTGATCAGTGATCAGGATCTACAGTGTTTGACATTCAATTTATGAATTTGTAGGAATAAATTACATCAAGTTATCTGATTAGTTCAAAGTCAGAAATGGGTGTGGCTAAACTGAATATTCAGCAAGAGAAAGGTTAAGACCACCTAAAACCCTTACCATGCTGAATATTTCAATGCATTACACTCCTCCACGATTTTCAGCCATTATTGTTGCATGATTTCAATTTTTACCAGGGATCAGAAGCAGGATGGATAACAGTATAGATCCTGATCAGCTGGATTCTTTGAAGCCATCTGATCTGAATCTATACTGTTTTCAAAAAAGGTTATTCCCGGTTTCAGCATGGAAAAGGTTAAGATAAATTATGCTTTTAAAAGCATATTCAGGTGTTGGGTGGATGTTCCTTGTGTTTACTTAAACCCCTGTCACACCAGGGCTGCCTTCTCACGGCGTCCAAGAAAAATGCAGAACGGCGATGTGCGTGCAGTACGATCGCAAACATCGCCTGAGCAACGCAGTGGTTGCCAGTAGACGCGTTGGGATCGCATAGAACGCCAGGCGACGGCGCGCATTTTGAGCATGCTCAAAACAAATGCCGTCGCTCGGCGTTCTGATCAGAGCGCAGTGAGGTCGCCGTAAGGTTGCCATAGCAGCGCAGTAAGGTCTCCTACAACGCTACAGGAGCTCGGCAGGGGCGCACAGAGGTCTCCTACAATGCCATATAAGCTCTGCTTGTATAATTGATTGATTTGATATTTAACGTCCCAGTCAACACTGTATAGGTCATTTTGGAGACGTTGCTTCCAATTTTGTGGGACTTTTACCCGACTTTGAGATGAAATGACTTCTCAAGCCCTGTCGCCCAATGAAACCAATAGAGTTTATAAGTATAAGCATGTTTACACCAATGGATTTTACACGTATCTCGCACCGCTTTGCCTGGGCAGGCTAAGATCCTCTACGCGGTTTACCAGTACTCGTGTGAGGTCGGTTTCAGCTCTGCGTGGAAGCATCATGCAGCCCATCTATTTCTTCCAGTCCCGATGGGAGGGGGCCGCCCGCTTGTATAAACAGTGGCTAGAGCAGAGTTTGATTGTGTACTGTCCCGAAAAACCTACTTCTGAGGTGACTCATTCCGGGTAAGGTAATGGCGGTGGACTTGCTCCTGCTTGCGGTGATTGCGGTGGACTTGCTTCCGACGGCACAGGAGTACTGGTAAACCGCTTAGGGGATCTAAGCTTGCCCAGGCAAAGGGGCGCGAGTCGGACCATCCGTGCTTATTAACCCTATTAGTTTCATTGGGTGACAGAGATTGAGATGTCATTTCATCTCAATGTCGGGTAAACATCACACAAAATTAGAAGCAACGTCTCCAAAATGACCTATAATGTGTTGATGGGACGTTAAACCTCAAATCAAACAAAACTGTTCGAATGATGAAGATGTCTGTTTACACTTTGAGAACGTCTTTAACATGTGAGCGCCGTAAAAGTGCAGTGCACGCATTGAGAGCGCTGTAAAAGCGCAGTGCACGCATTGAGAGCGCTGTAAAAGCGCAGTGCACGCATTGTGAGCGCCGTAAAAGCGCAGAGTAAGCGCTGTGAGAGCGCATACAATCGCCATCAAGAACGCCACGGATCGCGATAGATCGCCATGTAAGCTCCGTAGCAACGTCTTGGTCACTGTAGGGACGCCATGACAGGTCCATGTTCACAAAAATATCCCATATTTCTTGCGATCTCGCGGCGTTCTGAAAAATTAAACAACGCCGTCCCATCGCAGTGAAAACACGGCATAGTGTGACAGGGGCTTTAAATCCAGTGTGCTCTAGTGGACAACCACCTTTTGGACTGTTCAAAAGTGGTCTTTAAGACCACTTCTGAACAGTCCAAAAGGTGGTCTTAAATTAGGAATTTTACTGTATGCAGGAAAATATGGGGTATGCAAGGATTTGCAACAATTTTCCCATCTGAGCTAAAAAACAGAGACTGTCAGTATTTGTTAGAACGGCCTCATTGAGGCAGTTCTAACGAGCACCAACAATCTATGCTGGAGTCAGAAATAAAACAAATATCACAATTTTTATCGAGGTATAAAAGGTAGTTCCAGATCTAGAGTAGTGGAATATGGCATAATAACGTCAAGGGCTGAGTGAGCGAGTGAGTGTTTGAATTTTACGTCCCACCAACAGCTATGGTCATACAGAGATGGGACCTCGGTTTAAAGACTCATCCGTAAGTCTGGAGAAGCCCGGGATCGATCCTGAGATCCCTGTTTTACAAGGCGAGTAGCGTAACCACTATACCATAGAGGCTTCTATGTCAAGGGCTGATATTCTACGGATGAAGTACAGTAAAATTTCTATATTAAGACCACCTTTGGGCCTGTTCAAAAGTGGTCTTTAAGACCACTTTTGAACAGTCCCAAAGTTGGCATCTGACCAGAGGACACTGTATGCAGAAAACACAAAGAAAGAATAACTGCAACCTGCTAACTAAGCTTTTTAAAGCAGAATTAGTCTTGATTTTAGATGGACTTAATAGTAGAATTTCACTGTATATAATGTCAAGGGCTGTTATTCTGCGGGTGAAGTATATAATGTCAAGGGCTGTTATTCTGCGGGTGAAGTATATAATGTCAAGGGCTGTTATTCTGCGGGTGAAGTATATAATGTCAAGGGCTGTTATTCTGCGGGTGAAGTATATAATGTCAAGGGCTGTTATTCTGCGGGTGAAGTATATAATGTCAAGGGCTGTTATTCTGCGGGTGAAGTATATAATGTCAAGGGCTGTTATTCTGCGGGTGAAGTATATAATGTCAAGGGCTGTTATTCTGCGGGTGAAGTATATAATGTCAAGGGCTGTTATTCTGCGGGTGAAGTATATAATGTCAAGGGCTGTTATTCTGCGGGTGAAGTATATAATGTCAAGGGCTGTTATTCTACGGGTGACATATATAATGTCAAGGTCTGTTATTCAACCGATGAAGTATATAATGTCAAGGGCTGTTATTCTACGGGTGAAGTATATAATGTCAAGGTCTGTTATTCAACAGATGAAGTATATAATGTCAAGGGCTGTTATTCTACGGGTGAAGTATATAATGTCAAGGCTGTTATTCAACAGATGAAGTATATAATGTCAAGGGCTGTTATTCTACGGATGAAGTATATAATGTTAAGGGCTATTTTACTACAGATGAAGTATATAATGTCAAGGGCTGTTATTCTACGGGTGACATATATAATGTCAAGGGCTGTTATTCTACAGATGAAGTATATAATGTCAAGGGCTGTTATTCCACGGATGAAGTATATAATGTCAAGGGCTGTTATTCTACGGATGAAGTATATAATGTCAAGGGCTGTTATTCTACAGATGAAGTATATAAATCTCTTCAAGTCAATGCTGATTAAACTGTCATAATCTCTTCATAGTCCTGGTTAGCCCCTTGGCAAGGGGGAATGTGGCACAACAAAACCCATGGATCATTCCTCCTTCCGTGTTTGTGAACGGGAACTCGTCCCACTCCGGGGAACTCAGCGGCTCCGAGTGTCCTATCCCGCTGTCATCTGTACTGAGCCGTAATTTTTTCAGGTCCACTGACACGTTAAATGAAGGGGAGATAATAATGACCGCAACGAAGGGAGATAATGGTAATCCAGAGCAGCAGGAAAAGAAAATGAATGAAAGGATAAATACAATGATAATGATGATTACAGGGGAAGAAATATGGTTTGTATTTGCCGACTGTGTTAACCCTTGTCCTGCTGAATAAATTAGTTTTTCCACACCCCTTTCCGACTACCAGCCAATCAGATTGCTTGATACTATGTATTCATGCACTTTTACAAACTGCATGACAAATAAGTGTAGATCCTGATCAGAAGCCATATGATCTGGATGGATCTATACTGTTTGCAAAGGTAGGGGTTGTCGTGTTCAGCAGAATAAGGGTTAAGTTTGTTATCCTGCTGAACATGACAACCCCTACCTTTGCAAACAGTGTAGATTCAGATCAGATGGCTTCTGAAGAAGCCATCTGATCTGGAACTATACTGTTTGTTAATCAGTGTAGATCCAGATGAGATCATCTCCATCTGATCAGGATCTGTACTGTTTGTGATTCAGTTTGCCAATTTGAATGAATAAATTATATCAAGTACTTTGATTGGTTGATAGTAAGAAATGGGTGCGGCTAAATTAATTTTTTTCACCGGGACAAGGGCTAGGTTTGTTTACTTCTTCATTGCATATTTACTAGAATCACGTTGGCAGTTTATAAGAATCTTAACATGGGTGTGATGGAAAAATCTGTCAATCTTTGTGTTTTCTACACCCAGTGTACTCTGGTAAGAGACCACCTTTGGGACTGTTGAAATGTGGTCTTAAAGACCACTTTTGAACAGTCCCAAAGGTGGTCTGAATATAGGAATCACTCTACTGAATGTTGTAAATAAAAATGAAAACAAATTCTAAACTGTGTCACAAGAAAAAAAAACCTTGCAAGATGCAAATTTTGTGAACTACAAATCTACTGCATGTATCAAAACACAACAAATTACCGTAAAAAACCTAAAAATTCTGACACTTTGAAGTCTTGCTATGATTCTCTAAAACTATAACAAGTGTGTTTCACGATTCAGTAAGGAGTCAAAAAAGTGCACACAGAATAGCAAATAGGGAAGACCCTGATCAGACTGAACAGTCTGATCTGGATCTGCTCTGTTTGCTTAGGCCTATCTGTACCAATACTTTGGATCATTACAGTATCATTCCTCATACCAATTTTATATTCCAGGAACCAAATTTACAAAGTACATATTTAAACTTCCTACTGAATCATGCCCTAGAATTTTCTGCAATATTTAGATGGACTTATGTAAGAACAAAGTGTCCAGCCAGTCCTTCAAACAGCTATCATCAACTCCTAAAAATTTGGACACCCTTGAGGACTTGCTGTATTTGCAAATTTGTTTCGCAATCCACCAAAGAGTCCAAAAACTGCCAACAGAATTGCTAACAGTGTAGCCCCGATCAGACTACTCCTTTAGAAGCAGTCTGATCTGGGTCTGCAGTGTTTGCTTAGACCTATCTGTCCCAATACTTAGGATCATTACGGTAATTAGCTGACAGGGAAATCTGGGTTGATGCAAATGTTGATACTTTGACAATTGGATGAATGCCCAGATGCAAAAACTTTTATAGTTTAAATATTACGTCTTATCAAGGATGGTGTGCCTAAACAAGCAGAACTTCATCTACAAGAACAAAACATGACTGCTATACAGGATGACCCCCGCCCATCAGGGCTTCGACTGCATGATGCTACCATGCAGAGCTGAAACCGACCCGCACACAAGTATTGGTAAACCGCTTAGAGGATCGAAGCCTGCCCAGGCAAAGCAGTGCGAGTTGGCCCGTCCATGCTTATAAACCCTATTGGTTTCATTGGGCGGCAGGGCTTGAGATGTCATTTCATCTCAATGTTGAAAAAATTGAAAGCAACGTCTCCAAAATGACCTTTACAGTATTGACGGGGATGTTAAACCTCAAATCGATCAAAACAAAGACTCCTACACAGCAGGCATGATAAAGATGATAGGTAAATCTCACCGGTGTCCCTATCATGCACAAGAACGAATCATATCTGAGCACAGAACAACAGTGACCTAAGTTCTAGTCTAACGGCATGCAGCAAAAATAATATCATTTCATTATGCTTTTTCAAACACTGTGCTATCTAACAAGCCCAACAGTCATCTTGTGTAGGAAACTGTTAGATGGTTTACTGATTTATATATAACGCAACACTGTCTCACAGGTGAATTGTAAATGTTAACCCATAAAATGCCAATCATGACAATTGTCATCTGCTTTGCCGTCTGCCGGTTACCTTAAAACTAATTTTTTGCATACAGTGTGGACCCAGATCCTGTAGGCGCAGTCTAATCTGGGCCCACACTTTTTGCCAGTATGCAAAAATATTTTTTGAACGAGTTCACAAAAAAATTCTGCAGATGACATAAGCAGACGACATTTTCAGATGTATTTTTTCTCTGCGTCTTAAAGGTTAAGTTTGAATAAAAGAAAGTATGACTATAGTTGAACAAAGATGATATTACAATGCCGTCTTAAAAAGGAATTTTCTTATCTTATCTTATCTTATAGTGTGTACAAGATGTAAGTCCTAAGTGTGTGTGTTAAACACAGCAGACTGGTTTCATCAAATAACACAGTAGGCAGCTGTTTTCAGAAGTAACTAGAAATGTTTTCAGAAGAAAGCTACATACTCCCACCTTAAAAATAACTTAACGATTTGACCATGAAAATGAGGTGAAGGTCACCAAAATCTATTGCATCACACATTTGAACAGAAATCATACATTCATTTAGGAGACAGGGTGCAGACGAGCCATTGTTGGACCTAAATTGAGTTTTCAGGAGTCTGCGACCTTGAAAAAGAGGTGTCACCAAAATCTAACTAGAAACTATCACTAAAGGTGATGAATACCCCCACAAAAACTGCCTTGATTGTACAACAGCGGCATTTTGCAATTTTTTCACTTGAAAGGGGCCATAACTATGTCAAAAATTGACGAATTGTAGTGGAAATCGAACTTGACCTGTATTTTATGATGTTACATCAGTGTACCAAAAATTATACAAGAGGCTCAATGAGCCTAAACCGCTCACCTGAGGAACTTAAGTTTTAACAATTCACAGACTTGACTACTAAATCTGCTAATAGAATCCAGCCCATTGACCCTTACAGGATATAAGTCATCATTATTGCATTGCATTCCAAGTTTGAGACTTCTAGCTTCTATAGTTCCTGAGAAATCTTTGATGAAAATTTAACATTGGTCAAAATGGAGAGAAAGAAGAATGAAAGAACAGATGAACAAATAAGCTGAGAAAGCCCAATGTCTCTTACACAAAATAAGTCATCATTATTCTATTGAATACCAAATTTGATGCTTCTAGCTTTTATAGTTCCTGAGAAATCTTTGATTAAAAATTTAACATTGGTCTATTATCTCTATATGGAGAGAAAGAAGAATGAAGGAACAAATGAACCAGACTAGCTCCAAAACCTAATGCAGCCTTTCCCCTTGCCCAATGGTGCTACACATAAAATTTAAACAAGATTGGTCGACTGCCTTCTGAGATATGCTTCATTGAAAATGTGGACGACGGATGGACGGACGACAGACGACGGACTCCGGAGCCTTGGTATACTATCAGCTCACTGCAGCCTTTGGCTCAGGTGAGCTAAAAATTCAAGTCGCTATTTCTGTCACAACATTTTCCCTACGTTAAGTCTATGGGCAAATTTTTTTGTCTCTCAAGGTCACGTAACTCCGAGGTCATTATTCCGATTCGGCCCAAAATCGAACTTAACCGAGATTTTATGCCTATCCTCGTTACCTGCAAGTTTGAAGCTGATATGAATAAAAATAAAGTTGCTATCGTGGTCACAACGTATTTTTTTATGCTCAAGGGCAGGTAACTCCAAGGCAAATATTCCGATTCGGCCCAAAATCGAACTTAACCGAGATTTTATGTCTGTCCTCGTTACCTGCAAGTTTGAAGCTGATCTGAAAAAAATTCAAGTCGCTATTGTAGTCGCAACATTTTCCCTAATTAAGTCTATGGGCAAATTTTTTGTCGCTCAAGGTCACGTAACTCCGAGGTCAATATTCCGATTCGGCCCAAAATTGAACTTAACCGAGATTTTATGCCTGTCCTCGTTACCTGCAAGTTTGAAGCTGATATGAATAAAAATAAAGTTGCTATCGTGGTCACAACATATTTTTTTTTATGCTCAAGGGCAGGTAACTCCAAGGCAAATAATCCAATTCGGCCCAAAATCAAACTTAACCGAGATTTTATGTCTGTCCTCGTTACCTGCAAGTTTGAAGCTGATCTGAAAAAAATTCAAGTCGCTATCGTAGTCACAACATTTTCCCTATGTAAAGTCTATGGGCAAATTTTTTGTCGCTCAAGGTCATGTAACTCCGAGGTCAATATTCCGATTCGAACTTAACTGAGATTTTATGCCTGTCCATGTTACCTGCAAGTTTGAAGCTGATCTGAATAAAAATAAAGTTGCTATCGTGGTCACAACGTATTTTTTTATGCTCAAGGGCAGGTAACTCCAAGGCAAATAATCCAATTCGGCCCAAAATCTAACTTAACCGAGATTTTATGTCTGTCCTCGTTACCTGCAAGTTTGAAGCTGATCTGAAAAAAATTCAAGTCGCTATCGTAGTCACAACATTTTCCCTATGTTAAGTCTATGGGCAAATTTTTTGTCGCTCAAGGTCACGTAACTCCGAGGTCAATATTCCGATTCGGCCCAAAATCGAACTTAACCGGGATTTTATGCCTGTCCTCGTTACCTGCAAGTTTGAAGCTGATCTGAATAAAAATAAAGTTGCTATCGTGGTCACAACGTATTTTTTCATGCTCAAGGGCAGGTAACTCCAAGGCAAATAATCCGATTCGGCCCAAAATCGAACTTAACCGTGATTTTATGCCTGTCCTCGTTACCTGCAAGTTTGAAGCTGATCTGAAAAAAATTCAAGTCGCTATCGTAGTCACAACATTTTCCCTATGTTAAGTCTATGGGCAAATTTTTTGTCGCTCAAGGTCACGTAACTCCGAGGTCAATATTCCGATTCTGCCCAAAATCGAACTTAACCGAGATTTTATGCCTGTCCTTATTATCTGCAAGAATGAAGTCGATCAGAAAAAAATTGACGGAGCTAGAGTGATGACAAGCTTTTTCCTATGTTAAGTCTATGGGAGCTATATGTTGCCATGGTAACCAGAGTTCCACTCAGATCTGCATGAAAACCTTATGCAGTCTTTCCACTTGCCCAATAATGTTACACATGAAATTTGATCAAAGTGGGCCAAGTAGTCTTCAAGATATACATTTTTGAAATTCACATTAACCCTTATGCAAAAATGCACAAGGGCAGGTAACTCCTAAGTGTATGATCCGATTCTGCCAATTATCGAAATTGACCGAGATTTCATGGCTGTGCTGGTTATCTGTAAGAATGAAGCCAATCCCAACAAAATTGAAGCAGCTACAGTGATGACAACATTTTCCCCATGTTAAGTCGATAGGCAATTTTTCGGGCGCTCAAGGGGACGTAACTCTTGAGTGAATTATCTGTTTCGGCCCAAAATCGAACTTGACCGAGATTTTATGCCTGTACTGGTTATCTGCAAGAATGAAGTCAATCAGAAAAAAAATTGACGGAGCTAGAGTGATGACAAGCTTTTTCTTATGTGAAGTCTATGGGAGCTAGATGTTGCCATGGCAACCAGAGTTCCACTCAGATCTGCCTGAAAACCTAATGAAGCCTTTCAACTTGCCCAATAATGCGACACATGAAATTTGATCAAAGTTGGCCAAGTAGTCTTTAAGATATACATTTTTGAAATTCCCATTAACCCTAATGCAAAAACACACAAGGGCAGGTAACTCCTAAGTGAATGATCCGATTCTGCCAGTTATCGAACTTGACCGAGATTTCATGGCTGTGCTGGTTATCTGCAAGAATAAAGCCAATCTGAAAATAATGCTTTTTCCTATGTTTTTTCAACGCTCAAGGGCACGTAACTCCTGAGTGAATAATCCGATTCAGCCCAAAATCGAACTTGATCGAGATTTCATGCCTGTCCTCGTTATCTGCAAGAATGAAGACAATCAGAAAAAAATTGACGGAGCTAGAGTGATGACAAACTTTTTCCTATGTTAAGTCTATGGGAGCTATTTGTTGCCATGGCAACCAGAGTTCCAATCCGATCTGCCCGAAAACAGTATGCAGCCTTTCCCCCTACCTGATAATGCTTCACATGAAATTTTATCAAGATTGGCCCACTGGTTCCGGAGATATACTTCTTTGAAAGTGTGGACGACGGACGACGACGACGGACGACGACGACGGACGACGACGACGACGGACGCCGGCTCGTGGTATACTAATACCTCACATGAGCCTTCGGCTCAGGTGAGCTAAAAAATCGGTGAAGCACTTTTTGAGTTATCGTCTGGAAACCAAGTCAACAGACCGACCGACAGACAGACAGACCGACAGACCAACAAACTCACTCCTATATACCCCCCAAATTTCATTTGTGGGGGTATAAAAATCTTTGGTTGGTTGTAATGACATACTGTACTAAGTTTGACCAAATTTCATCAATTCTTTCATGAGAATGGGTGCAAACAAGCCATTTTGGCCTGAATTTGGGTTTCCAAGAGCCCATGTTCTTGAAAATGAGGTCAAGGTCACCAAAATTAATTCCAATCTATTGCAGGCTGCATTTATACAATGTACAGAGTTTGACCAAAGTTCATGGATTTGTTCATTGGATAGGGTTCAAACAAACCATTTTGGGCCATACATTAAATTTTCAGGAACATGTGACCGTGAAAATGAGGTCAAAGTCACCAAATGTAATCAAATCTTTGGCAGGTTCCAGTTATATACTGTAAAAAGTTCAACTGAAATTCATCAAATCAGACAATGCAACACAGCCATTATTGGCCCAAAATTTACAGTTTTTAGGAGCCTGAGACCTTGAAAATAAGATCAAGGTCACCAAAATCTAACCAAACCCTTGGTAGGTGGCATAAAAATATTGCACCAAGTTTGACTAACATTCATTGAATCGTTCGTCAGCTAAGATGTAGACAAGCCTTTATTGGCCCAATATTAATTGGCCCAATATTAATAGTTTTTGGGAGCCTGTGACCTTGAATATGAGGGAAGGGGTATCCAACCTATTGTCTGTTTACTCCAGGCCTATCCTAGTGATGTAGTTTATTCCATTATGAAAACACGCCTATACAAATACATTGCCACCCTTATCGCCAAAAAAATGAAAATTTTATGATGAAAAATTGTGATATTATTCTTATTTCTGCTCAAATTATAGATTGTGGGCACTCGTTAGAACCGCCTCATCGAGGCGGTTCTAACACGATGAGGTGGTTCTAACGAGTACCCACAATCTATATTTTAGAGCAGAAATAAGAAAAATAAGGTATGCCCCCGGACACCCCAGTTTTACTATATAAAAGTGGGGTTCAAGGGGGTCAAAATTATATAGGCGTGTTTTCGTGATGAGAATTCATTGATTGCTTCATGCTTTAGGAAATATAGTGCTTCAAACAGCCTATGTTGATGCCAATGCAAACAGGATCCATAGCAAAATGGGTGGACATAAATCCTGCAGAATGGCTTCAGAACTAAACACAACAGACTGTTTTCAGTTGAAAATACAACAGACTGGTTTCAGTTGAAAATACAACAGACTGGTTTCAGTTGAAAATACAACAGACTGTTTTCAGTTGAAAATACAACAGACTGGTTTCAGTTGAAAATACAACAGACTGTTTTCAGTTGAAAATACAACAGACTGGTTTCAGAACACAGCATACTGTTTTCAGAAGTGTTTCAAAAGTTATCCATAGTGGTTCAAAATCTGAAATCTCCTAAACTATGTTATGCAGTACAGTTTTCACTCCATCACGAGAACACGCCAATATAATTTTGACCCCCTCATTCCCCACTTTTATATAGTAAAAGTGGGGTTCAAGGGGGTAACATTATTTTTCTTATTTCTGCTCAAAAACAGATTGTGGGTAATCGATAGAACCGCCTCGCCGAGGCGGTTCTATCGAGTCCCCGCAATCTATGTTTTGAGCAGAAATAAGAAAAAATATCTCATTTTTTTCATCTTAAAATTTCTAATTTTTGGCCAAAAAATTGGCAATGTATTGGTATAGGGGTGTTTTCGTAATGCTCAGATCACCTAGTCTATATTATGCAGTATGGTTCACATAAAGCCAGTGTATGATCAAAATAATGTCAATTATTTCTCAGACTACTCACACTTTTCTGAACATTCATTTTAAACCTGATCACAACCCCTACCTTTGCAAACATGGTAGAACCGAATCAGAAGAAGCCATCTGTTCAGCATCTACAGTTTGTCATGCAGTCTGTGAATTGAATGACTACATTAAAACAAGTATAATGCTTGGTTGATAGTTGGAAAGGGTGTGGCTAAATTAATTTATTCAGCAGAACAACAGTTATGATTCAATCACTAACAAGCTTGTTAAGCTAATGTAATTCTGAAGAACAGGATCCCAGCAACTGTTATATTCTGCACCGGCCCCTATAGCTCAGTTGGTAGAGTGTCCGCTCCGGGGAACGGGAGGTCACCGGTTCGATCCCGGGCCGCGACATACCAAAGTCGTTAAAAATGGTACTAGCTGCTCCTCGCTTGGCACTCAGATTTACGGGGTAGAGCTAGGACTGGTCGACCCAGTGTCAGGATAATGTGACTGGGTGGAGTATCATGTAATGTGTCTGGGACATTTTACTTCAGTGAGGCAGCACTATAAATGTGAGCACTGAGCTCCCTGTCGCAACCAGACACCGTCGTGATATGACTGAAAAATTGTTGAAAGCGATGCAAACTATTAAACCTTGACCTACTGAATAAATTAGTTTTGCCACACCCATTTCTGACTACCTATCAATCAAAATACTTGATTTAATGTAGTCATTTTTACTTGATATAATATAGGCATTTAAATTTAAACTCATGAACTGAATGACGAACAATTTAGATCCAGATCAAATGGCTTCTGAAGAAGCCATCTGATGGGGTTCTACACTATTTGCAATGGCAGGGATTATCAGTGTTAATAGGACAGTTATGTCCAGAAATTTCACTGTTAATGATTAAATCGAACCGACATAATTTTTATCATACAACCATTGTTACAATACCTGGCTTTTCCTCAGGTATACTTGGTTTTGTACCTGATTGTTTATAGGAAGAAGATAGCTTAAGGGGAACCAGAGAACACATGTCAGATATTTCTGCCATTTTTCAAAGGGAGACAACTTTCGGGACTTCCTGTTCGCTTTTCTATAAGCCCTGTCCCACTGAAAAAGGGGTCTACTCTTAAAGGAAAGAATTTGCTCCTTAGGAGCAAATTCTTTTCTTTAAGAGTTGACCCCTATTGACATGGGAGACAAAATACTTTTGCAGTTGCCTCCCCTGAAGGTGCATCTATTCCCCTTAATTGGCAATTAACTTGTTATAATAAAAAACAACAACAATAGCAACAACAATCGAAGCAACAACTGGTTAAGCCAGCAACTACACCAACATGACAGCACAAATACAAGGCTTGTGAAAGTGACAAAAATCAATGTAATAAATATTTTGTTGGCCCCCTAAGCCTAAACAGGAACCGCGGTGCGAGGCGGACCGTCCATGCTAATAAACCCTATTGGTTTCATTGGGCGACAGGACTTGAGATGTCATTTCATCTCAATCTCGGGTAAAAGTCCCTCAAAATTGGAAGCAACATCTCCAAAATGACCTTTACAGTGTTGACGGGGACGTTAAACCCCAAATCAAACAAAAAAACAAATAAATATTTTGAAATGGAGTTTGGAGTGGGCCCATTTTACACTTTTTTCGGTCATATCTCTTAACCGCACTTTAACTTGGCAGGCTTATATCATGTTGTTAACCCATTGTATACTAGGGGACTCTTCCATTTCCATTGCTATATGTTGGACCAGTCCATTTGTCATATTAGTATTGTTTTCGTTTTTTATTCTATTTTTGATGGAAAATTCTGTTAGCACATAATGCTGGCCCTGCCGCGTTCTATGGCGTCTGCTCTGGGCCTGCACTGTTTGTCAAGGTACCCCTTTAGGGGTTTCCCGCATGCATTGGGTTAACCAGTAAAGTTTGTTTGTTTGTTTGCTTTGAGGTTTAATGTCCCCATCAATTATACTGTTTAGATAATTTTGGAGACATTCCTTCCAATTTTGTGGGACTTTTACCCGACATTGAGATGAAATGACATCTTAATCCCTGTCGCACAATGAAACAACAGGGTTTATATGCATGGTGGACGGACAATATGGCCAGCGGACGATTTGGCCCGGACGATTTGGCCTAGGACAATTCGGCCTAGGACAATTTGGCCAGCCAAAAATAACGGGTAGGATGCATGGATGGTCTGACTCGCACCACTTTGCCTGGGAAGGCTTATGTGCGGTCGGTTTGAGATCATGCAGCCCAATCTATTTCTCCAAGCCCCGATGTGCGGGGGCCATAACCAGTAAAGTACACATTCTTTTGACAGAAACGGGCAACTGTAGAAGGGAGAGAATAGAATTACCAACTGCCTACTTATCCAAGCTATTGGGCAAGATTCTGCTGCCATAAACAAATCGCTGTTAATTTCAATCTTAATGTTTTTCTATCATACAAATATAGATTCCTTGTTATTGTTATAAGCTAGGAGGGATGATTCTAATGACAGGCCACAACAGATTATTATTACAGGAGAAATAGAGAAAAGAACCAGTGGTTCAGCTGAAGTGCACGACCCACCGGATGCTTTTAGCTTTATGAGTGTTACCATATATGGGTATGGTGGCCATTTTGGTCATGTGACCTGGACCTAAAATGGTTCCCCCAATAAATGCGCCTTATCGTAAGGAGCAAAAATATATCTTATACTTTAGTACTGTATTCTGAATCGTTTGCAGGATAAAATGCATTCTCACTTTTCCAATACAAAAGCATATGTGTCAAAGTTTGACCTAGGCACAAAGAACGTCAAGGTCAACCCAGGGTCACCATTTTAGCAATTTATGATGGGCCTATGTCCCATATGCTATTTATCAAGTTTCGTGGAAATCTGCCCAGTGGTTCTGGAGAAGACTATTTTTGAAGGGTTTTTACCATATGTATGGCTTGGCGGCCATTTTGGTCATGTGACTTGGACCCCATGAGCAAATTTTGGTTTCCCCATCTCATAGAGGCTCCATATGAAATTTGACTTCAATCGGCCCAACGGTTTCCGAGGAGAAGCAGTTTGAAAATTTTCACATTTTTCGCCTCAGCGAGGCTATACTAAATGGAATGTAATATTTCGCAAGTTCATTGGTTAGATCTCATTGATATCTAACAGTATGCCAAAAATTGTTTAAATATTCCAAGCGGTTAAGTCACTATCACCAAATTTCACAAAAGGGTTACAGACTGACAGACTGACAAAATGACAGAATGACCAAATGACCGAATGACAGAATGACACGGTGATTTTAGGGCACTCTTAGAAATCAACTGACTTCAGTCGGTTGCTTTTTCTGCAGGTCGTGCAATCATCGTCCAGGACTCAACCTTTACAAGCCTTCTAATAAAACAAAGCACAAACACGGATCATGTATGAGCCAGCATAGAATCAAGCCTACAGTAATGATCCTAAGTATTGGGACAGACAGACCTAAGCAAACAGTGCAGATCCAGATCAGACTGCTCCTGAAGGAGCAGTCTGATCAGGGTCTACAGTTTGCCATTCCGTTTGCACCTTCTGGACTCCTTGCTGGATTGTGAAAATTGTTAAAATTTTAGGAGAATTACAGCCAGTGCTCAAGGTGTCCAATTTTTTAAAAGTTTTTTTAGGTAAAAAGATGAGGAGTAACAATTGGTAGGATAACTGAAGGTTAACATTTATTTCTTGTTCAAATTGCCTCAATGAGGTGATTCTAACAAGTTCTCACAACATTATGGCTTTTAGGGATAATAAGAAAAAATATCCCAAAATTATCCAATCTGGAGCTATGCATAGAACAGGGGTCAGTTGTTCAAACAAGAGGGCCATGATGGCCCTGGATCGCTCACCTGGCCCTATGATAGAGTAACAAGTGGGCCTCGGGGAGGGCCATTATTGACCCCAGGGCTACAATGTGCAAAATCTTGAGGGAGGTAAAAAAAGGTAAGCTTCATACCAAATATCAACAAAGCCTATAATTTGAACAATCTTGGCAAAGGTCCACTAGATGAAGCTACACACCAAAAATCAAAGACCTGGGCCTTGGGGTTTCAGAGAAGATTTTTTAAAGATATTCCCTACATTAGCCTATGTAAAACCAGATGGCCCCGGGGCGGGGGCATTTTTGGCCTCAGGGCTATAATTTAAACAATCTTGATAGAGGTCCAGTAGATGAAGCTTCACACCAAATATCAAAGACCTAGGCCTTGCTGTTTCAGAGAAGAAGATTTTCAAAGATTATCTCTATATATAAGTCTATGTAAAACCAAAGGGCCCCAGGGCAGGGGCTATAATTTGAACAATCTTGGTAGAGGTCCACTAGATGAAGCTCCATACCAAATATCAAAGACATGGGCCTTGTGGTTTCAGAGTAGAAGATTTTTAAAGATTTCCCTATATAAGTCTATGCAAAACCAAAGGGTCTCGGGGCGGGGGCATTTTTGGCCCCAGGGCTATAATTTGAACAATCTTGATAGAGGTCCACTAGATGAAATTTCACACCAAATATCAAAGACCTAGGCCTTGTGGTTTCACAGAAGAAGATTTTGAAAGATTTTCCCTATATAAGTCTATGTAAAACCAAAGGGCCCCGAGGCGGGGGCATTTTTGGTCTCAGGGCTATAATTGAACAATTTTGGTAGAGGTCCACTAGATGAAGCTTCATACCAAATATCAAAGACCTAGGCCTTGTGAATTCAGAGAAAAAGATTTTTCAAGATTTTTCCTATATAAGTCTATGTAAAACCAAAGGGCCATGGAACGGGAGCATTTTTGGCCCCAGGACTATAATTTGAACAATCTTGACAGGGGTCCAATAGGTGAAGCGTCATACCAAATATCAAAGACCTGGGACTTGTGGTTTCAGAGAAGAAGTTTTTTAAAGATTTTCCCTATATAAAACATGTAAAACCAAAGGGCCCTAGGGCGGGGGCATTTCAGACCCCAGCACTATAATTTGAACAATCTTGGTAGGGGTCCACTAGGTGAAGCTTCATACCAAATATCAAAGACCTGGGCCTAGCGGTTTCAGAGAAGAAGATTTTTAAAGATTTTCCCTATATATGCCCATGTAAAACCAAAAGGCCCGGGGGCGGGGGCATTTTTGGCCCCAGCACTATAATTTGAACAATTTTGGTATGGGTCCACTAGATGGAGCTTCATACCAAATATCAAAAACATGGCCCTTACGGTTTCAGAGAAGAAAATTTTTAAAGATTTTCCCTATATAAGCCTATGAAAAACAAAAGGGCCCCAGGGCGGGGGCATTTTTGGCCCCAGCACTATAATTTGAACAATCTTGGTAAAGGTCCACTAGATGAAGCTTCATACCAAATATCAAAGACCTGGGCCTTACGGTTTCAGAGAAGAAGATTTTTAAAGATTTTTCCTATATAAGCCCATGTAAAACCAAAGGGCCCCGGAGCGGGGGCATATTTGACCCCAGCACTATAATTTGAACAATCTTGGTAAGGGTCCACTAGATGAAGCTTCATACCAAATATCAAAGACCTAGGCCTTGCAGTTTCAGAGAAAAAGATTTTCCCTATATAAGCCATACCTGCCAACTTTTCAAATTTTTCATGGGGGAGATTCTGCGTGTCACGGCATTTTTCGATGGAATAAAGCGCGGTGAATATATTCCCCAAAATTTCCATGGGGGGGGGGAGATTTTTTTTCAAACTAGTAGACACACTCCAGTCCACTAGTACAATCAGAAAAATTGCATGTTTACATTTTATGTATTATCCAATACATCACTGTCTCTTGCATGACACATGTTGTTTACTCAAAGGTTAAGGTCATACTAAGAGGTCAAAGGTAAAAAAGGGGCCTTTTTAGTGTTCAGCTAATAACTTTCTTATTCCTGGATAGATTGTGAAATTACTTGACAGAAATGTTAACCATCGTGAGATGATGTGTTGCGCGCTAGACCCAGGTCGGTATCTCCAAGGTCAAGGTCATACTAAGAGGTCAAAGGTCAAAAAAGTCTTTTTTGTGCCCAGTCAATAACTTTTTTATTTCTGGATGGACTTTTTAAAGTAACCTTGCAGAAATGTTCATCTTCATTAGACGATGAGTCGTGTGCAGGACCAAGGTCCATACCTGCAATGTCAAGGTCATACCTAGAGGTCAAAGGTCAGAAAAGGGACCTTTTCGTGTACAGTCAATTACTATCTTATTCTTTGATGGATTATGAAATTACTGGGGAGAAATGTTAACCATCATGAGACGATGTGTTGTACCTCAAAGGTCAAGGCCATACTTAGAGGTCAAAGGTAAAAAAAGGCTTTTTTGTGTACGGTCAATAACTTTCTTTTTTCTTTATGAACTTTTTCAAGTTACTTTGCAGAAATGTTCATCTTCATTAGATGATGTGTGGTATAATACTTAAGCTTCAATAATTAATAGTATTTGCAATAACTAAAGATTGTCTGAATATATGAACCATCTGAAATTAGGTTCTTTTACTCAGAAACAGTTTTCATGCAATTGCAAGGAGTGCTTAATGTCTGACTTTTACAGCCTTTATTTTGCAAAACAATTGTTTCGGAAGTGTTAGAACACTCATTACCAAATAATAATACAATTCTTAGTTTGAGAGATAAAAACTACGATTTTCGTAGTCACGAAAATACGTGACATTGCTCATTAATAGGTAAATATTTACTTTCATTACATCTGGGAGAGAAAAGTTAATTGTTCAAACATACTTACATGAAAAGATCAGCAAAAGGCATCCCTGTTCATGCTCATACAGATAGGAAACTGTTGGCAACTTGCATTTGTTTGTGGGTACAGGGTAAGCTATCATTGGGTTAAAAATAGTCAATACAGCTAAAAATATACTCAGGGTTTTTCCATCTCTAAAATAGATAGTGAAGAAATCCAAGATATTCCAAATGACTATCCACAAACAATATGGCTGATAAAAATACCAACCATGAGGAGGTGGAAAAATCGTGATTTTTGCCTTATTTTGGCAACACGATCGTGAGGTCAAAATGCATGGAAAAATCGTGAAACTCACTCCTAATGGGTGAAAGTTGGCAGGTATGATATAAGCCCATGTAAAACCAAAGGGCCCCGGGGCGGGAGCATTTTTTGCCTCAGCCCTATAATTTGAACAAACTTGGTAGGGGTCCCCTAGATAAAGCTTCATACCAAATATCAAAGACCTGGGCCTTACGGTTTCAGAGAAGAAGATTTTTAAAGCTCTTCCCTATATAAGCCCATGTAAAACCAAAGGGCCCTGGAGCGGGGGCATTTTTGGCCCCCGCACTATAATTTGAACAATCTTGGTAGGGGTCCACTAGATGAAGCTTCATACCAAATATCAAAGACCTGGGCCTTGCAGTTTCAGAGAAGAAGATTTTGAAAGAGTTTCCCTATCTAAGCCCATGTAAAACCAAAGGGCCCCAGAGTGGGGGCAGTTTTGGACCCAGCACTATAATTTGAACAATCTTGGTAGAGGTCCACTAGATGAAGCTTCATACCAAATATCAAAGACCTGGGCCTTGTGGTTTCAGAGAAGAAGATTTTTTAAGTTTTTGGTGAAAACAATCTATTTTTGGCTCCTATGACCTAGATGTGCAACAGACCGGAACCATTTGAACAACTTTGAAAGGGGACCTCCTAAGGATCATTCCTGTGAAGTTTGGTCAAAATCCGATCAGTGGTTTAGGAGGAGATGTTGTTTAAAGAATTGTTTACGGACGGACGCACGGACGGACGAACGGACGCACGACGGACGAAAAGTGATCCCAAAAGCTCACCTCGTCACTACGTGACGGTGAGCTAAAAAAGTATCGTTCAAACTTTGATCATTTAATATGACTAATATACTAATATTCTTGCTGAAAAAATGTGAGTAACTATGCAAAAGCTACTCACATTTATTCAACAAAAATACTCGAATTTCAGATATTGTAATTGCTAGAAAAGTCAATTGTTTGACCACAGACGAGCTCGTTAAGCTAACAATGCTTTGAACAATTGGCACCAGGTGTCTCAGCTATCCTGTCAACTGTTCATACTCCAGCTACAGTAGTCAGATCTGAGTCACATGAAAGTCTGATCTGAGTCACATGGCAGTCTGATCTGAGTCACATGTCTGATCTGAGTCACATGGCAGATCTGAGTCATATAGCAGTCTGATGTGATTCATATGGCAGTCTGATCTGAGTCACATGTCAGTCTGATCTGAGTCACATGGTAGTCTGATACTAGTCACATGGCAGTAGGATGTGAGTCACATGGCAGTCTGATGTGAGTCACATGGCTGTCTGATCTATGTCACATGACAGTCTGATCCGAGTCACATGACAGTCTGATCTGAGTCACATGACAGTCTGATCTGAGTCACATGACAGTCTGATCTGAGTCACATGGCAGTCTGATCTGAGTCACATGACAGTCTGATCTTAGTCACATGGCAGTCTGATCTGAGTCACATGACAGTCTGATCCGAGTCACATGGCAGTCTGATCTGAGTCACATGACAGTCTGATCCGAGTCACATGACAGTCTGATCTGAGTCAGATGGCAGTCTGATCTGAGTCACATGACAGTCTGATCCGAGTCACATGACAGTCTGATCCGAGTCACATGACAGTCTGATCTGAGTCACATGACAGTCTGATCTGAGTCACATGGCAGTCTGATCTGAGTCACATGGCAGTCTGATCTGAGTCACATGACAGTCTAATCTGAGTCACATGGCAGTCTGATCTGAGTCACATTGCAGTCTGATCTGAGTCACATGACAGTCTGATCCGAGTCACATGACAGTCTGATCTGAGTCACATGACAGTCTGATCTGAGTCACATGGCAGTCTGATCTGAGTCACATGGCAGTCTGATCTGATTCATATGGCAGTGTGATCTGAGTCACATGGTAGTCTGATACTAGTCACATGGCAGTAGGATGTGAGTCACATGGCAGTCTGATGTGAGTCACATGGCTGTCTGATCTATGTCACATGACAGTCTGATCCGAGTCACATGGCAGTCTGATCTGAGTCACATGACAGTCTGATCTGAGTCACATGACAGTCTGATCCAAGTCACATGGCAGTCTGATCTGAGTCACATGACAGTCTGATCTGAGTCACATGGCAGTCTGATCTGAGTCACATGTCAGTCTGGTCTGAGTCACATGGCAGATCAGAGTCATATGACAGTATGATAAGAGTCATGACATACAGATTTCCTCAAAATCTGGCTCATACAGTAAACATATCAAAATGAGTTGACAATATTTGAACATGCATGAAAAAAGATGGAACAAAGATAATTTATTGGCATATTTTGCAATGATACTTTATCTTCATATTTTAATTCATACAATATATGAATAGAAGTGACATTCATTCCTGCAATGCATTATACCTGTAATTAACCCTTTTTGTACCAAATGGAATCTTCCTCCTTATATATAGCAGGAGTCCATTTCAAAATTTAGGGGTGTCAGGTTGTGTTTCCTTCAAAATTTATTTGGAAAATGACTGAACTTTTAGCAAACAGTGGAGGCCCTGATCAGACGCCGCGTTCTGTGACGTCTGATCTGGGCCTTCACTGTTTGCCCTTGTATCCGTTATGGGGTTTTCGGTAATAAATGGGTTAAAATTGTCACATTGAAGTGATTCTAACAAGTACTCATGTTGTATGTTTTATTGAGAATCAAGTACCCATGTTGTATGTTTTAATGAGAAATATGAAAAAAACAAGAAATGCGTCCATAGGACATGGATGCCCCCACCTGAAAATATGTCTATGTTCGTATTCATCCATAGAAAGTTATTGACTGTGTTTAAGTTTTGGACCCTTTTTTCACGTTTGACCTCTAAGTATGACCTTGACCTTGTAGGTAAGGACCTTGGTTTTGTGTGAGGCAGATTGTCTCATGATGGCCAATATTTCTGCCAAATAATTTCAAAATCCATCCAGAGATAAGAAAGTTATTGACTGCGTTTAAGTTTCAGACCATTTTTTTTTTTTACATTTGACCTCTAAGTATGACCTTGACCTTGGAGGTACAGACCTGGGTTTTGCACATGACACATCGTCTCATGATGGTTAACATTTCTACAAAGTAATTTCAAAATCCATCCAGAAATAAGAAAGTTATTGACTGTGTTTAAGTTTCGAACCCTTTTTTTGACCTTTGACATCTAAGTATGACCTTGACCTTGGAGGTACGGACCTGGGTTTTGCACGCGACACGTCGTCTCATGATGGTTAACATTTCTGAGGAGTAATTTTAAAATCCATCAAGAAATAAGGAAGTTATTGACTGTGTTTAAGTTTCGGACGCATGGATGGACGGACGAACGGACGGATGGACGGACCCACATTTTGGGTTTGTGTGGCTGCACCTGTCCATATTTTATGGGGCTAAAATTTTTATGTGGCTAACGGTTTATGTGGCTATAAGACACACAAATCTGTACATCTAATGTGGCTAGCCACACAAACTTTGGACATCAGCCACATAAAGGCTGTCTGTACGCAACCGTCTTTGTCTAAACTTATGTGGCTACCAGAGGTTGTGATATCTAGCCCTCTAAAGGTAGAACAGAACTTTCTTTATAGTGCACTGATACATCTTATGGGTCTAGCTCCTCACATAGAGGGACTTTTTCCTACTGCAGCATTCAGCCCCAGGACAGCCAGTTAAATTTATGTGGCTCAGCCCCATAATCTCAAAGTTTAGCCTCATAATCCTGGACATCCATGTCCAAGGATGTCCAAGGTGATGGACATAAATTTATGTGTCTTTTTTTTATTTGATTTTTCTAGTCCCCCTGAACCCCTCTGTACTAACAGAAAAATGGGTTTGTGAGGCTAGCCACACAAACCCATTTTGCCACACAAAACCCTTCTGTACCTAAAAGAAGCCACATAAACCCATTTTGTAAGAACGGATGGACGGACGGACAGGGGCAACGCTATATGCCCTTTCCACCATTCTTCGAATGGCGGGGGCATAATAAGATTATCCTCAGTGGACATTTCTTATCTACAGCTATGACACAATATATTACAATAACTCTATAGACACTTACTGCCTTAAAGAACAGTTTTAGTTATTTTATAACAGTCCTGACTTCTGCCAAATTTCAGATTTCTCTTTGCAATTAACAATTGTACCATGTACCATGACTCATAACCACAAAAAGTTTGGTTAAAAACATAACTGACATTCATTCAAGTTCTCAATCACGGCATATGTGAAAACATATGATGTGGGTACCTGTTAGAATTGCCTCACTGAGGCAATTCTGACAAGTACCCACATCATATGTTTCTGACAAGAACTAAGGAAAATTATCCTCATAATTCTGTCCTAACACGAGCTGTGCATCACTGGGACAAGTAAGAGAAATGAACACCCTTTAAACCCCACTTTATATAGAAAACTGGGGTTTACAGGAGGTACATAGTATTTTTCTTATTTCTGGTCCAAGACATAGGTTGCGGGTACTCATTAGAACCGCCTCAATGAGGCGGTTCTAACAAGCACCCACAACCTATGTTTGCAGAATAAATAAGAAATATATCATGGATTTTCATCAGAAAAGTAGCCTTTTTGGAGATGTGAAAAAAAGCTCTATGTCGCAAGGGTGTGTTATGCTAATGCATGAACCAAAAGCTACTTGAAAGCTAGACAATGAAAGTAACAACACACAGAGAGAATCTGTAAAACTGACAATACATATTTGGCCATTCTCACAGAAAATATATATTTGGCTTTTTTTCACAGAAAATATATACAGTTGGCCATTTTATTTGGCCATTTTCACAGAAAATATATATTCAGCCATTTTCACAGAAAAATATATGTTCTGCCATTTTCACAGAAAATTCATGGTTGGCCATTTTTACAGACAATATATATTCAGCCATTTTCACTGACAATATATATAAATATTCAGCCATTTTCCCTGACAATATATATTCAACCATTATCGCTGATAATGTATATTCAGCCAATTTCAATGACAATACATATTTGGCCATTTCACTGACAATATATATTCAGCCATTCATATTGATGATATGTATATGGTCATTTTCAAATTGCAGACAACATTTTTAGTGAATCCTGTAATCTGATCTCCGGGATCTACTTTTACATTAATTTTGAACCCCTGAAACAAGTCATTGGAAACCCCAGTTTTACTATTTGAAAGTGGGGTTCAGGGGGGTCAAAATTAACCCTTATCCTGCTGAAGAAATTAATTTAGCAACACCCATTTCTGACTATCAATCAATCAAATTACTTGATAAAATGAATTTGACCTCTTCACAAACAGAACGACTGTGTAGATCCTGATCAGATGGCTCCTAGAGAAACCATCTGATCTGAATGTTCACTGTTTGTCATTCAGTTGGTGAATTTTTAGGAATTCAATCAATATATAATATGCAAATAAATTACATCAAACCATATGGTTGGTTGAGGGTCAAAAATGGGTGTGGCAAAATTAATTTATTCACATGAACAAGAGTTCATATGACATACACCATCAATTACCATGCAACAATACCTAAAATAATAAAGACAGTACAGACTGATGTCAAAGGAAGTGACATCACAGGAAGTGACAAAACAGGAAGTGACATCACAGGAAGTGACATATATTCAGAATGGCAGTGATACTCACATGAGTTGACTGTGTGTCTGGTTTTAGCACTGGTACAATACGCCTCTATCACTTTGAGGATAAGAGCATCTTCTGAGTTAGTTCTTGGGTCATCTGGAATTACAGAGAAGTCTTGTTATAACATTTCTTGTTTGGTTTGTTTATCGTAAAAATCCTAAAAATTCTACTAAAATTTTAACAAATTTATTTCACGATCCAGCAATGAGTCCAAAATGTGCAGACAGAATGGCAAACAGTGTAGACCCTGATCAGACTGCCCCTTCAAGAGCAGTCTGATCAACAGTGTAGACCCTGATCAGACTGCTCCTGAAGGAGCAGTCTGATCAGGGACTACACTGTTTGCTTAGGCCTGTCTGTCCCAATACTTAGGATCGTTATGGTATGTGAGTTGACAAGTGCACATTCTTCCCCTAGAAACTTAAAACTACCCTTCTTGAATAAGCGGAAGGGAAAGAATTACCGTAGAAGAGATTTCATGATTAATCTTGCCAGCCTGGTGGGGATCTAACTTGCGACCTCATGATCACCAGTCAGACCCACAAAAAAGCCACCGGGGTTGGCTTGGAGAAACAGTTATTAGTGTATAAGGCAATACAGTCGAACTTCAATGGCTCAAACATCTTTGAGACCTAGAAAATCTGCTCCAGACAGGGGTAGTTCGAGCCACTGAGGGTTACCGCTATAAGGTATAAATAGATCCTTTTTGACATCTTTTCGGTGTTCAATAATGAAAATGTATGTTGTGTGTACTCATTAGAATCGCCTCATCGCGGCGATTCTTATGAGTACACACAGCATACATTTGCAAGTAAAAAATGCGAAAATCACTTAAATGATCCCACTATTTTTTATATACAGGATTTCGCTAGGGGCTCACCAAAGGGTTCGACTTAGCCATGGTAAACGAACCATTGGTGTCCGAGCCATCGAAGTTCTACTGATTATATATAGTTTTTCTTCTTGGGTTTGGTTCTACGATCCTTCAAGATTATTTCCCTTTGACCCACTCATTAATCAGAGTTGGGCAAAAGCCGGAGTACCCGAGAAAAACCACCTGACCTTCGGTTGCAGAACATAGCATCTCACATGTGACCCAATATCTCCCAAGTTGACGTTTGAACCACAACGGAGAGAGACCTAATGATTAAGAGTCAGCGCTCTTACCCAATACACCACGGAGGCCTGTTGTGATGTCATATATTTCCAATTGCAAAGTATGTTGAAACAAACCATCTGTCTTCAAGGTGGTCATAATATAGTATAGCTCCAATATATCGCGTTCCGATATTTCGCGATGTCCAATCTATCGCGGTCGCGCCGTTGATCCCGTTTTTTTTTCCCTTAAAAATTCATAATTAAAAAAAAAAGAGTTTTAAGTTGTTAAAATTTATTTAAAACCAGGTTAAACCAGGCGCCAATTGTCAGTTCACACATAATAACCAAATAATCCAATTAGCGTCAGTTAGAACAGGTATTGGCAAACAATTAATCTTAATCCCCAAACTTGTCATAACTGAGTAATCCACTCAATGCTCAATCAGACAACGATGTCCGCTACCATTTTCATGCACGCGATCGGAACTTGACATCATCCGACTCCAGCACCTCCACACATGTTTAATGTCATTGTGTGTATCTCTTTCATAAAAAAAAAATGTTTGAAACCGGTAAAAAATATTTTCTTGATAGCTAAACGGTTGTGAATAGAGGTGGATAGAAAACCAGCGCTTTGCACAGCTCCCGAGTTATCCCCAATAGCTCTGTGTCAATAGCCAACAACAGCGTTTGACTTTTCCCGCCCAGCGTCTGCTATTTGGCCCCAAAACATAAACATTCACGAGATCGCAGAAAAGTCCGTTTTTAATATGCAAACATCTACCGTTAGATGTAGCTAATTGTTTGAGGAGCGATTAAATCGTTTTCACATTGATTGTGGATTAAATTTAATGATTGGAGAATAAACGCCAATTAGAGATATAACTTGACCATATTTTCACACCTTATCGACACGCACCGCAGGGTGGCAATTATATGACAGGGATTAACAATAGTGTCATTCTTGAACCGTAATAAATACACAGATGGTTTGTCTCTCAATTGACAGTCCAGTAATTATTGCGATTTACTTACTGGTGTAGTTTTACCTTATTTAACCCTTGTTCTGCTGGATATGTATATATGCCACACCCACAACCGATTATCAACCAATCAGATTACTTGATGCAAATTATTGCAACAAATTCATAATCTGAATGGCAAACAATGTAGATCCTGATCAGATGGCTTCTTCAGAAGCCATCTGATCTGGATCTACATTGTTTCAAAGAAAAGGCATATCCGGGATTAGCAGGACAAGGGTTAAGGACTCAAAAACGATTTTTTTTAAACTTGCCCGAAATCATAACACAATAAAATGATAGTTTTGTTGTTGTATAGTTTTTCGGCCTGTGGTATCGCCGCGACTTGTATTGGCATCTCGGCAAACTACCGCGACTTATATCGCGCTCCGACCACATCGCGGTTTTCGGGCTATGGACCCCGACTACCGCGATATATTGGAGCTATACTGTATAGCTATTTCACTGTATACCACGTGTATAATAAAATATTTCATCTGTGAGATATGCTGAAAGACAGGAGCAAGCTCTAAGCAATCCAACTAAATAATCATAATGCCATGAACATTCAGCAACTCCATTTTGCACCACTGGTATACAAAGTGGGTTTTACTATATGAGACAATACATTACTATGGAACGCCATAGCTGTCTGGTGCCTAGAAACAAAAACATGATATGCTTTAATCTACTTATGTAGTGCTGAAACATAGTTCTATATTGCTCACACTTTATTATATTCTGTGTGATATTCATAATGTTATGTGTCAAGTGTATTATGTTTTGTATGAGCTTCATGATGTTATGTATCGACTACATTATGTATCGTATAAATCTTATTATGTTTTATGTCAGTTACATTATTTATTGTATAAACGTCATGATAAGGTGCATCAACTACATTATGTATTGCACAAATCTTATTATTTTTAAGTCAACTTCATTATGCATTGCATAAACTTGGTTATATGATGGGTCATCTACATTGTGTGTGGTATTAACTTAATTGTGTATTGTGCAACTTTATTGTATAGTGTATAAACTTTATATCATGTGTAAACTTTATTATGTCACATGCAAACTTTATTATATGATCTTCAAACTTGATTATGCCATGTGCAAACTTTATTATCTGTTGTCAAACGTTCATTCTGCTACGTTGAAATATTATTATGTGGTGTAACTTTGTTATGTGATGTGAAGTGTTTATTATGTGATTTATCAAATGTATTCAATGATGTCTTAACTGTATCATTTGATGTATAAACTATATTATGTGATGTATTTGATTTATGGTGTGATATATAAATTTATGTGATGTATAAACTTTATGATGTACTGTATGAACTTTATATGATTACATTTCAATATGTATTAACTCCTTTATATGCGGAAACTTCTTGATGTGATGTGGTTAAAATCGACAGAGTGAAAACAAGTGTAACACCTATGAAATTCTATTTGCCGGAACTCAGTACTAGTCGTTTCGCTCCTATGTTTCGAATTGTGCACATATCAGTGTTTCCCCCCAGAAGGGTGGGGTGGGGGCATACTCTGGGGATCAGACATCAATATGATCTGCAACACTTGGGAATTACACAGGACATTTTGACACAGGGGCGGGAATTAGATATCTAAAACAGGGAATTTTAATGCCCGCCTAGGGGATTTTTGACACAAAATTATGGCTCTTGGGTGGGAAATTAGACTCCCAATTTCCATAAAATGTCTAATTCCCATGGGTCTGCCCGCCACTCCTCCTCTCGGGGAAAAGATTGATTGGTGCAATATTCAGCAGCACTGATATCCCCTTCGAGGAGTGTTTTCTCGACCTATTTAAATTATTTATAGATCTGTACTTCTAGCCTCTGATAAAAAAAACAGGTACTGGCTGAAGAGTGCCTTGCAGCATGATAGATAATTGTAGAGATAGACAGGCGTCAAGTAAAGCATTTCCGCTGAGAAAGTTTCTCGACTTCCTGCATATTCATGAAGTTATTTATTTTATTTCATATATTTGACAGATCGAAATAATTTTGCCAGAAATTAACTATTGCGTCTAGCAACGGAGACGTAAGTAAAACACGTGGAATATGACTGAGTGCAGACGTTTGCAACTTCCTTCCTTCCTTCCTTTGCAGCACTTTATCTATCCATCGCTCCACCTTGTCCGTCCTTCAATACCTTCTTCCCATAGAGAAGAGGGTCATAATGGCCCTGGATCGCTCACCTGATCCTTATTGTACAGATTAAGTGGTTGGTAATATAAAGTGGAGTGGATGGTTTGAGCCATTTTGGTTGAGAGAGCCCAAGGAACATTTCTTTGAAATTATGTCAAAATCAGTCTACCTATTTAGTAGTAGAAGTTATTTTAAAGCTTGTTTATTATTTAGTTTTGGTGGCTATTATGTTCAGTGTATCGAAAATATTTTGAGCAATTTTGACAGAGGGTCACCCATGGAACATTTCTTCCAAATTGTTTTCTTTCTGAGAATGAAGTCTTTCAAAAGTTCCCTTCTACAGAGCTGACTTGTATGTTACTTGGACATTGAGGGTCAGCCCCTAGTGTATGGAGATGAATTAGCTCAGTCTAACAATGCCTAGTAGCAGGTTGGGTGAACGCACCAAAACGCCTTATCTTTTTAGCAGGCAAATCATCCATACGAGGCTGCCATGATCCGTTCCTCGGCCCCAGGTCAGAGAGGGCCCCCATCTTCTCAAAATCCCCAAACAACCCCCACCAAGTTTCGAGTAGGTTCCTCCGCCATTCAGCCCCCCCCCCCCCCTTGAGAAGGCCCACCATGCTCATGGCCTTGGGGGATGTGGGGGCGCCCCTTGGCAGGCCAGGACGAAACCGCTCGAAGCACTGCCGTGAAGAGCCCCTCAGCGGACTGTGCCCGCCGTATAGGGGGGCTCTGAAACGGCTGGGGCGATCGGTTTGCCGGGGTCGCCAGCCCGGCGATAGCGGTGATGGAGCCAGATCGGGGCGCATCATGGTCGAGCGCCTAATTGAACATGGGCGTTATCATGACATACCAGAACGACATCAAAGGTCAGCGTAATTGTTAATGGCTCCTCATCGGCTCCTTAGAGCACTGCGGTAGAAGCTGTCTCTGGGAGTATTGCAAGTTTCACCGGGCTCGTATACACCGGAATCCCCAATCCCGATGCCCTGCCAGAGGTGTGTCAAAAGGACCCAGTCGGAGCCTTACCTCTGTGGGCCCTGCGGGGCCGACAGGGCTCAAAAGTACCTTTGTGGGTCTGGTTCCGCGTGAACGGCGAGCACGATACCATGGCCTCGCACTTTCAGGTTTCAGTCAGGGACTCTTCGCCCTCTCTGAGGTGCTAGTTTTCACAGACCTCAACCTAAGCCGGGCGCGGCGCTACCGCCTCCAAAACCTTGAGCTCCCCTTACTGGCCAGGCCTGCGAACCCTGCTCCCTTAACAGCCGCAGTGCGTGCAGGCGTCTGTGTGTAGTCGGGAGGGCGTCTTTTTGGCTATGGCCGGCGTACCTAGTTTTTCTGCGATCCATCGGCTGGTGCCGAGCCTGCCGCCATCTCGAGTGGCGCCGCCTGGCCGGCTGGCAGCCGCATAAGCGCAAACTGTCCTTGTTTTGACGCCAACGCCAAAGTCCGATGGATATGTGCGAGCTTGCTCTTATTGCTCGAGAGATCCGAACCGCTAACGGCTCTGCACAGCGATGGATGCCCACGCTCTCCAATTATTGCTGGCGGTCCGTCCCATCACTGCACCGCCTCGCGGATGGTCCGTCCAACCCGAGGCAACCTCGACCACACCGTCCTCGTGAGTGGTCGATCTCGCTCTTCAGGTCCGTTAATCACCCCGCTCGCCAGCGTCTTTGGTAGTTACGCCTGCTCAGAGCGGTGCAGGCGCGTGAATCCGCCGTGAATCTGCCAACCGGGCCATCTGCACAGCGAGTGACAGTCGGCCATCGGGTCCAGAGGCTGTGGTGGTTATGGAAAAGCAGCACCGCCACGCTGGGCGGCCGGGCATGGGCGCCGGCCGGCGGCCTCCGCGGCGGCCACCCTCAACAGCCGCGGCAACCCTTAGGCCACAGCCTCGAAGAGCCCCCAAACGTCTCTGTGGTGGCTGCGGGCGGGGTTGCGTCTCGGCTCCGGGCGGCAGGATCCGCCGGGACCCGAACCTAGCGGCGGATGTGTCAAAAGCTCGGGAGTATGGCTCGCGGATCCGAGATAAACCCGCGGGCAGCGCCCCGCCGCCACACCAGCCTCGCGGGCGGACGTTGCACCCGAGAACCTCGTGAGTAGTTGCCCGCCACTGCACCGTCCTCGTGGGCGGGCCATTCCACGCGGCGGTGGGCTATCAGAGGCTCCACGGATCGGTGCGGTGGTTGTTCGTTGGGCTTCTGCGGCAAGGGCCCGGGGGCACCGTCAATGGTGTTTGCCGCCGAGTGACTTGAGGGGCGTGTAGAAGCGGCGCAGGTTGTTCGGGAAACACCCTTGGTGGCGCACGAAAAGCAGGTTCTGGGCCCGGTCGCGGCGCTTCGGTCTCTTTCAGGACAAGATCGCCTGGTTTCTAAGTAGCCAAGAAGCGTTCCCGCCCAAGGCGGCTAGCGAGAGCTTTTTTGATCTCTTTGCATTGGGCCTGTCGCGCTGCTGGCGGATTCGCTTTCGAGGTCCTTAAGAAAGGTCTTTGGCCCCGTAGTCAACGACGGCTTCCTCGTAATGGCAGGCACGCTCGCGGAGCTAGTAGTGGGTCATTTCTTCGACGATCGGAGGCGGTTGTCCCCGGTAGCAACAGCAGATGACTTGAACGCCTCGACTCTCAAGCCAGTTGAGGAAGGTTTCCAGAGTGGATCGGCACTATGCATTCCTCATCCAAGATGATGAGACGAGGAACGTACTTCTGTCCCATCCTATCGGGCGTCCACTCCTCGCCACTCCAACGGAAGAAGCTGTGATATGCCTTGGCCTCGAGAGCGGGTCGTCGTAGCGGGGTGCGGTGTTAGGAGTGAGCTTTGAATGCGCGAAATGATCAGGCTCAGCGAGGTAGGCACCATGCTCCGAGGCATGTAGAGCTGCTCACCCTTCTCATGCCATTGGCTGGGGCAACCGAGGGGAGGTACTCTCCCCCGAGGAAACAGGCCCAACACCCGTCCGCCCCACAGTTGCACTTCTGCTTGCTCACGAAAGCCTCGACCCCTTGAAGCCTCCTCTGCGCAGGTTTTCGGACATAGATGCAATCAAGGGCAACCCGAACCGCCTCATCTGGCGCGAACTGTGAAAGCATTGAGAGGAGATTGATGTTAGCGTAGGCCAGCATGCTTGCCTTCAGGTTGGTGTAGTGGGGTTGGGACCCGTCATAGTAAGTAAGGATGTGGCCCAGAGGGCACCTTTGAGGGGCGCCGACCAAAACACCACTTTGGCGGGTGTCGTGCAAGAGGAAAACAAGTTCCCCCTGATCTGTCACCAGCCTTCTAGTTAGCCTTTTTCCGTCAGCTGTGCTGCCCTGGGTGAATTTGCCAATGATGACGAAGGACTGGTCTCTGCTGTCTGGCAGCCAGACCTCATTCTGATTCTCGAAAGAGATGATCGCCTCTCTGAAGGCGGTTCTTCTGTCGCGGTTTATTTTTGTTATGGTTTGTCTATGTGTGTTTGTATCGCTAATATTATTTTGTTTTGGATAGCCAATTGGCCATTTTTTTAGGGGGGGGGGGGAGAAACTGTCCTTTTGGCTTTCCGCTATTGATGTTTCCATTGGGGTCTGTCGTTTAATGTTTGTGTTTCTTTCCCTTTGGTGTTTCTGATGGGAGCTCTGGGTTAATTGTATCGATTCCTGATCATTGCCTTCACTTCTATTCTGAGAGACTTCAGCAGGCCAGACTCTACAAGGAAGGCCAAGGGGTCGGGACCTAACCACCGCTTGAGGCATTTGCGAAATGCTTTCCGAACCAGGCAGAGATGACAGGGTGACAGCCGCCGCGAACTCCCAACCCTGTACCTCGGCAAAGCCTGTGCCAATGTCTTTGGGAACAGCGCCTTAGATGGCTACGACGGTCATGCGGTAGGTGGGGTGTCCGACGCGCTCAAAATATGGCCTGGCTTCACCCATGCCCTGGACTGAGGCTTTGTAGCAGGCCTTCATGTCGATGCTGACGACGTCCCTCGTATCGTAGTCCATCGAGTTCCACAGCCCGCCGAGTCCGTGCTCCACAATAAATATCTGAGAGGAGGCTTGCCCGGGTCCTCCTTCAGCCGTTCCTCTCCTTTGCCACAATGCTAGCCGCGTGGTTTTCGCGAAAGCTACCTCTGCTACGGACTCATCGCCCAGGCGAGCGCACACCTCCCGGAGGCTGTTGCGGCCTCTTCCATCCTAAAGTAGCGACCATCCAGGAGCACGACTAGTCGACTGAGAGTTGGTGGTCTTTGTCGCCAAACGTCGCCGTCCTAGAAACAGACCTCTCTGCACTGCGGGAAGTGGAGGTCTTTGGACCAGGCTTGGCCATTGTGGCAGTTTATTTCTGCTTTGCCCCTGACACCATTACCACCGAACTTGATGAGGAGCCAATCACGCTGACCTTTGGTGGCGTTCTGGTATGTCATGATCACGCCAATGTTCAATAAGGCGCTCGACCATGATGCGCCCCGATCCGGCTCCACCACCGCTATCGCCGGGCTGGCGATCCTGAGAAAACCTATTGTCGCAGCCGTTTCAGAGCCCCCCCCCCCCCCCCCACCACCACTATTCGGCGGGCACACCCCGCTGAGGGGCTCTTCACGGCAACTCTTCTAGCGATTTCGTTCTGGCCTGCCAAGGGGCGCCGCCACAGTACACCGCTCCCAGGCCGGCGAGGGTTGTGGGCCTTCCCAAGGGGGGCTGGGTGGCAAAGGAACCTACTCGAAACTTGGTGAGAGGTTCGTTTGGGGATTTTGAGATGATAGGGACTCTCTCTGACCTGGGGCCGAGGAACGGATCGTGGGAGCCTCGAATGGTTGGTTGGTCTGCTAAAAGATAAGGCGTTTTTGTGCATTCACCCTCCCTGCTGTTTGCCTTGTTGTGACAAGGGTGGGAGGGTTGGGGTGGAAGGGTGGGGGAGGGGTGCGTGGACAGCAAGAATTTGCAAAAGATGCTAGACATATAATTCAGTGATTCCCTTTGACAATACAGAGCTGACTTGTATGTCACTGTCTGGACACATTGTGGACATTGAGATTTAGGTCCTAGTGCAACAGAAGGAGATGAAGCGGCTAAGTCTTACTACAAATGTCACATGGTGACAAAGGGAGGGAGAGAGATGGTTATGGGTCAGTGAATTTTTAAATGTTTTCCATATATAAGTCGAAGTAACACCAATGGGCCTCGGAGCGGGGGAATTTTGACCCAAGGGCTATAATTTTAACAATCTTGGTAGAGGTCTTCTTGATGTATCTTCACACTAAATATCAAAGACCTGGGCCTTGGGGTTCAGAAGATTTCTTAAGATTTTAAGATTATAAGTCAATGTAAAATCAAAGGGCCCCGGGGCGGGGTCATTTTTGGCGCACGGACTTAAATTTGAACAATCTTAGTAGTGGTCCACTAGACGAAGCTTCACACCAAATATCAAAGACCTGGGCCTTGTGGTTTCTGAGAAGAAGATTTTTTAAAGATTTTTCCAATCGGGGGAATTTTTGGTCCCGGGCCAATAATCTGAACAGTCTTGACAGAGGTCCACTCGATGCAGCTTCATACCAAATATCAAACACCTGAGCCTTCTGGTTTCAGACAAGTAGATTTTTAAAAGGTTTCCCCCAATATAAGTCTATGTGAAACCCAAGGGCCCCGGGGCGGGGGCATTTTTGGTCCCAGGGCTATAATTTGAACAATCTTAATAAAGGTCCACAAGACGCGGCTTCGTACCAAATATCGCACACCTGAGCCTTCTAGTTTCAGACATGAAGATTTTAATGGTTTTGCTTATATAAGTTTATGTGAAACCAAAGAACCCCGGGGCGGGGGCATTTTTAGCCCGAGGGCTATCATTTGAACAATCTTGATAGAGGTCAACTAGATGAAGCTTCGCACCAAATATCAAAGATCAGGGCCTGCAGATTTAGGAAGGAAGTTTTATTTAAAAGTTTTTTCCATAGATAAGTCAATGTAAAACGAAAGGGCCCCGGGGCGGGGGCATTTTTAGCGCAAGGGCTATAATTTGAACAGTCTCGGTAGAGGTCCACTAGAAGAACTACACACCAAATACCAATGACACGGGCCTTCTGGTTTCAGAGAAGGGGATTTTTAAAACACTTCCTATATAAGTCAATGTAAAACCGGTGGGCCCCGGGCGGGGGCATTTTGGCACAAAGCTATGATTTGAACAATCTTGATTGAAGGCCACAAGAAGAAGCTTCGTACCAAATATCAAATACCTGAGCCTTCTGGTTTCAAACAAGAAGGTTTTAATGATTTTCCCTATGTAAGTCAATGTAAAATCAAAGTTTTTTGGTGCAAGGGCTAAAATTTGAACAATCTCGGTAGAGGTCCACTAGATGAAGCTACACACCAAATATCAATGACATGGGCCTTGCGGTTTCAGACAAGAAGATTTTTAAAGATTTTATTTTTCCTATATAAGTCAATGTAAAACCGGTGGGCCCCGGGGTGAGGGCGTTTTGTGCCCCAGGGCTATAATTTGAACAATCTTGATAGAGGGCCACAAGCCAAAGCTTCATACCAAATATCAAACACCCGAACCTTCTGGTTTCAGACAAGAAGATGTTTAAAGGTTTTCCCTTGATAAGCCAATGTAAAACCAAAGGGCACGGGGCGGGGGCTTTTTTGCCCCCAAGGTTATAATATGAACAATTTTGATAAAGGTCAACAAGACGAAGCTTCGTACCAAAGATCAAACACCTGAGCCTTCTGGTTTCAGACAAGAAGATTTTTAATGGTTTTCCCTGCGTAAGTCTATGTAAAACCAAAGGGCCCCGGGACGGGGTCATTTTTGGCCCCAGAGCTATAATTTGAACCGTCTCGGTAGACGTCCACGAGATGAAGCTACACATCATATATCGAAGACCTGGGCCTTGTGGTTTAAGAGAAGAAGATTTGTTTTATGTTTTCATTAAAAAACTATTTTTAGCTCCTGTGACCTTGATGTGCAATGGACAGGAACCATTTGAACAGCCTTGAAAGGGGACCACCTAAGGATCATTTGTGAAGTTTGGTCAAAATCTTATCAGTGGTTTAGGAGAGGTCGTTTGAAAAAAAAATATTTGCGGACGGACGGACGGACGCACGGACGACGGACAAAAAGTGATCACAAAAGTTCACCTTGTCACTACATGACAGGTAAGCTGAAAATAAAGAAAAATAAAATCGGGGGCGCAGGGGGCGAAACAATCCATCTCAAAAGAAGGGAAACGACCCGGTTCTGAGTTCCGGCAAATAGAATTTTATAGGTGTTACATTTGTTTTCACTCGGTCTATTTCAACCACATCATATAAAGAAGTTTCCGCATATAAAAGAGTTAATACATCATGCATTGTAATCATATAAAGTTCATACAGTACATCATAAAGTTTATACATCACATCAAGAAATTTATAGATCACATCATAAATCAAATACATCACATAATATAGTTTATACATCAAATGATACAGTTAAGACATCATTGAATACATTTGATATATCACATATTAAACACTTCACATCACACATTAAGTTACACAACATAATAAAATTTCCACGTAGCATAATGAACTTTTTACAACAGTTAATAAAGTTTGCACGTGACATAATAAAGTTTACGCAACATATAAAGTTTATACACTTCACAATAATGTTGCACATTACATAATAAAGTTAATACAGCACACAATGTAGATGACCCATCATATAACCAAGTTTATGCAATACATAATGTAGTTGACTTAAAGCATAATAAGATTTATGCAATACATAATGTAGTTGATGCACCTTATCATGAAGTTTATACAATAAATAATGTAACTGACATAAAACATAATACGCTTTATACGATAAATAATGTAGTCGATACATAACATCATGAAGCTCATACAAAACATAATGTAATGACACATAACATAATAAATTACACACAGAATATAATAAAGTGTGGGCAATATAGAACAATGTTTCAGCACTACATAAGTAGATTAGATTATATCATTTATTTGTTTCTTAGCATCAGACAGCTATGGCGTTCCATACATTACACTACACATACTTCACATTTTGTTTCAGCTGCAACATTGCATTCCTAGCACTGCTGTCAAATGTTTCTTTTCTATGTAAAGATCAAAGATCTAAATAGCAATCAAGTTTCTTTTATCCGAAATATTAATCGAAAGGTTCACTGTTTTTGTTTGTTTGTTTATTTGTTTTGGGAGTTTACTGGCCCTGCCAACACTATTTAAGGTCGTTTTTTAGCCACGCAGTTTACCTATACACACCTTTCCTGGACGCAGTTAACCAGTACAGTGCACATTCTTTTGCCAGAAACTGAAAACTGCCTATCTTGAATAAGCGGAAGGGAGAGAATCATCGTAGAAAAGATTTCCCATGATCAATCTTCGCGAAAGAATGTTGTCGAACCCGGCAGGTATCAAAACCGCGTCCTGATAACCAGTCAGACACGCATCCGACTGAGCTACCGAGGCCTGCAAAAGGGTCACTGTACTAGATCAAGTGCACACCCACTGATTGGTCAATGAACCACAAACAACATCAAAATATTGTGTCATGATGTCAATTGTTGAAATCTACATCAGACATTGTACTAGGCACACTTGACTGTCAAAAATGATTGACTTGCTTTCACAGTGCTTTTTGACAGATGGAGTACATTCTTGCAATCAAAAACACAGAGGTAAATCAAAACCTTTTGATCTGACAATTTGGTAATCGATTACAAAAACACGCCTATACAAATACATTGTAAACTTTTTCGCCGAGAAAATGAAAATTTTAAGATGAAAAATTGTTATATTTAACTTACCGTATTCGACCTATTTACCGCACATGCTCCTATAAGCGCACACCCAAGCTTTTTTTGGAAAAAATACACAAGCGCACACTTTACAGTAACCTCCCAACAAATTCATATTGAGTTTCGCTGCATCTTTGACCCAGACAATCATATGTATATGTGGTGAATCCCTATGCTGAAATTCAACTCTAAAAAACAATCATATCGGAAGCTTTTTTTCGTATTTTTTTTTCATATTGAGTGTGCGGTTATTAGGTAGATTTTTCACCACAATATTTTCATACAATTTTGAAAAAACTAAGCGCACGGTGCGGCAAATAGGTCGAATACGGTATTTCTACTCAAAATATAGATTGTGGGTACTCGTTAGAACCGCCTCATCGAGGCGGTTCTAACGAGTACCCACAATCTATATTTTATAAATCAGAAATAAGAAAAATAATGTTTACCCCTGTAAACCCCAGTTTTCCTATATAAAAGTGGGGTTCGACGGGGCAAATTTATATAGGCCTGTTTTTGTGATTAATTTTTTTTTAGTTGAATGAAGAGGATATTGCAGCTGAAATGAAATGGGTAGTATAAACATACAAAAGATAAAAGATTCTGATTCCAAACCAGAATTGGTCCAGATAAGGAGGAGTGACAGGGGGAATGGGAATACCTGGCAGATTTTTCTGCCATTTTTCAAAGGGAGACAACTTTCGGAACTTCCTTTTCGCTTTCCTATAAGCCCAGTCCCACTGAAAAAGGGGTCTACTCTTAAAGGAAAGAATTTGCTCCACAGGAGCAAATTCTTTCCTTTAAGAGTTGACCCCTATTTATATGCATGGGAGATGAAAATACTTTTGCAAGAGTTGCCTCCCCTGAAGGTGTTCCCATTCCCCTTTAGGGATATATTTCCTTATTTCATGTTAGTAATGAGTGTGTGTTTTTTTTTCTTCTTTAGTTTAATGGCCCTGTCAACATTATCTAGTCATCTCCAGCCAGTCATTTCACCTAACGACTTTTCCTGGGAAGGCTTTTAGGGAACATACAATGTATTTAATGTCATTACAGCTGGTATTAAAGACATAAAAAGTCTCCCTGCCCTTCATCATAGTGTAGATAGAGGATCCTACTTGAGTTCTCATGTATTATTGAATTTATTAAACGAGTTGAGGAAAAGGGATAAAATGCGAGGCTTTGCCGAGCATTTTATCTCTTTTCCTCAACGAGTTTGATAAATTCAATAATACATGAGCACGAATGCAAGATTCTATTTATCATATGACATTTAAAATGCATTTTATTCACGGTTGTTCACAAAATGTCAATATTCCGACGTTAGTAAACGCGATGTCGTTAAGGACGTCATACATGTAAAGTTACTGGACCTATGTAGCTAATTTGCATATTTAATCCACTAGCGGATTATCGAAAATATTACACAGTGTTATTACATTCTCAGATGCGACGTCATATGATAAATTATATTTTCTTATCCTTTGGGATCATTGATTCCGCTGTGGAATTTTAAATGTGTTTGAGGGTCACTGATGATGCCTGGTTGGCCAAGCTGGCTAGTCTGGCCCAGAAGTCTTGTGCACTCAATACATCAGTACTACGGTGTATTCCCGGGGATGGCCCTTTTAGGAACATAAACATAATTGGTTAACTAATACAGAGTATGTTTCTTTTGCAAGAATTTGACAACTGCCCTTCTTGAATCAGCAGAAGGGAGCGAACCACCATGGAAAAGATTTCATGATCTATATCTGACGAAAAAATGTTGCAAACCTTGCCGCTATGGAACCCATGAAACCTGCTCACACTTCAGAAGTGAATCTGACTGAGTTACCAAGGCTGGTATATGTTGCGGGTACTTGTTAGAATCGAGCGAATGACCACGGAGAAGATTTCATGATCTATCTTCCATGAAAGAATGTAGCAAACTTGGGCGCTATGGAACCCATGAAACCTGCTCATACTTCAGAAGTGAATCTGACTGAGTTACCAAGGCTGGTATATGTTGTGGGTACTTGTTAGAATCGCCTCAATGGGGTGATTCTAACAAGTCACACAACATATTTTAACCCATTCAGTACCAGAACCCCCTAAAGGTGTACCTTAGCAAACAGTGCAGGCCCAGATCAGACACCGCAGAATGCAGCGTCTGATCAGGGCCTACACTGTTTGTAAAATGTTAAGCCATTTCCCAAATAAATTTTGAACAAAACACAACCTTACACCCCTCAATTTTAAGATTCCATTTGGTACAAAAAGGGTTAATGGAGAAAAAAAAAGAAAAAAATATCCCCAATTTATACAGATTTTTCCTTCTTATCTGTTGCTAAGCAAACATATCATCAAATATTAACTTGCATTATTCTGCATGCAGCATTCACAAGGTGTGTAATATGCAATTACCATGATTACAGATGAAATTAAAAATATATATATATATATTTTAGTTGAAATATGTTTTCTCACTGAGGCCAATGTAGTAAGGTATGAAATATTATCATCAAGCAATATAGATCTTCATACAAATACTGACAGGTATGGATATGTGTTATACTGTGACTTAAGAGGAATGGGAACACCTTCAGGGGAGGCAACTCCTGCAAATGTATTTTTGTCTCCCATGTCGACAGGAATCAACTCTTAAGGAAAAGAATTTGCTCCTGAGGAGCAAATTCTTTCCTTTAAGAGTAGACTCCTCTTTCAGTGGCTTAGGGCTTACAGAAAAGCATACAGGAAGTCCCAAAAGTTGTCTCCCTTTAAAAAATGGTGGAAAAATCTGCCAGGTGTTCCCACTCCATTTAAGCTGACATAATATAATATACATATAGTCTGCAAACTGAGAATCCATTAAAAATTATTAATATTATGTATATGCAATCAATTCAGAAGAAAATGTGCCTATCATCATTATCATCATCATCATCATCATAGTTTTGATAAACATGCAGGTACAGGGGCAACTTTGTATATTAGTATTTTTGTATACGACCTTCACATTGTTTAGATATAACACAGTTGTTTTAATTTCAAGGCCTCATACTGACCAAGCTTTACCATGCCTGAAAGGCCTGACTAAGTAGTAATTTTAAAGCTTATCCTGCTGAATAAATTAATTTAGCCATACAGTGACACCCATTGCTGACTAGCAATCAATCAAATTACTTGATACACTTTATTTCCAAAACATCACAAATTGCAAGACAGTGTAGATCCTGATCAGATGGCTTCTTCAGAAGCCATCTGATCTAGCTACACTGTTTGCAAAGTTAGGTGTTGTCATATTCAGCAGGATAAGGGTCGAACATAATATAGGAGGGAAAAACAAAATCTGAAAGCCTGAAAGCAACAAAAAATCAAGCTCTAAAAGCCTGAAATCCTGCAAATGCCTGAAAAATATGAGGCCCGTGTTTAACAAGCATGGTTTCAGGTCTGGACCCAAACAATAGTGTTATAAAGAGGTTGGATCTTAACAATAGTGTTATAAGCCAATAGGTTCCCCCTAATAATGGTGATATAGAAAGGTTGGACCCAATATATAGTGTTATAAACAGGCTGGACCCTAACAGTATCCTAATAAAGAGAAGGTGGTGTATATGGAACAAGACAGGGTTACTTCTGACACCATGTTAGATACTGGACAGAAACATGCAGATAAATGTTGGTGCTATTACAGCTTCCAGTTTTCATCTGTCGTCTATCCCGGACACTGTAAAATGCTGAAAATGTGTTCAACAGGAGATACTGTATTTGTTGTAATCAGCGCACATGTTCTAATAAGGACATACCAATGCTTTTTCTAGCCATGTTTAATGTTATATTTTACACCAATTAAGTGTTGAAACAGTGCTAAAAGATCACTCTTAACATACAACTCTAAACATACATGTATCAATCATTATGCTTCTGTGATAAATAGGGACAACTTGCTAATTTGTGTTTATTAATGAATTCATGGTGTTTTAATATATATGCTCCTTTAATGAATTCATGGTGTTTTAATATATATGCTCCTTATGTCAACTTTGGACATTTGCTGCAACCAAACATGACCCAAGTTGGAATTAAGAGCATATGGTTGTACCTGAAAGCACTTAATATAAAGACTTTTAAGGTTGTACCAGAAAGTGCACTTAATTGAAAGACTTAAGGTTGCACCTGAAAGTGCACTTAACAGAAAGGCTTTTAAGGTTGCACCAGAAAGTGCACTTAACAGAAAGACTTTTAAGGTTGCATCTGAAAGTGCACTTAATAGAAAGACTTTTAAGGTTGCACCAGAAAATGCACTTAATTGAAAGACTTTTAAGGTTGCACCTGAAAGTGCACTTAATAAGTTAATAGACTGACTTTTAAGGTTGCACCAGAAAGTGCACTTAATAAGTTAATAGACTGACTTTTAAGGTTGCACCAGAAAGTGCACTTAATAGAAAGACTTTTAAGGTTGCACGTGGAAGTGCACTTAATAGAAAGACTTTCAAGGTTGTACCAGAAAGTGCAGTTGTCTGTTTGGTGTGAATGAATTTGTACTGTACTGGCTGAACGTTCCTGCACAATCCTGCTCAGGCAAAGTTTGGTCAGGTAAACTAATGACTCGATATGACCTAAATAGTGTTGACTGGGACATTAAACTCCATACATAAAACTTTTTCCGAATCCCTTGTCTGAGATATGGTAACATCCTCTTAAGGTGATGTAGTCCATCAGATATATACATGTACTATACCAACTTGTGGAAAAGCATGGCAGGTAAATCTAAATAATTGTTCCTGAACCAAATTAAATAAGTGTCAGCCACTGTTTAGTTCTGGAATATGGACATGTTTCACAAGCTAAGATAAAGGATTTGCTGAAATTGAAATTCTGCACTTTTGCAAAAACAATATTATGCAAAATAAAGCTGGGGGAATGAAAATATATAAAACAATGCACAACATTTAGTTTGAAAAAATAAAAAAATAGAACAAGAGGCCCATGGCCACTACGCTCACCAGAGGTCATGTGGTTTATACCATATTAGGCAAGGTGCCTATCTTCGTCATGTGACAACAAAACCGAGTAATGTTTAATTGCCTCACCCCTATAGAGGCTTTTCATGTAATTTAGTTTGAATCAGCACAGCTCTTTTACTGGAGAAGAAGATAAAAATACTGAATCTGAGCCATCCAAGACAAAGGTCAGTAATGACCTTGACCTTTGGAATTAATATACTTCCATTCAGCTAACTGCAAATATCAAATGTCATCATTTGAACAAACTTGGTAGGACCAGAGTCCCTGATGCTGCATACCAAGTTTCAAGATCATCGGCCATTCGGTTCTTTAGAAAAAGATTTTTAAAGGTTTTTTACCATATATGGGCATGGCGGCCCATATTGGTCATGTGACCCAATCCTCACGAACAAACTGTCGTTCCGTCATTCCGTAGAGACTCCACATGTAATTTGGTTTCAATTGGCCAAGTAAATTAAGTGAAGAAGAAGATAACTACAAAAAGTGTCCATAGGACACGGATGCCCCCGCCAAATGCCATTCATAAAAAATATTACAAATGTACTTCAAATCAATCATAAAATATATGCATCAAGGGCAGATAATCCAAAAACCAAAAATGCAAGAGTTGTCTTCCTTGTTCATGACACATCGTCTCAGTGTGATGAATGCACCTGTGAAGTTTCATGAATACATTCCATACGGTTTAGGAGCTATGGCCTGGACATGGTTTACTATATGGTACTAAGTCAAGGGCAGATAATTCAAAAACAAAAAATGCAAGAGTTGTCTTCCTTGTTCATGACACATCGTCTAAGTGTGATGAATGCACCTGTGAAGTTTCATGAAAATATTCCATACGGTTTAGGAGTCATGGCCCGGACAAGACATACCATTTGACTATATATGGATGTAAGTCCAGGGCAGATAATTAAAAAACAAAACAAGCAGGAGTTGTCTTCCTTGTTCATGACACATCGTCCAAGTATGATGGATGCACCTGTGAAGTTTCATGATTATATTCCATACGGTTTCGGAGTTATGGCCCGGACACGGTTTACTATATGGTACTAAGTCAAGGGCAGACAATTCAAGGGCAGACAATTCAAAAACCAAAAATGCAAGAGTTGTCTTCCTTGTTCATGTTTCATCGTCTCAGTGTGATGAATGCACCTGTGAAGTTTCATGAATATATTCCATACGGTTTAGGAGTTATGGCCCGAACACGGTTTACTATATGGTACTAAGTCAAGGTCAGATAATTCAAAAACCAAAAATGCAAGACTTGTCTTCCTTGTTCATGACACATCGTCTAAGTGTGATAAATGCACCTGTGAAGTTTCATGAATATATTCTGTACAGTTTAGGAGTTATGGCCCGGGCATGACATACCATTTAACTATATATGGATGTAAGTCAAGGGCAGATAATTCAAAAACTAAACAAGCAGGAGTTGTCTTCCTTGTTCATGACACATCGTCCAAGTATGATGGATGCACCTGTGAAGTTTCATGATTATATTCCATACGGTTTAGGATTTATGGCCGGGACACGGTTTACTATATGGTACTAAGTCAAGGGCAGATAATTCAAAAACCAAAAATGCAAGAGTCGTCTTCCTTGTTCATGACACATCGTCTCAATGTGATGAATGCACCTGTGAAGTTTCATGAATATATTCCATAAGGTTTAGGAGTTATGGCCCGGACACGATGTCCGGACGGACGAACGAACGAACGGATGAACAAATGGACGGACAGATGTACAACTTAATGCCCTTCCGCTATTTTTCGAATAGGCGGGGGCATAAAAATACTGAATCTGAGCCGTCCTGAACAAAGGTCGGTAAATGACCTTGACCTTTGGAACAGATAAACTTCCATTCAGCTGATTGTAAATACCATTTCTGATGCCACTAGCTAATATACAATCAGAAAAATCCACTGTTTTGCCATTTTTCTATACAAGTGTCTAAGGGACCAAATTTGACCTTGACTTAAAATAGGCCAAGGTCAACCAAAGGTCATCATTTGAACAAACTTGGTAGGGCTAGGGTCCCTGATGCTGCATACCAAGTTTCAAGATCATTGACCATTCGGTTCTTGAGAAGATTTTTAAAGGTTTTTACCATATATGGGCATGGCGGCCATATTGGTCATGTGCCCCAGTCCTCACGAACAAACTTTTGTTCCCTCATTCTGTAGAGGCTCCACATGTAATTTGGTTTCAATTGGCCAACTAGTTTAAGTGAAGAAGAAGATAAAAATACTGAATCTGAGCCATCCTGGACAAAGGTCAGTAAATGACCTTGACCTTTGGAACTGATAAACTTCCATTCAGCTGATTGTTAATACCATTTCTGATGCCACTAGCTAATATACAATCAGAAAAATCCACTGTTTTGCCATTTTTCCATACAAATATCTAAGTGACCAAATTTGACCTTGACGTAAAACAGGTCAAGGTCAACCAAAGGTCATCATTTGAACAAACTTGGTAGGGCCAGAGTCCCTGATGCTGCATACCAAGTGTCAAGATCATCGGCCATTCGGTTCTTGAGAAGAAGATTTTTAAAGGTTTTTACCATATATGGGCATGGTGGCCATATTGGTCATGTGACCCAGTCCTCACAAACAAACTTTTGTTCCCCTATTCCATAGAGGCTCCACATGTAATTTGGTTTCAATTGGCCAAGTAGTTTAAGTGAAGAAGAAGATAAAAATACTGAATCTGAGCCGTCCTGAACAAAGGTCAGTAAATGACCTTGACCTCTGAAACTGATAAGTTTCCATTCAGCTGATTGCAAATACCATTTCTGATGCCACTAGCTAATATACAATCAGAAAAATCCACTGTTTTGCCATTTTTCCATACAAATGTCTAAGTGACCAAATTTGACCTTGAGGTAAAACAGGTCAAGGTCAATCAAAGGTCATCATTTGAACAAACTTGGTAGGGCCAGAGTCCCCGATGCTGCATACCAAGTTTCAAGATCATCGGCTATTCCGTTCTTGAGAAGAAGATTTTAAAGGTTTTTACCATATATGGGCATGGCGGCCATATTGGTGATGTGACCCAGTCCTCACGAACAAACTTTCGTTCCCCCTTCCCATAGAGGCTCCACATGTAATTTGGTTTCAATTGGCCAAGTAGTTTCAGAGATGTTGTTTGAAAATGTTGAGGACGCAGACGACGACGACGGACGACGGACCAATGCCTATACTATAAGCTCCCCCGGAGCCTTCGGCTCTGGTGAGCTAAAAATTAACAGGGCGTTTCAAAAGCTCAGGTGTAGGTTTGCAAAAACTGGAATTCTGAATTTTCAATCTGATGCAATAAAAGGTACGGGAATGAAATAAACATATAGTAATGCATATTTAATCCATCAAAATGTGAATTTACAGGGTAATATACGGAATAAAGCAGTTAAATTAAAAAAAAAAGCACTTTTTACTGATAAGGAATTTTTTTAACCCTTTCATCCCTGTGGACCAGCATAGATACCAAGGCAAACAGAGGTCCCGACGAGGCAGCTCTCATCTGGAATGACACTGTATGTCTTGCTTTCAATGCTTTTGAGTAGACAACTGATTTACAAAACAATGGGCGTGCCGAAAGTGAAAGATGGGAGCAGTCCATTTCAGAAACTCAGGGGTGAGAGTTAAAAGGAATGGACATACCTTCAAGGGAAATAATTCAGGTAAAATCATTTTGTTTTCCACTCTGTAGAAAATACTTGGCCCATGGGGAACAAGACTTTTTTTTTTTAGTAGACCCTGTTTTAAGATGGACTGCTCCTAAGGATCAAATTCTTTCCTTTTTTGTGTAGATCCCTTTTTGATGGAACAGAGGCTAACAGTCAGTGATCAAAGTTGCCTCCCTTGAAGAAAGGGCATAAAAGGTATATACCCTTCCTTAAAATGATTTTTAAAGAGAGATGATTCCAGGTTAATTGTTATTATCATACTGTACCTGGACACTCATCAATGCAATTCTTTGAGGACCTAAAGGGGAACAGGTACACCATCAGGGGAAGCTAAGAGAAGCTAACAGTCAGAGATCAAAGTTGCCTCCCTTGAAAGAAGGGCATAAAAGGTGTATACCCTTCCTTAAAATGATTTTTAAAGAGAGATGATTCCATGTTTATTGTTATTATCATACTTTACCTGGGGGCACTTATCAATGCAATTCTTTGAGGACTAAAGGGGAACAGATACACCATCAGGGGAAGCAACTCTTGAAAATATTTTTGTCTCCCTTGTCACTAAGAGTCTACACCTAATGGAAAGAATTTGCTCCTAAGGAGCAAATTCTTTCCTTTAGGAGTAGACTCCTTTTTCACATGGGCTGAGCTTAACTTATACAATCTTACGACATGAAAGTTGTAACTAAGGAAAGAAGCAGAGCTGGAAAAATTCCAGCCTATGATGAGACTTGGATGTGGGTTGTTTGGGTGAAAATCCAATACTCTATCCACTGAGCCAGGGTCTTCGCAGTTGTCAGAGATTGGCTATAAACTAAAAAGCTATGGATATTCTATCAAGGAAGATAACTGAATTCAGGAGTTTCTGGTCATAACAATGAAAGCATACAGGACAGTCTAAAAGTCATCTCCCATGTCAAAAATTACAAGAAATATACGAGGTGAAGTCATTCCCCTTTAATAGTCATAAATTAACGGTATAAAAATTAACTTCAGAATTAACATCAAAACAAGTTTGCCGGGTACTTCTTTTGTTTGTAGGGTAACAAGGTACATCATCAATTACAGAAAAATTACCTAAGAATTAACATCAAAACAAGTTTGCCGGGTACCGTATTCGGGTGTGTATTACCCGCATTTACGTACTACCCGCACCCCCTTTTTTTGCCAAAATCTGCGGGAAAACTGTTATACTGTTGTATTACCCGCATGGAACATTTGCTGAAATTTTGGTGGATGCGTGAGAAAAAGTAAGAATTTGGCCAGTTTTTGTAGCACACAACGGAACGCGCGATTGTCTTCAAAAGGCGGGAAAATGCACGCGCGTGCGAGTATCACCAGAAAGCATGTATTTTGCATTAAAATGTTGAAAAAACTTTACCTGTTCACCATTGTTATTTATTTATTAACCCATATATGCCCGCGGCCCTTTTTTGGGACATCGGCAAACAGTGCAGTCCCAGATCAGACGCTTCAGAAAGACGCCGCAGACGTTTCTTTTTTGGGACATCGGCAAACAGTGCAGTCCCAGATCAGACACCTCAGAAAGACGCCGCAGATGTCTGATTTGGATTTACACTGTTTATTGATTTATAGCGGTTCAATTATGAGACTATTGTTAATCCCTGTCATATAATTGCCACCCTGCAGTGCGTGTCGAGAAGGTGTGAAAATATGGTCAAGTTATGTCTCTAATTTGCGTTTATTCCCCAATCATAAAATTTAATCCGCAATCAGTGTGAAAATTATTTAATTGCTCCTAAGACGAGTTGCTATGACTATTCTGCTATCTCGTGAATGGTTATGTTTTGGCGCCAAATAGCAGACGCTTGGCGAGAAAAGTTGAACTCTTTGTGTTAACACATCTGTATTCTGTTGTTGGGTATTGACACGGAGCTTACGGAAAGCGCTGTTTTGCTAGCGAGAATACTTTTACCGTTTCCAAACATTTTTTTATGAGACAGATACGCCCCGTTAAGATAAAACAATAGACACGTGTGGGGTTGCTGGGGTACGATGACGTCATTTACCGATCGCGTGCAGAAAAAAACTAGCGGTGATTTGTGGGCGGCAGTTTGGATGCCGGAAAACTTTGATGTTCGCATTGAACTTGCTTGTTTATTTTGTTTAAAATCAGAGTTTTAGGAATAATACTCACGAAATCGGGCTTGCTTGTAATAGAGGTTGTTATATTACTCATGTGTAAGTAAAATTGAGTGGCCAATTAAACGTTATTTATGTCGGGAATCGTAAAAGGATAGAGCATAACATGAGATGCATCGTATTTTCAGCTGACAAAAGTAAAAATAAAATGGTCCAAAAATAATTCGGGCGGATTACCCGCACCCAGAACTTGGGCCTGTAATTTGAGGGAAAAAACTGCGGGTAATACACGCCCGAATACGGTACTTCTTAGGTTTGTAGGGTAACAAGGTACATCATCAATTACAGAAAAATTTCCTAAGAATTAACGTCAAAACAAGTTTGCCAGGTACTTCTTTGGTTTGTAGGATAACAAGGTACAACATCAATATTATCATACCTGCCAACCTTTCAAATTTTTCATGGGGGAGATTCTGCGTGTCACGGCATTTTTCGATGGAATAAAGCGCGGTGAATATTTTCTCCAAAATTTCCATGGGGGAGATTTTTTTTTCAAACTAGTAGACACACAATCCAGTCCACTAGTACATTAAAAAAAAATTGCATGTTTACATTTTATGTATTATCCAATAAATTACTGGTATAATACATAAGCTTCAATAAGTAACAGTATTTGCAATAACTAAAGATTGTCTGAATATATGATCTGTCTGAAATTAGGTTCTTTTACTCAGAAACAGTTTTCATGCAATTGCAAGGAGTGCTTAATGTCTGACTATAACAGCCTTTATTTTGCAAAACAATTGTTTCTGAATTGTTATAACACTAATTATAAAAAAAAAAAACAATACAATTCTTAGTTTGAGAGATAAAAACTACGATTTTCGTAGTCACTAAAATACGTGACATTGCTCATTCATAGGTAAATATTTACTTTCATTACATCTGGGTGAGATTAAATAATTGTTCAAACATACTTACATGAAAAGATCAGCAAAGGGCATTCCTGTTCATGCTCATACAGATAGAAAACTGTTGGCAACATGCATTTGTTTGTGGGTAATGGGTAAATCTATCATTGGGTTAAAAATAGTCAATACAGCTAAAAATATACTCAGGGTTTTTCCATTTCCAAAATAGATGGTGAAGAAATCCAAGATACTCCAAATGACTATCCACAAACAATATGGCTGATAAAAATACCAAGCGTGAGGAGGTGGAAAAATCGTGATTTTTGCCTTATTTTGGCAACACGATCGTGAGGTCAAAATGCATGGAAAAATCGTGAAACTCACGCCTAATGGGTGAAAGTTGGCAGGTATGTATTATTTCAGAAAAATTACTTCAGAACTAACATCAAAATGGGTTTGCTGGGTTCTTCCTTTGTTTGTAGGGAAACAAGGTATAATATCAATTACAGAAAATATACTTCAAAAGTGAGCCTGCACATGACAAAACCTACAATAAGACCGTTGCTATGGAGGAAGACTCAGTTGTGTCGGCCTGTCAGGTCAGCCTGGTCGGAGCATTCTCTTGTTGCCCTATGAATAGCCCAGAGGCTAAAGAAGGCTCATACGAACAGCGAAGACTCTGATCAGCCTGCACGGATGTGCAGGCTGATCTGAGTCTTCGCTGGTCACTCAAGCCTTCTTGTAGATTTAGTCATGCGCTGGCTCAATTAATATCAAAACAAGTTTACTGGATACTTTCTTCCCTTGTAGGGAAACAAGGTACAATATCAAACTAATTACAAGATACAACAATTTTCTACAAACATTCCACGCTACAGCAAGGCATTCAAAACTGGGATTCCAGGCAAAATACTAACAGGGACAAAATGACAACATCCATTCATAATAAATACAGATTCACTCACTAGGTTTATTTTTTTACTTGATTTGAGTTTTTTTTCTTTTATCATTTCAAGAATATTTTGATTATAATGAGGAGGAATATAAGAATCTTATATGGGTGTGAAGGGTGGATGGAAAAATCCATCCCCGAGGGTCACTGTCCCGCATCACGAGGCTTGCCGAGTGATGCCGGACAGTGATCCCGAGGGACAGATTTTTCTATCCACCCCTCACACCCATATAGGATTTTTTTTCTTGCATACCTTCCATTTCTTAGTGTGGAATTTTAATGCTGCAGTCACTTCGCTAACCGACGCAGGCATATTGTGATGACACTACGAATGACACTGTGGATTTGCTTATTCGGTGGGCAAGAATATGTTTTCCTTTTTCAGTATCTACCAAGAAAGGGTTTCAAAGACCAAAGAGAGCTCACACTCTTTTCTGCCAAAGTTTTCTGCCATAAAAACAGAGGGAAAACATTGTACTTTTAAGGGGAATTGGAACACCTTCAGGGGAGGCAACTCCTGCAAAGATATTTTTGTCTCCCATGTCAATAGGGGTCAACCCTTACAGGAAAGAATTTGCTCCTCAGGAGCAAATTCTTTCCTTTAAGAGTAGATCTCTTTTTCATTGGGGTAGGGCTTATAGAAAAGCGAACAGGAAGTTCCGAAACTTGTCTCCCTTTGAAAAATGACAGAAATCTGCCAGGTGTTCCCATTCCCCTTAATTATCCTCGTTTCTCCATATATGGCTGGCCTCTGTAGCCCAGTCGGAAGCCTATCTAACTGGTAATCAGGAGGGCACCGGTCCCATATCTGCTGAGTCTGCAACATTCTTTTGTGGAGATTAATCATAGAATCTTTTCAATGGTCATTCTCTCCCTTCCACTGATTCAAGAATGATAGTTGACAGTTTCTGCCAAAAATAAGCGCTGTATTGTTTAAACGCTTATATAAAAGCCTGCCCAGCTTAAGCATGGCTAGGTAAACTGACCAGCCCAATATGACCTAAACAGTGTTGACTTGGTCATTAAACTCCAAACCAATAAACAGCAACACCTTCTTATCTGGAGCTATGGTCTTAATCCATTGTATGCGGGAAACCCCTAAAGGGGTGCTTTGGCAAACAGTGCAGGCCCAGATCAGATGCCGCAGAATGTGGCGTCTGATCAGGGCCTGCACTATTTGCTAACAGAATGTTCTGTTAAAAAAAAAATAGAACAAAAATGAAAAAAATAGACCTGACACCCCTTATATGACAAATGGACTTGTCTAACATATGATCAAGAATATGTTGTCCAGGAATTTCTGTTACATCCTTAAATGGCTTGGTGTCCAAAATCTGCTGAGGTGCAGATGAATGATTCTTCCTACTAAGCTACTTTTAGGTGTGACAGCTGTCATTTTTGAACAGATAGGACAGTCTTTAAACACTAATAGTTTATATCAAGTCCTTTATTGCTTGTTATCATTCTTAAATCAGCTAGTAGTTTACGCTCCTTTCTGAGTCAGAATTCTATGGGTTTTGAATTGATGCTAGAGTGAAAATGAAGATCCATTTAAAAGCAGACATAAATTTTGTAACCAAATGGATAAAACACTGTTTACTGTTCTTCTACTGCAATAAAGTTACAAAAAAAAACGGTTTCTTTGTAAATGTGTAAGGTAACATTGGACACCAGTGTCCAAGTTACTTCATGTCACAACTGACTTTTCCCCTTTTAAATTTTTTATGCAATGATTATTGTCTCTTTCATTTCAGTATTTGAAAGAAAATCATGTGAAACAAATTTCAGCATATTATATGTGTATCATTTGCACTAGAGTTTGCTGATTTTAATAATTGTTCAGTAATTAATGATGTAATATTGGACACTAGTGTCCTGTTACATCTAACTTCTTTTCATTTATTGGAATGCTAATACATGTTTTTTTTCACATGTTTGCAATGTAATCGAAACTGATATTTACACAAATGAATACACTGCTGTAGTCAACTATTATAATGTATATTCCTTGATTTAATATGTCTTAAAATACAAGAAACAAACCATTATAGGATGTAACAATGGACACCATCTGTCCAGTTACATCTGGTTTAATTTTTGATTTATAATGATGTAGCAGCAGCTTAACCTAATCCCTGCCATACATGATTTTCTCCTTATATTGCTGGCTAATCTTCAGTTTTGTAGTTAGCATGCTACAATTAACCAGTCAGCTTAAATCATTAACTGTCTGTAGGATGTAACTTTGACACTACTCCAATTCTGATAGGTTCACTATAAAATGTTTGTCAGACAATTTACCAGCAGTTCTATGCATATATATTTTACAATCAAAAAACCTTGCATGTGTTTTTATCTAAAAAAAACACATATACATAAGAGTAGCCCAGTGACAACCACATAAAAAGCAGTTTCAATGCCTGTTTTGTTGGGTTTTTTAAGATTTTTGAAGATGTAACATCTTCAGAGGTAACGGTGTCCAATATTTAACCTTGACCTGTCACTTATGATCATCACATGTTCTGGAATGTTTTCACCCATGCTAAAAGTGACCTAGATGATGATGCAGCAAGTGATGTTTGATTGCAACAGTCCATGATAAGAAATTTACAGGGACTGAATAATGAAATATCCTGTGATGTAACAAAATGGACACGAAATGGCAGTGTGAGTACTTCATACAAATTTTTTTAATTACATTTTCTTTTCAGTTAATTATACTTAAGTCCGAAATCAAATAAAATCAACAGCCTTACTATATACGAATTTTGTAAAATGACAGGAGATCTCCTGTCTCTGAATTCAGCCTTGTCTAGGATGTAACAAAAATGGACACGAAAAGTTACATCACGAAGTCACGAAATAAAATTTAATTTTTAACCCAAAGAACCTGTATTTAGAAGCTCAAGAGCTACTAAATTATTTTCTTGTGGGCCTTTGTCAGTCATCAAGACAATTTGTACTTTGGAATATCAATGAAGATGCTTGATATTTAATTTCAAAATTAACCAGTGAAAAAAAAATAACGCTTTGTGTCCAGAAAAATGGCAGATTTTAACAGTTTTCTCCTTGAAGTTGTTTGTACTACCAAGCTTATTATACTTTAAATTATGCCCACTAGGCCATTTTTAATTGGCCATCAGCAGTCTGAAGATAGGACTTTGAATAAAGTGTGGAAATGAAATTGACCGTGATGTAACCAATATTCCTGGACAGTGAATTCTTGATCATATAGCAATGGAACAGTCCACTAGTATACAATTGATTAATGCTATTAGAAACAGTGAGTGAATCTGCATAGAAACAAAATTATATGATATACTAACATCGTTTGAACCTCTTATCATATTCATCCTGAGACTGGGTCCGCTCTGTCAGGAGAGATGATAAAAACAATTATCATATGACGTCGTTGATAAGCAGTGGATAACGTCATGTAATACATATCGTATGACCACACGTGTAATAACACTTTTGCGGGATTAAGTAACGTCATGACGACGTCCATGTCAACAATGCATTTTTCGTAGAAAACTTGTCAAATTAAAATGTGATTAAATCCAATTTAAAGTAGTCATATGATAAAGAGAATCTTACACTCGTGGTCATTTCATATGAAATTTATGAAACTCGCCTAAGGCTCGTTTCATAAATTTCATATGAAATGACCACTCGTGTAAGATCCTCTATATATTTACTTGTATCAAATTTATGCCTTTTTAAACAGTAGTGGTAAAATGATACCAAATGAGTGTGTGTGTGTGGAGGAGAGGGGGGGGGGGTGTGGTTGTGCATGTGTATGTGTTTTACATCCCACCAACAACCACGGTCATACTGAGACTGGACCTCAGTTTAAAGACTCTTCTGAAAGTTTGGAGAAGCCCATAATCTAACCCACGTCCTCTGGTTTATGAGGCAAGTAGCTTAACCATTTCACCACAGAGAATTCTGGTATAATATCAGAAATCTATGAGTTGTGACAAGAGAGAAAGGTGACTTTGAACCTGTGCACCCAGCGAAGACTCAAAATAGACAGTGTACTCAATCAGTTTGGTTGAACATTTCCCAGTCTGCATGTAGGAGCTTTTGGTTACATTACGATTACACACCAGTGTGACATAGTGCATTTTTCACATCTCCAAATGGCTACTTTTCTGAAGAAAATCCTTGATATTTTTCTTATTTATACTGCAAACACAGATTGTGAGTGCTCGTTAGAGGCGGTTCTGAAGAGTACCCACAACCTATGTTTTGGAGCAGAAATAAGAAAAATAATCTTTACTCCTGTAAACACCAGTTTTCTCTATATAAAGTGGGGTGTATGGGGGTGCTCATTTCACGGACGTGTTCAAGTAATGATATAACTACAAAACTCTTATGATGACAATTTCAGTGGAAAGAATCTTTGGCTCAAGTTGTAAGATATTCAAGATTATTGAACTTGTTGCTCCAAGATGGTGGACATTGGTTGGGTCTTTGGTCGGGCCCCTCGGAGTCTAACTGTTGGTTTTCTTTTGCTCCAGCAATTCTGTTGTTGTATGCTGTAGAGTCCTCAACCTTGTTTCATCTCTGTAGTTTTTGTATTTGTATGTTCTCGGAGATGTTACACTGATGAGTTAGGAAGCCTTCATGCGGACTAAACAAAATTAGTGTATACCGCAACAGAGGTAAGGGAAAGGATTATGGCCAAGTAAAATCGATTTAAGCCCCCCAGTGGAATTCTTTCCACTGACCTTTCCAAGGCGGTTCTTCTGTTGCGGTTTATTTATGTTGTTGTTTGTTACTTACTGTGTGTATCACTTGTGTCTTTTTATTTTGGATGGCCATTTGGCCTTTTTGTGGGAAAGTTACTGTCCTTATGGCCTTCCTTTGTTTAGGTTTCCATTATGGTCTGGTCGCTTCATGTTTGTATTTCTTTCCTTTGGTGTCTTTGATGGGTGGAGTAAGTTAATTGTATCGATTCCTGATCTTTGTTTTACTTCTACTTTGGAATCCCCTCAGCGAGGGGATTCTAACGCCAAATCAATTTTTCTTAGCGGGTTTACCTATTCATATTCTATCAATCATTTCCTCAGCATTTGTTTTTATTTGGCTAAATATTTTCATCACATCACGAAAACACGCCTATATAATTTTGACCCCCTTGAACCCCACTTTTATATAGTAACACTGGGGTTTGCAGGGGTAAACCTTATTTTCCTTTTTCTGCTCTAAAATATAGATTATGAGTAATCTTTAGAACCGCCTCGATGAGGCGGTTCTAACGTGTACCCACAATCTATATTTTGAGCAGAAATAAGAAAAATATCTCAATTTTTTTTCTTAAAATTTCCTATTTCCGGCAATAAAATTTACAATGTACTTGTATAGGCCTGTTTTTGTAATGATATATTTCCTGTTCTTTAGTGATTTTATCTGTCATTACTTGGCTTTGATGAGTGAAAAACAAATGTTGACATACACCTGTGGACTCAAAAGCGTTCAAACTTTGATGAGCTTCATTTCATTTTGATCTGATGTTTCATTCAATATTTCCTTACATCCTGTCAGTCAACTGCAAGACAGGAAAAATTCAAAACACAAAGTGTTGTACATTTCATTGTAGACCCTGCACTATCCAATCAATATATCTCGAATGTCAATCAGACCTAAAAAATGGAAAAAGTGCTTGCCACAATAAGACCAATCAATGTAGTGAAATTCCTTTATTAAGACCACCTAAAAGTAAGACTAATTCTGCTTTAAAAGCTTATTTAGAAGGGTAAAGTTATTATTTCTTCATGTTTTCTGCATACAATGTCCTCTGGTCAAAGACCACCTTTGGGACTGTTCTAAAGTGGTCTTAAAAACCACTTTTGAACAGTACCAAAGGTGGTCGTAATATAGGAATTTTACTGTATATTGCTTGATCCAATTTTAGACTACTTTGATGAATGACATTTGCTAGTCAAACTAACTTCATGCAAAGAGATTCATTGAAAGGTACTTCATGGAGTTTGAACGCTTTTGTGTCCACAGGTGTAAGAGGAAATTACAAGATTTGAGCAGTTTCTTCATTTGACAACATCTTATCTCCTTCTCTGTAACTACATTATGGTCAAATTAAAGAATTACTATCCATGTCAATTTAAAATCTCTAATTGTTATGTGTAATTTAAATCAACAAACCTGGTTTCCGTCTTCCTAACTTTCTACCCGTTCTAGGACTCCTCATTCCGTCATCTCTATACAAGACCGGGGGGCGTAGCGGTGGGGAGGGTCTGAGACAGCTCATGGACCAGGTTTTACTGACGGAGAAATTACTGACAGCATTTGTGACTTTGGCAGTTTTGGCAGGGGTTAGGGTACAGATGGCTGGCTGTGATGTGGAGACCTACAATGGAGAAAGACAGTTTATTTTCTAGTTTTGGTAACACTGGGTTTACGGCCCTTTCACGATTTCAGTATTTATCCTAAGATTTTGGACTCCTCAACTCCTTACTGTACTTGATCTAAAATTTGAACAAGTAATTTTGTTTCCAAAAATACAGTAGAACTTTGATGGCTCGAACACGGATGGCTCATCTACCATGGCTGAGTCGAATCCTTTCTTAAGTCCCTAGGGAATTCCTTTACATAAGACGTACTGCAGGATAATTAAAATTTTACACTTTCTTTCTTGCAAATGTACGCTGTGTGTACTCATTAGAATCGCCTCATCGAGGCGATTCTAATGAGTACACACATCATACATTTTTAATATAAAAAACAACGAAACAATTGTCCCAAAATTAACCGTGTTATGCTTCCTGGCAGTAACCCAGTCGCTTGAACAACCCATTTCTCGAACAGATTTTCGTGGTCCCAAAGGTGATACAGCCATTGAAGTTCGACTGTAGCTGGATGAGTGGTAAACAATGTAGACCCTGATGAGATGCCACGTTCTGCAGCATCTAAACTGTTAGAACGCACAATCTCATCTAGATCTACACAGTTTGCTGAGGAAAGTTTGTCTGAAAACATACAGTAAATACGGTATTTCACTTATTCTTGAGCCTATCATTTATCAGAGGTGGGGGAACACGGGAGTACACCACAAACTCATTATAACACGGTTTGTTATAACACGATTTTAGATAGAACACAATTTCAAGATGGATCACAAAAATGTATAGATTATATAGAAAAATGACCATAAAATGTATAGATCATATAGAAAAATGACCATAAATGGTCATTTTTCTATATAATCTATACATTTTTGTTATACATTTTTGTTTGGATATAACACCATTGCTTAACAAACACGGTTTCTGCTTTGGATCCCATTAAAAGTGTTATAAAGAGATTGTGGTGTACTTGGTGAAAAACCACCTGACCTTTCATTGCAGAACTATGCATATCACATGTGGCCTAAGTGAGGCTGGAACCCACACTGGTGAGAGACATAATGTTTAAGAGACTGGGCTCTTATCCACTAAGCCACGGAGGCCCATCACAGAGAAGGACTACAATATAAAAGTTTATCATATGACTTCGCGCCTGAGAGTGTACTAACGCCATGTAATATTTTCGATTATCCACTAGTGGATTAAATATGCAAATTAGTTAGATACGCCCAGTAATGTTACATGTATGACGTCCTTAACGACGTCGCATTTACTAACGGCGGAATATTGACATTTTTTGTAAACAATCGTGAATAAAATGCGTTTTAAATGTCATATGATAAATAGAATCTTCCATTCGTGCTCATGTTTTATTGAATTTATTAAACTCATTGAGGAAAAGGGATAAAATGCTCGGCAAAGCCTCGCATTTTATCCCCTTTCCTCAACTCTAATAAATTCAATAACACATGAACACTCATGTAAGATCCTCTATATCCAAAACTATGCACATCATGTTAACAAGTCCACAAGTCCATAAAATGATCCCAATTGTACAGAGAAAAGTGGGGTTTAGGCAGGTAAACATTAATTCCCTTATTCTTTCTCAAAAACAGTGATTGCGGGTACTTGTTAGACCCATCTCACTAAGGTGGTTCAGGGCTGGAGAAGTCGACTCATCGGCTTGCCATGATGAGTAAAAATTTTGGAAGACGAGTTAACCTATGAAATTTACCAAAATCTGTATGCCCTTAGCCATGGTTCTAACCAGCACCCAAAAACTATGTTTGGAACAAGAAAAAATTCATATTTTTTTATCTGAAAATGTTATTCCTGGACCAATGAAAGCAACCATTATACCACACTGATATGTTATTGTCATGGCTATATGATGTTACTTCAAAGAATATTTTACAAGTAGACATTGAGACATGATGTGTCCATGATGTTTTGTTTCAGTCTTATCACTTTGTATGCAGGAAATACTTTTAAGTTCAACTTTCTTGTAAATTGACAAATTTACTAGTGGTTGTCCACCACTTTCACTTACTTGTAAGTTGACTGGTTTAGCACTAATGGCTGTCAACCACTTTCACTTATTTGCTAATTGACAGGTTTACCACTAATGGTTGTCAACCACTTCTTCTTACTTGTAAGTTGACAGATTTACCACTAATGGTTGTCAACCACTTTCACTTACTTGTTAATTGACAGGTTTTGCACAAGTGGTTGTCAACTATATTTGTGGTTGTCCGCCACTTCCATTTACTTGTAAGTTGACAGGTTAAGTATTAATGATTGTCAACCATTTTTACTTACTTGTAAGTTGACATTTAGCACTAGTGAAACTTGGAAAAGTTACACATTTAGCACTAGCATCTACCACTTGGGGGATAACTGTACTGAAAATTATCATTTAGGGAGGTAAATTGGAGGTTTTACGGTCGGAAATTTCATTTTATGGCGACGCGTTAGCGGAGCCGTAAAACGTAATTTGCGACTGTAAAAGTATGAAAAATTGTACTTTTTTTGCACAAGGCAGCAAGCGCGGTGAGCTGCGTAAAACCAAATGCCAGCCAATGAAAAGCGACGTTACCTGATGACTTCAGGTTTCCGACAGTATATCGCAGAATATACTGTCGCAAATATTTGACGTTATCCAATCAGATGTTGTGTTACATACGCAAGTGCATTAGAATTTCACTTACATGTAAATTAACAGGTTTGACACAAGTGGTTGTCAACCACTTTCACTTACTTGTAAGTTGACAGGTTTAGCGCTAGTGGTTGTCTGTGTGTGTACTACATGGTTTTTCAATGCCTCTAGCCAGGAATTCACCTCGGCCTTGGTTCCGCACTGAACTAGCATGGTTTCTATCATGTTCCCTGGTAAAGAAAACAAAAATATCTCTAGAGTGAAATGGATTAACATAAAATAACATAAAATATTTTGCTGCTATTTCTCAAAGGAAGACAGCTATTGGAGACATGAAGTTATTACACAACAACTTCATTTTAACATGGTTTTAGATATAAAGTGGTTTCACGATGGATCCCAAAAATGTATAGATTATGTAGATAAATGACCATAAATGGTCATTTTTCTATGTAATTTGAACATTTTTGTTTGGATATAACACAGTTGTTTAACTAACACGGATTTGGCATTGGACCCGATCAATAGTGTTATAAAGAGGCTGTGGTGTATTCTAGTAGTGTTTGGACCATTTTCTAAACAGAGGTCATTCTTAACCCTTCAAGGGCATATTTTATCATATGACATTACGTCTGAGAATGTAATAACACCATGAATTAAATTCGGTAATCCACTAATGGATTAAATATGCAAATTAGTCAGATACATCACATAACGTTACATGTACTACGTCCTTAACGACGTCATGTTTACTAATGACGGAATATTGTTATTTTTTGTACAAAGTAGTGAATTAAATGCATTTTAAATGTCATATGATATATAGACTCTTGCATTCGCGCTCATGTATACCTGAATTTATTAAACATGTTGAGGACAATGGATAAAATGCCCCGAAAGACAATTTTCAGGGGGAGACATGAGAGAGAGAGAGAGAGAGAGAGAGACAGAGAGAGACAGAGAGAGAGAGAGAGAGACAGAGAGAGAGAGAGGGAGGGAGGGAGGGAGGGAGGGAGGGAGAGAGAGAGAGAGAGAGAGAGAGAGAGAGAGAGAGAGAGAGAGAGAGAGAGAGAGAGAGAGAGAGAGAGAGAGAGAGAGAGAGAGAGAGATTTACCTGATATTTCAAAAGCATGTTTATCACTGTCCTCTTCCTCATACAGACTGACCTTCATACCACTCAGTGGTAACTTGCCCTAAAATCACAGGTGATGGTGAAATGACATACAAAAGACATCACAAACGTTCACTAGAATGTTCGTTTGCACTAAAGATAGACAATTAAACCTCGACGGCTTGAACTCCAACGGCTCCTTTATAATGGCTCTTTCTAAATCGTTCCCAAGTCCTTAGGAAAGATTTTGCCGTACATGCAAATATTCACCCATAAGACGCCAATCACAACAACTGTCATCTGCTTTGTCGGCTTCCGGTTAATTTAGAAGTCATTTTTGCAAAACAGTGTGGACCCAGATCAGACTGCTCCTCTAGGAGCAGTCTGATCTGGGTCCATACAGTTTGCCTGTATGAAAAAAATATTTATCAAAAGTTTGCAAGAAGGTTCAGCAGACGACATAAGCAGACAACATTTCAGGTGTAGTTTTTCTCGGCATCATATGGGTTAATATATTTTAGATAATTCAAGGAGAATTTTCCTATTTCATCTTGACAATGTATGCTGTGTGTACTCACTAGAACTGCCTCAATGAGGCGATCTAATGAATACATACTGCATACCTGTATTCTGAAGAAAACCATCATGCCTTCTGACCAAACACTATGCTTAACTCCGAGAGGGCTCAAAATACACTGACTAGAACTAATTTTTGTGTTCCCTGAGGTGATGGATCCATTTAAGAAATGAATTTTATTTTTCTGCTGTTCGTGAAAGTAAGAATGCAGTGGGTCGCCTGCAAAATAGATGAACCCCAAAGGGTTTCATGTAAACTTTGCTAGGGACCCATTGTCGTTAGTACTTTCATCAACAGCAGAAAAAGTAGGTTTATTTCTCATATTTACATTCTTTGCTCCTCATCACTGGGAGGTAAAAAGCTTAAAAGGCAAACTTTTAAAGCTGAAAAACATTTACACACTGTTTTCCTACAAAGAGCGGAACAGCATTGACATCGCCAATTAGAGAACCATGGTTTAGACTGACGTCACTTGATGTCACTGAAAATCATGTGACTCGATGCATACATGAAAGTATGAACTACACTAAAATTCCTACATTAAGACTACCTTTGGGACTGTTCAAAAGTGGTCTTAAAGACCAATTTTGAACAGTATCAAAGGTAAACTCTAAGAAAAGAGACTCTGGGTGTAAAAAATACAAAGAAAGAATAACTGAAACCTTCTCAATAAGCTTTCAAAAGCAGATTTAGTCTGGTCTTTATAGCGAACTTTTACTGTATATTGTTTTCTAGTTTTACATTAGGCTTTACACTGGAAATGTAAATATTGAAGTTTTTACACTGGAAATGTAAATATTGAAGTTTTTACACTTGAAATGTAAATATTGAAGTTTGACAGTATTTGTGTTGGACACAAAAGACCAATGAGAATGGCCATCATGAAAACATGCCTATATAATTTTGACCCACTTAACCCCAACTTTTACATAGTAAAACAAAATATTGCCCTCTCTCACTGACCTTCGCTGAATCGTAATGTCCTCCATCCATTGCTCAGTTGATGAGAAATTAAAATGAATTAGGTATAATTTTATGCACAACAAAAAATTTCAGTTACTGAATAACAAGAAGAAAACTTGATTTTATTTGTTTGTCTGAATTGAGGTTTTACATCCCCATCAACACTATTTTGAAAATGTTACTTCCAATTTTGTGGGACTTTAACCCGACAATGAGATGAAATAACATCTAAAGTCTCAAATAACATCCCAAACAAACCAATAGTGGGGATGGTCTGACTTGCACCATTTTGCCTCAGCAGGTTTAGACCTAAGCAGTTTACCTGTACTCATATGCAGTTGGTTTCAGCTCTGCTTGGAAGCACAATACAGCCCAATTTACTTCTCCAAACCCCGATGGGCGAGGGCCATTTTCATTGTTTTAAATTCATATGGTACTTTATTTCATTGTTTTCACTAATAAAACAAACTCTCATTCTAACATGACGTTAACATTTTCCCAATGAGCATCTTGATATGAGGTGCACGCAGAATGGCGCCTTTAACCCATAAAATGCCAGTCACGACAATTGTCGTCTGCTTTGCCGTCTACCCGTTATCTTAAAAGTATTTTTTTTTGCAAACAGTGTGGACCCAGATCAGACTGCTCCTATAGGAGCAGTCTGATCTGGGCCCACACTGTTTGCCTGTATGCAAATTTTTTTTTTAAAGTTTGGAAAAAAAAATCAAAAGACCACATAAGCAGATGACATTTTCAGTTGTAGATTTTTCTCTGCGTCTTAAGGGGTAATGAAGTCAGCTGTAAGACTCAGAGTGTGTGTAATAAAAAAAAAGCCTTACCTCATACTGATATCCACTCAGTCTTGGGCTCATTGACAGCATTAAGAGGTCATTGGGAAACAGGACAAATATCTGATCATATTTTTCACCGGATAACATTTCTATTTTAACTTGAGACAGATGTTGTACATCACCGAGAGAGGAGATTTCCTGTAACAGAACAGCAAAAATTTATTAATTTTTAAACACCAAGGAACTGTGAATCAGAATATAAGACTCTAATAATCATATGACTCCATTTGTTTGTTTGATTTGAGGTTTAACATCCCCGTCAATACTGTAAAGGTCATTTTGGAGACATAGCTTCCAATTTTGTGGGACTTTTACCCGACATTGAGATGAAATGACATCTTAAGCCCTGTCGCCCAATGAAACCAATAGGGTTTATTAGCATGGACGGTCCGCCTCGCACCGTGGTTCCTGGACAGGCTTAGATCCTCTAAGTGGTTTACCAGTACTAGTGTGCGGGCCGTATTCAGCTCTGCGTGGAAGCATCAAGCAGCCCATATATTCCTTCAAGCCCCTATGGGTGGGGGCCGTCATATGACTCCATATTTCAGGTTATTGTTTTTTTTACTTTTGTATCATTCTTGGCATAAGTTAGTGTTCCCATTCAGAATATTGTGGAATTCAAGTCAAAAATGAAAAAAAAAAAAAAAAATCATGCAAATTTTCTTTGCCAATGATTTATACTGAATATCAGCACTGATGTCGTTGTTTCCTTCAAAGTCTCCCAACCTTTCAGCATTGTCAAATCCTGTCAAACTTATTGATTGGAACACATACATTTAAGACCTTTTGTAACATTTTCAATGCAAGAAAATGCACCGTCTCACATTGAAAAATCAAGGAGTGATGTCATAAAATGGGAGTTATTCATGTCACAATCTTCTTCCATTTGACTTATTGCAGAATAAATCTCAGTTTCTTTCCATTTCCTATTTAGGGGTGCTGTGTTAGAATATAAGAATCTTGCATGCGTATGAGGGGTGGATGGAAAAATCCGTCCCAAGGGTCACTATCGGGCATCACGAGGCTTGCCTCGTGATGCCGGAGAGTGATCCCGAGGAACGGATTGTTTTTATCCATCCCTCACACCCATATAGGATTCTTTTTCTTGCATACCTTCTGTTTCTTAGCGCAGATTTTTAATGCTGGGGTCACTTGGGTTAACTGTCGTCCATCATATTGTGATGACACTACAGGAATATTTAGTGACATCACGTAATGTGCTGTGACGTCATCCTAAACAACGGTGCATATGATGCCATATTCAACCAGTGCATTTATCATACACCGGAGAGTATTCGATTTTGGGTCAGAACACCAGGGTTAGAACAGAATTTCTATCCCAAGCTAAAACTATGGATAGCCTTATCTGGTGTGCAAGAATATGGCTTTATATATCCTTATGATTCACTTCTTTGCATGCAACATATTGCATTGATATTTACAAGAACTTAAATTCATGCTCTTGTTGATGTCCACAACATGAATGCGCAACAGAATCATCCAGTAGCCAATGAAACATGACTACAGTATAACTTTGATGGCTCTAACACCGATGGATCACTTACCATGGATGAGTCGAACCCGTTCTTCAGTCCTTGCAAATTCCTCTAGAAGAAATAGTGAGAGAACATGGGGATAATTTTGTCTCTGGCAAATGTACATGTATACTGTCTGTACTCATTAGAATCCCCTCAATAAGGCGATTCTATTGAGTACACACAGCATACATTTACACTGTAGAACACCAGATAGAAGACTCAAAAGTATCCCCGTTATACATCCTGGAAGTAGCCCTCAGTGGCTCAAACTACTCCTGCCTCGGAACGGATTTTTCAGGTCCCAAAGGAGTTCAAGCCATTGAAGTTTGACTGTATATTCACCCTCTTGATGCGCCTTTATTAGAATGACTATATTTATCCTCTCCAAAATCCAGTACCACTTACCTCTCCTTCCCAGCCTTTTATTGTACTAGTAACAATTTCATATTCCATTTCCTTTAGTTTTCTAATTTCCATACAGTGATTCTGAAAGAAACATAGGCATAAACAAACATGAGCCATATAGTACCTGTAAAACAAATTGTGTGGGGTGTAAATGTTTGAATTGAGGTTTAACATCCCCGACAACACTATCTAGGCCATTTTGGAGAAGTTGCTTCGAATTTGTGAAACTTTTACCCGACATTGAGATGAAATGCCATCTCAATCCCTGCCGCCCAATGCATATGAATCCTACTTTGCAGGCTTAGACCTTCTAAGCAGTTGACCAGTACTCATGTGCTGTCGGTTTCAGCTTTGCATGGAAGCATCATGCAGCCCAATCTACATGTATTTCTCTGAGCCCCAATGGGCGAGGGCCAATGTGGTTTCTAAAGATATTGTTAAAACTTTAATCACTTGATATGGCAACATTGCAAAAAATATTGCTGAAAAAAAAGATGTGTGTAGCTTTTGCTGAAAAAAAATGTGCATAGCTTTTGCAAATGCCAAAGCTACTGTAACAAGACATGGTTACTAGAACAAAATGTTGTGGCTCTGTCTTTGACAACCCTATGTTTCTACTGAAATCTTTTTTAACTTCAACAATAGTATAACCCTTAAACCTTTTAGTACGAAATGGAATCGTCCTCCTTATATATAGCAGGAGTCCATTTCAAAATTTAGGGGTGTCAGGTTGTGTTTTCATCAAAACTTATTTGGAAAATGGCTGAACTTTAGCAAACAGTGTAGGCCCTGATCAGACGCCACATTCTGTGGCGTCTGATCTGGGCCTGCACTGTTTGCCAAATACCCGTTTTGGGTTTTCCGGTACAAAATAGGTTAAGATGCCACGAAAAACTGCATTCGTAATTTGCCGTCTGCTTATGTCGTCTGCTGCATATTCTTGTAAGTTTTTCAAACAGAATTTCGCATACATGCAAACAGTGTGGTCCCTGATCAGACTGCTCCTACAGGAGCTGTCTGATCAAGGTCCACACCAATTGCAAAAAAATGACTTTGAAAGTTACCAGCAGACGTCAAAGCAGACGGCAGTTGTCGTGATTGGCATGTTATGGGTTAAAATCCTTATATGATAAACCACAATCTTGCACTCGTGGTCATTGCACATGAAATCATGGGAACTCGCCAGAGGCTCGTTTCATAAAATTTGTATGAAACAACTGTTACTGCTACTGTAAATGATCCTAAGCATTGAGACAGCTAGGCCTATGCAAACAGTGCAGACCCAGATCAGACTGCTCCTGAAGGAGCGGTCTGATCAGGGTCTACACTATTTGCCATTTCCAGCCCTGAAGCTACTGAAATAAATTTACTATGTATTAGATATTATGCTTGCTGGAACATGAACATTTTTACTACAATAATGATCCTAAGTATTGGGACAGACAGGCTAGAGCAAACAGTGCAAATCCTGATCAGACTGCTCCTGAAGGAGCAGTCTGATCAGGGTCTACACTGTTTGCCAGTCCATCTGCACCTTTTTGGACTCCTTGCTGGATCATGGAACAATTTTATTTTAAATTTCAGGAGAATTGCAGCAAGTTCTCAAGGTGTCCAAATTTTTAAGGTTTTTACAGTATTTTAACACTTTTTGTGCCAAATGAAATTTTCCGCCTCATACATAGCAGGAGCCCATTTCAAAATTTAGGGGTTTCTTCAAAAGTAATTTGGAAACAGGCTGAACATTTTTCAAACAGTGTAGGCCCTGATCAGATGCCCCGTTCTGGGGCATCTGATCTAGGCCTACACTGTTTGCCAGGGTACCTGTTTTGGGGGGTTTTTGGTACTAAATGGGTTAAGATCCTCTAAATACTCACCGCTATATCTCTGAACACAGCTATAGCCCTCTGAGTGTCCCCTCTATCTACATGAGACTCCTGAAAATGTATACAAGTTATAAGCAGCCATTTTATTTATTTATTTGGTTTTAGGACCCTTTCAAGATTATTTCACTCATATCGAGCCAGTTGTTAATCACAAGTTGGCAAAAACCAGACTTCCTGGAGAAAAACTCCACTTAACCTTCTGTTGCAGAACTTGGCATCTCACGTTATCCGAGAGAGGCTCAAACCACAATGGTGGTAGACCTAAATATTAAGAGTCCGTATTCTTACCCACTTGGCTGCAGAGGCCCTTTAAGCAGCCATTATTGAACTAGAAATGCGTCCATAGGACACGGATGCCCCCGCTCGAAAATATGTCTATGTTCGTATTCATCCATAGAAAGTTATTGACAGTGTTTAAGTTTTGGACCCTTTTTATGCCATTTGACCTCCAAGTATGACCTTGGAGGTACGGATCTGGGTTTGCACGTGACACATTGTCTCATGATGGTTAACATTTCTTCAAAATTATTTCAAAATCCATCCAAAAATAAGTAAGTTATTGGCTGCGTTTAAGTTTCGGACCCATTTTTTGACCTTTGACCTCCAAGTATGACCTTGACCTTGGAGGTACGGACCTGGATTTTGCATGTGACACATCGACTGATGATGGTTAACATTTCAACAAAGTAATTTCAAAATCCATCCAGAAATAAGAAAGTTATTGACTGCGTTTAAGTTTCGGACCCTTTTTTTGACCTTTGACCTCCAAGTATGACCTTGACCTTGGAGGTACGGACCTGGGTTTTGCAGGTGACACATCGACTCATGATGGTTAACATTTCACCAAAATAATTTCAAAATCCATCCAGAAATAAGAAAGTTATTGACTGCGTTTAGGTTTCGGACCCTTTTTTTTGACCTTTGACCTCTAAGTATGACCTTGACCTTGGTGGTACGGACCTGGGTTTTACACGTGACACGTCGTCTCATGATGGTTAACATTTCTGCCGAGTAATTTTAAAATCCATCAGGAAATAAGGAAGTTATTGACTGCGTTTAAGTTTCGGACGCACGGACGGACGCACGGACGAACGGACGGAGGGACAGGGGCAACGCTATATGCCCTTTCCACCATTCTTCGAATGGCGGGGGCATAATAAAATAAATTTCCGCTATTAAACCACCTAAAGTTAAGACTAAGTCTGCTTTAAAAACTTATTTAGAAGGGCGAAGTTATTCTTTCTTTGAATTTCCTGCGCAAAATGTCATCTGGTCAGGGACCACCTTTAGGACTGTTCAAAAGTGGTCTTTAAGACCACTTTTGAACAGTCCCAAAGGTGGTCTTAATTTTGGAATTTTAATGTATTTCTCAAACAATGTTTGTTATACTGTGAAACTTCAACTGCTCAAACACAGATGGTTGTTCTTGTGTCTCTATTAAAGACAAATTTCCCATAACTGCCTCAGTGAGGCGATTCTAATGGGTACACACAACATTCCTTAATTTTACAGAAAATCAAAAACATATCCCTGTTTTGCCTATTGCCTTGGCACTAAACATCATGGTAAGTCCGTGAAATGAACACCCCTCAAAACCCCACTTTACACAGAGAAAATTGGGGTATACATTATTTTGCACATTTCTGCTCTTATACATTCAGATGTTTCAAGTAGGTGAGCAACAGAATGCAGGTATTATGGCATTAGGATTACACACACACCATGTAACGGAGTGGATGCTTGCATATCACTAAACATGTATTTTTCTGATAAAAATGTGTTATATTTTTCTTATATCTGGACCAAACATAGACTGTATGTGCTCATTGGAGCTGCCTCTATGGGGCACCTACAATTTATGAATTGGGGAAGAAATAAGAAATATAATGTATAGCCTTGTAAACCCCCATTTTCTCTACATAAATTGGGGTTTATAGGGGCTTTCATTGCAGGCATTTTGTAACATGATGGAGCAAGCCCGGAGCAATCCACAATTAAACCTTTTCAAGGCAGGACCGCAATAATATTTGTGATGTCAAACAATGTTTTGGACATAGCCTAAACATGTGTTGAATGTTGCAACTGAGGATCATGAATACGTTAAAACATTGATAGGCTTTATTTCATTTTGACTAGAAACATCATTCAATATATCCTAACCTGTCAGACAGAAATAAATTCAAAACACAAGGTGGTGTACCTTTCATTGCTGACTCCTGCACTGTCCAATCAAAATACATCTCAAATATCAATCAGAAAGTGTTTGTCAAAATGAGACCAATCAATTGCTTGATCTAGTTTTAGAATTCTTTGATGAATGACATTTGCTTGTCAAACTTATTTGATGCAAAGAGATTCATTGAAACGTACTTCATAAAAGTTTAACAGTTTTGTGTCCACATGTATAACACAATCAGTGATATCTGCATTTGTTTTAAAGTTTTTATAGATCCTGTGAGTACTGCTAAGATCATGCAGTCCTGGTCAGTTGGTCTATTCATATTGTTCCTGTGGTATATGGGAAGACACTGGTCAAGGACTTCATCCAGCTCACAAGAAAGGCCCTGTTCTAAATGAGCTAATATATATATACATTCTTGTTTGACATTTGATGACTGTTGATACTCTCCTTAACTGAGCAGGGCAGATTGTGTTTTTCAAGGTAAAAAAAACCTCAAAGACAGATTTTCTGGTGTCAGACAGTACTCATAACTTAACTTGCAAGACGACGAGAAAAACTACATCTGAAAATGTCGTCTGCTTATGTCGTCTGCTGAATATTTTTGCGAAGTTTTTAAAAGTATTTTTGCATACAGGCAGTCTGATCTGGGTCTGCACTGTTTGCAAAAATAACTTCTTAAAGTATAGGCAGACGTCAATGCTGACAACAATCGTCGTGGGTTAAGAATAAACTGCAAAGCTCAATTGCTAGTATAGCTCTACCTCTATGTGTCTCTCCAATTCCTTCAGCAGACTAGGGTATTTATCTAGACGGGTGAAAGGTTTTGATAGATTGGTGGTTAATGTCATAGACCCTGGGGGTGGGGCACCCAGCTTCTCCATAAACTTACTTAACTCATCCCTGAAACATAGCAAGGCATTGTAAATTAAAACAGTCTAGCCAGAATAAATACCAATTAACACTACAGTAACTTGATTTGACACATTGTCTCACATCTTTTGTTGTTTTATTTGAGGTTTAACATCCCCATCAACACTGTATAGGTCGTTTTGGAGACGTTACTTCCCATTTTGTTGGACACTGAGATGAAATGACATCTCAAGCCCTGCCGCCCAATGAAACCAATAGGGTTTATAAGCATGGACAGGTCGACTTGGACCGCTTTGCCTGGGCAGGCTTAGATCCTCTAAGTGGTTTACCAGTACTCTTGTGCGGGTCGGTTTCAGCTCTGCATGGAAGCATCATGCAGCCCATCTATTTCTGCAAGCCCCGATGGGCGGTGGCCGTGCATAACATCTATTAGATGTTTCCAGATTAACCCATTTCGTACCAGAAACCCCAAAACGGATAACTGGCAAACAGTGCCGGTCCAGATCAGCAGAATGCGGCGTCTGATCAGGGCCTACACTGTTTGCAATGTGTCAGGCCTTTTGAAGAAAACACAACCCGACACCCCACAATTTCGAAATGGACTCCTGTTATATATAAAGAGGAAGATTCCATTTGGTACAAAAAGGGTTAACATATCACACCATAGATGGAGCGTCGAGTGTAAAACATAAGATGTGGAGACATCCACGAGACATGATACAATGCATCAGATAAAGTTACTATAGTGATAGTCTGTTAATTATATACATAATAAACCTTTTTTGCTTCAAAAAAAGTCATTTTTCAAGCATAAATAAAAAAAAATTTTGATGTTATGTTATATTCTCTATGTGATGTCATCATATTTAGCCACGGCTGGATGCGTGTTCCACATGGCTGCTTTCTTACATTGCAGCAAATGCCGGAGCACAGAGGAAGCGTCAGTTTAACCAATTTTGTACCAAATGACATCTTCCTCCTTATATATAGCAGGAATCCATTTCAAAACTTAGGGTTGTCATGTTGTGTTTTCTTCAAATAGCTGCACGTTTTGCTAACAGTGTAGGCCCTGCTGATCTGGGCCTGCTCTGTTTGCCAGGGTACCCATTTTTGGGGTTTCTGGTACAAAAAGGGTTATAGGATGGTGATACAAAATCAGACATGAGTATGGTGGAACTGGATTCTGTATTTTCATGTTGTAATCTGGTAATAGACTGCAGTTTTTTTTGTAGGTATACAATAAAATAGATTTAAAGGAGGCTTTTTCCCACCAAAGTGACAATCTATAAACATCTTCAATATTTCTTAACCATGCACACCCACTTTTTTATGCTTAACATTAAATGTATTTCCTTCAACAGTACAGCCCAACCTGTATTCTACGCTGTAAATTACTATTTCTATGTTCAGTGAGATGCTTATATTCTTCTTGCACACAAGCATTAAGAGCACTATTACTGTCAACGGACTCGTGCCAATATGCCGGATGTCGGCAGCCGAAGTCATTGCAGTATTAAAAATCCACGCTCAGAAATGGAAGGTATGCAAGAAAAAGAATCCTACATGGGTGTTAGGGGTTAACCTTTAACCTGCTGAATATTTAACTTACCCACACCTTTTTTTGATTTTCAGCCAATCAGATTACATGATATAATGAGTTCGTTCAAATTCACAATCTGAATGACAAACAGTGTAGATCCTGATCAGATGGCTTCTTCAGAAGCCATCTGATCTGGATCTACACTGTTTGCAAAGATAGGGGTTGTCGCCTACAGCAGGGTAAAGGTTAATAGAAAAATCTGTCCCTTCGGATCACTGTCAGGCATCACTCAGCAAGCCTTGTGATGCCGGGCAGTGATCCTTGGGACGGACTTTTCCCTCCACCCCTCACACCCATGTAAGGTTCTTATATTATATTATATCAGTGTAGATTATATTTTCTTGTCATTTGGCATTACTGATTCCATTGTGGAATTTGAAAACTGGCCCAAACTAGCATTTTTTTGGTGTAATCTTTGCTTCCAAAGGATAACTCTTTTAAAGAATACGTGTTTTTCTCAAAACAGGGCTCATATAAACATTTTTACCTTCTCCCAAAATGTATTTTTCTTTTGTTTTTTTGTTTTTGTTTTGTTTTTATGGCCCTTTCAAGACTACTGATCATTAATCAGGTATGGTTGAGAACCAGAGTACCTGGAGAAAAACCACCTGGCCCTCCGTAACAGAACATGGCATCTCACACATGATCCAGGCAAAGCTCGAAACCCACAGCTGTTAGAAACCTAATCTCATAAAAAGGCAGAGATACAGGCATGGGCTAATGTACAGCCAAACCTGTATTAACCCTTTTTGTACCAAATGGAATCTTCCTCCTTATATATAGTAGGAGTCCATTTCAAAATTGAGGGGTGTCAGGTTGTGTTTTCATCAAAATTTATTTGGAAAATGGCTAAACTTTTCCCAAACAGTGGAGGCCCTGATCAAGCGCCTAAGGGATTATCAAAAGGTGCTTGTTTAAGATGGATGCATGCTTAATGCAGATGAATTTTAATGCATTTGTCTTTTTGGGTACTGAATGCATTCTTGCTTGAGACCGGTAGCTTGCTTAATAGAGGTGGCCACTATGACAGGTTTTACTGTACAGACAAGCTGAGCACCATATTCCAAAGCCATTGCAACAACTGTTCAAGTATAACATTAGAGGGGGAGTCATTCTTGCCAACAGCGAAAATGGTACCTACCTATTTTTCTGTAATATTGCAACTGCCCTGGGGTGATTAGCACAATAAGCTGTATAAAGTTCTTTTAATTTTGGAGCATGTCTCATGAATACCCCACCCACTCTTCTCTGATGAGCAGGATGTCTGGAAAAAAAATAATCATTCAACGCTTAGCACTCTAGGTAAAACTTTCTGCAGACATTTTATATTTCTCTTGTTTTTTCAAAATGACTGATTTTGATATATGACTGATTTTGATATTTCATGCAAATTGTCTCCAATGTCAAATCCTGTTTTATAGGCATAATGCAGCATCTCATCAGGGTCTACACTCTTTGCCACTCATTCAGCTATTTTTAGACACAACATTGGGAAGTAAGTTGTACCTGTTCAAATTTTATAGCAAGTACGGTATTTGTTTGATTGGTTTGATTTGAGGTTTAACGTCCCCATCAACAGTATTTAAGTCATTTTGGAGCTATTGCTTCCAATTTTGTGGGACTTTTACCTGACATTTAAATGAAATAACACCTCAAACCCTGGCGCCCAATGAAACCAATAGGGTTTATATGCATAGACGGTTGGACTCGCAGCCCTTTGCCTGGGAAGACTTAGGTTTACGAGTACTCATGTGCGGTTGGTTTCAGCTCTGCGTGGAAGCATCATGCAGCCCAATCTGTTTCTCCAAGCCCTGATGCATGGGGGGGGGGGGGTTGCAAGGGCAAGTATGGTAAAAAGTTGAGGTGTTTTAATATTAAGGATATAGAGGATATTTACTTTTTTGAGATGAATACCAAAAATATTTCATAGAGTGTGTTGAAAATATCAGAATTTGTAACGAGTGTGAAGCACGAGTGAAAATTCTGATGTTTTCAACACACGAGATGAAATATTTTCGATATTTATCAAAAAAAAAAAAGAGTAAATTTTCTGTTTATTTCATAATATTTAGGACACTGTAATTGATCAATCGGATCTACATCACAATTTTTGAATTGGCTATGATGTCACAACTGTCAGTTTCAAAACATAAACATATCGCCTTTTTGATTACAGCATTTTTACAGTACAAAGGGTGCTTTTCAAGGCATTTTACAGAATAATTTTATAGATTTGGCATGAAAAGTAGTCTGGGCTGCTACTGTGAAATAACACGGTCATGTTATTTTTCACACTGTGAAAATATCATTTTCACAGTGTAAAAAATATCTCTTTTATTGGTTTCAGATATGCATTGATTTCACTGCTATAACTATAAAATAATATACAATATTATACATCAAAACAAATGTGGTGTAATGTCTTTACTTACTTGGAACACTCTTCTAATGAGACAAGAAAGCTTTGTTGGAATGCTATAATATCTTCTAAATTTCCTGTGAGATCTTTGAACTCCGATGTACTCAATCTACAAAAGACGAGTATAGAGTAGGTTATATAACATATGTTAATAGTTTATTATGCTACAACTGGAAAAGGATGTTTGAAGAATTTTGTTACAAAATCTTGACAAGTCCATTTTTATTTGTTACAGCGACATTCACCACAACCTCATTATAACACTGTTTGTTTTAACACAGTTTCAGATACAACAAGGTTTCAAGATGGTCCCCAAAAATGTGTAAATTATAATTATATAGAAAAATGACCATAAACGGTCATTTTTCTATTTCATCTATGCATTTTTGTTTGAATATAACATGGTTGTTTAACTAACACGGTTTCTGTATTGGACCCCATTAGCAGTGTTATAAAGAGACTGTGGTGTATATCTGTTGCCTTTAGAAAGACTTCCCATTACACAGACTCCTCAGATTTTTACAGATGTTCATCACAATTATGCTCAGATCAGAACTTCTTCAGTTAACCCATTTTGTACCAGAAACCCCAAAACAGGTATTTGGCAAGCAGTGTAGGCCCAGATCAGACGCCGCAGAATGCGGCGTCTGATCAGGGCCTACACTGTTTGCAAAAAGTTCAGCCCTTTTCCTAATAAATTTTGAAGAAAAAAACACAACCTGACACTCCTAAATTCTGATAGGGACTCAAGTTATATATAAGGTGGAAGATTCCATTTGGTATAAAAAGGGTTAAAACATTAAAATCATGAATATTCTGTTTCATATTAAAGCTCAACCCTGATTAAGTAGGCTAAAATGCATGGATACGTGTCTGTTTCTTGGCCCACTGGGGGTCCAACTTGTGGTTTTGTTTTGATTTATTTGATGTTTAACGTCCCCATCAACACTGTATAGGTCATTTGGTGACGTCACTTCCAATTTTGTGGGACTTTTACCAAACAACGAGATGAAATGACATCTCAAGCCCTGTCACTCAATCAAACCAATAGGGTTTATAAGCATGGATGGTCCATCTCGCACCACTTTGCTTGGGCAGGCTTAGATTCTCTAAGTGGTTTACCAGTACTCGAGTGTGGTCGGTTTTGGCTCTGCGTGAAAGCATCATGCAGCCAATCTATTTCTTCAAGCCCCGACGGGTGGGGGCCGAGGTTCTTTTGCTCTAGTGTCCAGTGGTGTTGGTGACGCCCAAGGGATCTACAAGTGCCTCAATGCGTTGTAACAGTCAAGTCCTCATTCTTGCTACAAAACCTGTGGTAGCTATTACAATCTATCACAAGGGTTTCATTTGTTTTATGGTTTAACAGTTCTGTGCGTCCAAATTATTTAGTTCTGTAAAGGAAACAGAGTCAACTGATTAACAATGTGTGTTTTACTTACATATCTGAATTATTTATAGGTCTGATGTAATTTTGTAGAACAGAGGTCATCTCATTCACATGTGCTTTTTCTGTTTCTATCACACTTTGTAATACCTGCAAACAATATAAAATAGAAATGGAGGCAATGATCAGGAATCAATACAATCAACCCACAGCTCCCATCAGAGACACCAAGTATGTTGTTAGACATAGTCTAAGACAATTTACCAGCAATTTTGCTTAGTCAAGAGAATTTATGCTTTGGTACAGTGGTAAAGCATTGGATTTGAGATACAGAGGTAGCCAGTTTAATCCCCGCGAGCGCCATGCATTGTTTCCTTGAGCAAGAGACTTTATCCACATTGCTTAGTATTGATTTCTACCCAGCTAGAGGAAGAAAGAGGGCCACATGGGAGATTAGTACTACTACATAATGTGTTACCCTCTATAAATAAGGATGATTATTATATCCTATATACTGTATGCATTCTGACAGACAGGCCTGAGCAAACAGTGCAGACCCAGAGGAGATGCTGCAGAATGGGGCATCACTGTTTGCCACTCATCCAGCTGAATTTATACACAACATCAGATAGTAACTTGTACAAATTTTAGAATGGTAAGGGATTAAGGAGATTAATAACACCTTCAGGGGAGGTAACTCCTGCAAAAGTATTTTTGTTTTGTCTTCCATGTCAATAGGGGTCAACTCTTAAAGGAAAGAATTTGCTCCTGAGGAGCAAATTCTTTCCTTTAAGAGTAGACCCCTTTTCAGTGGCACAGAGCCAGAAAAGCGAACAGGAAGTCGCGAAAGTTGTCTCCCTTTGAAGAAATGGCAGAAAATGTGGTAGGTGTTACCATTCCCCTTAAGGTATCCAAATATTTTGTTTGTTTGTTTGATTTGAGGTTTAACATCCCCAGCAACACTGTAAAGATCATTTTGGAGACATTGCTTCCAATTTTGTAGGACTTTTATGTCAGGTTGAGTTGAAATGACATCTCAAGCCCTGCCGCCCAATGAAACCAATAGGGTTTATAAGCATGGACGGGTCAACTTGCACCGCTTTGCCTGGGCAGGCTTAGATCCTCTAAGTGGTTTACCAGTAATCGTGTGCGGGTCGGTTTCAGCTCTTCGTGGCAGCATCATGCAGCCCATCTATTTCTTCAAGCCCCGATGGGCGGGAGCCAACCCTGAATACTGTATGCATTCCGACAGACAGGCCTGAGCAAACAGTGTAGACCCAGCTGAGAGGCTGCAGAATGCTGCATCACTGTTTGCCACTCATCCAGCTGAATTTGTACACAACGTCAGATAGTAACTTGAACAAATTTTAGAATGGTAAGGTGTAAAGGGGATTAAGAACACCTTCAGGGGAGGCAACTCCTGCAAAAGTATTTTTGTCTCCTATGTCAATAGCGGTCAACTCTGAAAGGAAAGAATTTGCTCCTCAGGAGCAAATTCTTTCCTTTAAGAGTAGACCCCTTTTTCAGTGGGACAGAGCATACAGAAAAGCAGACAGGAACTCCCAAAAGTACTCCGCCTTTGAAAATGAATGGCAGAAAAATCTGCCAGGTGTTCCCATTCCCCTTAAGGTATCCAAATAGTTAAGGCAAATACAGTAAATACACATTCTTAGACTTTACCAGCAATTTTGATTATTCAAGGGAGTATAAGCGGCCAATCAGAGGGATTGTCTTCAATCTTGCAAAGCTAATCACAACACATTTGCAGATTTCATTTCATTTTAACTCTTAAGATGCTAAGAAAAAATCCATCTGAAAATGTTGTCTGCTTATGTTGTTTACTGAATCTTCTTGCAAACATTTTAGAAACATTTTTTCATACAGGCAAACAGTGTCGACCCAGATCAGACTGCTCCTACAGGAGCAGTCTGATCTGGGTCCACACTGTTTGCAAAAAATGACTTATAAAGTAACTGGCAGACAACAAAGCAGAGGATAATTTAAGTATTTCTTTTTTCTTTTTTTTTTTTCAGACATTACATAGGCTGGTGGTAGGTAAAGTCACCAAAGCAATAAATGCAGGTCTACGTCAAACATAGATGCTTGCATAAAAGTTGCAATCCCTAGATGCAAGTTTGTACCAAATATTATTGATGAAGCTTCTATAGTTCTTAAAACAATAGGGTAAATGGGGGTGAATAGGATTGACACAATAGTTCCCAAAGTCAATGAACCATGAAATTGCATTAAAGGTGTCATTGCTAGATGGCAGTTTGTACCAAGTATCATTAAAGGTGCATTATTGAGCTATCTGGAAACTAGAAATGCGTCCATAGGACACGGATGCCCCCGCCCAAAAAATATGTCTATGTTCGTATTCATCCATAGAAAGTTATTGACAGTGTTTAAGTTTTGGACCCTTTTTATGCCATTTGACTTCCAAGTATGACCTTGGAGGTACGGATCTGGGTTTGCACATGACACATTGTCTCATGATGGTAAACATTTCTTCAAAATAATTTCAAAATCCATCCAAAAAAAAATAAGTTATCGGCTGCGTTTAAGTTTCGGACCCTTTTTTGGACCTTTGACCTCCAAGTATGACCTTGACCTTGGAGGTACGGACCTGGATTTTGCATGTGACATATCGACTCATGATGGTTAACATTTCTACAAAGTAATTTCAAAATCCATCCAGAAATAAGAAAGTTATTGACTGCGTTTAAATTTCGGACCCTTTTTTTGACCTTTGACCTCCAAGTATGACCTTGACCTTGGAGGTACGGACCTGGGTTTTGCATGTGACACATCGACTCATGATGTTTAACATTTCTCCAAAGTAATTTCAAAATCCATCCAGAAATAAGGAAGTTATTGACTGTGTTTAAGTTTCGGACCCTTTTTTTGACCTTTGACCTCTAAGTGTGACCCTGACCTTGGAGGTACGGACCTGGGTTTTGCACGTGACACGTCGTCTCATGATGGTTAACATTTCTGCCGAGTAATTTTAAAATCCATCAAGAAATAAGGAAGTTATTGACTGCGTTTAAGTTTCGGATGCACGGACGGACGGACCCACATTTTGGGTTTGTGTGGCTGCACCTGTCCATATTTTATGGGGCTAAAATTTTTATGTGGCTAACGGTTTATGTGGCTATAAGACACACAAATCTGTACATCTAATGTGGCTAGCCACACAAACTTTGGACATCAGCCACATAAAGGCTGTCTGTACGAAACCGTCTTTGTCTAAACTTATGTGGCTACCAGAGGTTGTGATATCTAGCCCTCTAAAGGTAGAACAGAACTTTCTTTATAGTGCACTGATACATCTTATGGGTCTAGCTCCTCACATAGAGGGACTTTTTCCTACTGCAGCATTCAGCCCCAGGACAGCCAGTTAAATTTATGTGGCTCAGCCCCATAATCTCAAAGTTTAGCCTCATAATCCTGGACATCCATGTCCAAGGATGTCCAAGGTGATGGACATAAATTTATGTGTCTTTTTTTTATTTGATTTTTCTAGTCCCCCTGAACCCCTCTGTACTAACAGAAAAATGGGTTTGTGAGGCTAGCCACACAAACCCATTTTGCCACACAAAACCCTTCTGTACCTAAAAGAAGCCACATAAACCCATTTTGTAAGAACGGACGGACGGACGTTCTCACGAACGGATACTTAAGTGGCTAGGTGTCGACATATTGACCACTTAAGCGGCAAATTCTCTTAAGCGGCAAGCGACCTAAGAGCAAATTTTTGCCACTTAAGTACCCAAATAACGGAATAAACCGCATTTGAACTCACGAATATATACTTAAGTGTCAAACTGTCCAAATTTTTTGCCCCCTAAATGTCGTTTCGTTGGTGCGGACGGACAGGGGTAACACTATATGCCCTTTCCACCATTCTTCGAATGGCGGGTGCATAAAAATGCTTCCAAAAATAAAATACATATAGCCGGTATTTTTCTTTAAAACAATACAAACGAATGCGTTTTATGCAAAAATGCGAACAATTATGATGACAGGTATTAAAGCGAGTTTGAGAGGGATTCCCTAACTAGGTTTCGAACACAAGTTAGATCTATTTTTAGTTTGTGACAAAAATAGAATCCCCATATATGACGTTATGCAACATTCATTTTTGGCCTTGTTTGCTTAGGCCATGCCTGAAACGGAAAAAAATATGATGCTGAATACCATGCCATAAGTTACGACACTCAGAGACGATACTGTCGCCATGTATGTGTAAAGTGACAGATTTATTTTTAGAACAGAAATTCCGAACACATGTTCAGAGCGAAGGGTAAACACGAATGAAAAGGACCATTTTCACAAAGTTCTGAAGCTGTATTTGGCTCCAAAAGTGTACACATGACAAAGGAGTATGAATTGAAGATAAAACCCAGAAAAAAAAATTTGAGACCTGGTAGCTCAATAATGCACTTTTAATGGAGCTCTTATAGTTCTTGAGAAATAGACTTGAACATTAGAGTGAATGCTAGAGATGTCGCTGGCTGATGGCTTTATAAACAGACAAAGGAATGGACAAAAGAACAAATGGAAAACCAGACCCTTATATCACACCATGCTTAAGGTGAATGGGAACACCTTCAGGGGAGGCAACTCCTGCAAAAGTATTTTTGTCTCCCATGTCAATACGCATCAACTCTTAATGGGAAAGAATTTGCTCCTGAGGAGCAAATTCTTTCCTTTAAGAGTAGACCACTTTTTCAGTGGGACAGGCCTTATAGAAAAGCTAACAGAAAGCCCCGAAAGTTATCTCGCTTTGAAAAATGGCAGAAAAATTTGCCAGGTGTTGCCATTCCACTCAAAGTAGGCATCACGAAAACACGCCTATATAATTTTGACCCCCTTGAACCCCACTTTTATGTAGTAAAACTGGGGTTTAAAGGGGTAAACCTTATTTTTCTTATTTCTGCTCTAAAATGTAGATTGTGGGTACTCGTTAGAACTGCCTCGAGGAAAAATAAGAAAAATATCGCAATTTTTCTCTAAAATTTTCGTTTCTCGGCAGTAAAGTTTACAATGTATTTGTACAGGTGTATTTTCCTAATGCAAGACATAGGACCATCAACATTCTGCACCCTTTCCTGCTCTATCGATCTATTACTTACTACATTATGATAATATTGCATGCTCTCCCTGTAGTGCTTGGGTAACTCCTGAGGTTTATTTATAGTAACAGTGGCCCCTGGTCCGCCTTTCAGGCTACCCGTTAATTCTGAAACACAAAACATTGACAGAAATTGTTAGTTACCATTATACCAAACAGGATTTAATGTTTATTTGTAAACAATACTGAAGCAAAAGTTTAGATGTATATTCTGAATGTTCTTATAAATATCTGACAAGAATTCTGCCATAGATCATGTTGTAAATGTATGACCATTTGGACTGACCCATCAGGTGCACATCCAACTTTGCCACTGAGGCTGGTGCTGTCTGACATTTAACTGATGTTACACCAAGGTGATGGCTGTTCTACATGTTATGGCTATGTACATAAATAAACCCTTATTATGGTGAATTAACTAATTCTGCCACACCTATATCTGCCTATCAAACAATCAGATAACATGTACTTGATATAATCAATTTATATATTCAAATTCTCAAACTAAATGACAAACAGTATGCCATCTGATCTAGACAGTTTGCAAAGATAGGAGTTATAATGGTTGAGTTGTTCACCTTTCCCCGAACACTAACCATCTGATCTGGATTGTCACTGTTTACAAAGGTAAGGGTCATAGTGGTTCAGCAGGGTATATTTTAATGAAATGAATCCGTAGCACAAGGCTTAGTCTTTGTTCTAATCGGAGAGGGCTTCCTTCAGGTTGTAAATGCCCATATCGAATCCATATTCATGAAATATTCTTGTAATCTAATACTCCAAGAAACAGATGTTATAGATACACCAAAACCTCTTTATAACACTATTTATGAGTTCAAAAGCCAAAACCCTGTTAGTTAAACAACCATGTTATATCCAAACAAAAATGAATAAATTATATAGAAAAATGACCATTTATGGTCATTTTTCTATATAATCTATACATTTTTGGGATCCATCTTGAAACTGTGTTATATCAAAAACCGTGTTATAACAAACCGTGTTATAATGAAGTTGTGGTGTATTTGTTTCCTGGAGTAATGAAGGGGAAAAGGCCCTTTTATTACCAATCATACTCCTGGCTGGGATGCTTTTACGGGCAAATTCCTTGTAACAGCAAAATACTGCAAATACTGTCATTATAGCGAGGGTCCTCTGTATTGTAGTAGAAGTATCAAAACACATTTTCTGAAGGACACTTTTGATGTGAATGTTGAAATTACAATCCTTTACCCATCATATGCTGATGGACTCTTCCATTGCTTTATGTTGGACAAGTCCATTTGTCATATAAGGGGTGTCAGGCCTCTTTTTTTCAGTTTTATTCTGTTTTTGTCGGGAAATTCTGTTAGCAAATAGTGCAGGCCCTGATCAGACGCCGCATTTTGCGGCGTCTGATCTGGGCCTGCACTGTTTGCCAAGGTACCCTTTAGGGGTTTCCCACATGCAATGGGTTTAAGTTCCAAGCTTGAGTATATACTTCACTATCAACATGCAAAATTTGATTGTGCCATTTCCTTTGTGGAGATTGACCATGAACACTTTTCTATGGTCATTCTCTCCTTTCTGCTGATTCAAGAAGGGCAGTTGTCAGTTTCTTGTGACAGAATGAGCACTGCACTGGATAACCACTTGTGCATAAGCCTGTCCAGGAAATGTGTGTTTAGGTAAATTAACCGGCTGGTTTTGACCTGAAAAGTGTTGAATGGGCCATTACATGCCAAAACAAACAAAATCTAAAGGGAAAAAGTTAATGTTAAGTTACTAAGAATTAAAAGGAAGAGAACTTGCGAGTGCAACAACATAATTATCAAAGAACAACCTGACTCACCAGCTTTATATTCCCTGACATAGTTGCTAGGAAACCATCCTGTCTTCCCGCCCAAAGTTCCCTCCCACCAACCTCCATCTAGTACTTGTGTTACTGTGATAACCTCCCCTTTGCTGAAACACAGCTGAAAATAGAAACTCATTTTGTAAATTAAGGGGAATGGGAACACCTGGCAGATTATTCAGCCATTTTTCAAAAGGAAGCAACTTTCGGGATTTCCTGTTCTCTTTTCTGATGAAAGAAATTCCGTGAACAACTTCAAAATGTCCAAATATTTTTATTTACAGAACATTTCAGCCTGTAATGGCCTTCATCAGGTGTACTAAACAAGTAGACAGGAAATGACGTTAGTTTCTTGCGAAACTTTCTCTTTTCTATAAGCCCTGTTAAACAGAAAAAGGGGTCTACTCTTAAAGGAAAGAATTTGCTCCCAAGGAGCAAATTCTTTCCTTTAAGAGTTGACCCCTATTGACATTGGTGACAAAAATAATTTTGCAGGATTTGCCTCCCCTGAAGGTGTACCCATTCCCCTTAAATTCAGTAAAACTTCGGATACTCGAACATGGATGGCTTGTGTACCATGACTAATTCGAATTCACTCTGGTGTCCTAAGAGAATTCTTCTCACTCGTAGTTGAAGCCTCTGTGGTGTAGTGATTACGCTACTCGCCTTGTAAACCAGGGGTCGCAAGATTGATCCGGGGCTTCTCCAGACTTTCGGATGAGTCTTTAAACCGAGGTCCCATCTCCGTATGACCTTAGCTGTTGGTGGGAAGTAAAACTCTGACTCTTCTCACTCGTAGTTCCAGTTATCCCTATATTGAGGATAATTTATGGAGTTTTTTTTCTGACGTTAACAAGAAAAGTTAAGTTGTGTGTACTCATTAGAATAACCTCATTGAGATCCCCTCATGGTGTATCACATTCATGTGAAATTTAGATATGACTATATTACAGAAATCACTTTTTTAAATGTTCAAACGGCCATAACTCTAGAAGTAGGTTAGCCAGAGTTATGGGTCTTGTGTTGTGCACCTTGTCTCCTGATGTTTTACATTTGAGGGAAGTTTCATCAAACTGCCTGGAACAGTTTCCAGCTTACAGAATGGACACAAGTACAATTGGTCGAAATGGCTTTTTTCAATATTTACTATGTTCAAAGGGCCGTAACTCCAAAAGTAGGTAGTCAAGTTCCACATCTTGTGTTCTGCACATTGTCTTATGGTGCTTTACATCTATGAGAAATTTCATGAAAATATCTCAAACAGTTTTCAACAAACAGAGCGGACACGAGTACATGGTAGATATGGTGATGTTCAAGGTTCAAAGAGCAATAACTCCAAAAGTTAGGAAAATCAGAGTTACAGTTCATATGTTATGCACGTCGTCTCAAGGTGCTTTACATTTTTATGAAGCTTCATGAAAGTTTCTCAAAGGGTATCAGACTTACATAACAGTTCTCAAAAAAATTTCTCAAAGGGTATCAAACTTCTGTTACGTTTGTTTCAACTTTTCGTGGTCTACCTGGTGATTTTCTTTAGCTCAGGCTTACAGTGAGTGGAACAAGCTACGAGCCCTCATCTTTAACCTTTGACCTGCTGAATATTCAATTAAGCCTCACTCATTTCTGACTTTGAACCAATCAGATTACTTGATGCAGCTTATTTCTACATATTCATAAACTGAATGTCAAACTGTGTAGAACCTGATCAGATGGCTTCTTCAGAAGCCATCTGATCTGGATCTACACTGTTTGCAAAGATAGGGCTTGTCGCCTACAGCAGGGTACAGGTTAATTCATCACAGTAATTCAATTTTATTTGTATTCAGTTTGCTCTAATTTGTATGTTATACTGTGATGGTCTATTGATGGAGTTAGTTACCTTCAAGTGATTTGTTTGTTTGATTTGAGGTTTAATGTCCGTGTCAACACTGTAAAAGTCATTTTAGAGACGTTGCTTCCAATTTTGTGGGACTTTTACCTGACATTGAGATGAAATGACATCTCAAGCCCTGTCGCCCAATGAAACCAATAGGGTTTATAAGCATGGACGGTCCGACTCGCACCCCTTTGCCAGGGCGGGCTTAGATCCTCTAAGCGGCTTACCAGTACTCGTGTGCGGGTCGGTTTCAGCTCTGCGTGGAAGCATCATGCAGCCCATCTATTTCTTCAAGCCCCGATGGGCGGGGGCCACTACCTTGAGGTGAACCAACGATTTTGTGTGTTGTAAATAATATTAGAACCTAGAGTGAACGCTGGGCCCACAGAATCAAATTAAACTCCCCAGTGGTTCTTGCTACAGACAGTCCTAAGTCGGTTGTTCTTATATTGTTTATTTTAATGTAGCTTTGTTGGATTTTCCGACGGGGCTCCTCATGTTGTATGTGCTTATGGTTGTGTATTATTATCATTATTTATTTGATTTTCATTAACCCTTTGTATGAGGGAAGCCCCTAAAGGGGTACCTTAGCAAACAGTGCAAGACCAGATCAGACGCCGCAGAATGCGGCGTCTGATCATGGCTTGCACTATTTGCTAACACAGGTTTCCTTCAAAAATAGACTGAAAAAAACAACAAGAGGGCCCAGAGGGCCCTGGTTCGCTCACCTGATCCAATGTATAACAAGTGGGCCCCGGGCAGGGTCAATTTTGGCCCCAGGGCTATAATTTGAACAATCTTGGTAGAGGTCCACAAGATGAAGCTTCATATCGAATATGAAAGACCTGGGCTTTCTGGTTTCAGAGAAGAAGATTTTAAAGGTTTACCCTGCATATAGAAGTGTATGTAAAAAAAGATTTTCCCTATATAAGTCTATGTTAAACCAAAGGGCCCCGGAGCAGGGGCATTTTTGGCCCCAGGGCTATAATTTGAACAATCTTGGTAGAGGTCCACTAGCTGAAGCTTCATAACAAATATCAAAGACCTAGGCCTTGTGTTTCAGAGAAGATGATTTTTAAAGATTTTCCCTATATAAGTCTATGTAAAACCAAAGGGCCACATGGCGGAGGCATTTTTGGTCTCTGGGCTATAATTTGAACAATCTTTATAGAGGTCCACTAGCTGAAGCTTCATAACAAATATCAAGACCTAAGCCTTGTGGTTTCAAAGAAGAAGATTTTTCAAGATTTTCCCTATATACATCTATGTAAAACCAAAGGGCCCCGGAGCGGGGGCATTTTTGGCCCCAGGGCTATAATTTGAACAATCTTTGTAGAGGTCCACAAGATGAAGCTTCATACCAAATATCAAAGACCTGCATGGGCCTTGCAGTTTCAGAGAAGAAGATTTTTCAAGATTTTCCCTATATAAGCCTATGTAAAACAAAAGGGCCCTGGTGCGGGGGCATTTTTGGCCCCAGCACTATAATTTGAATAATCTTGTTAGGGGTCCACTACATGAAGCTTCATACCAAATATCAAAGACCTGGGCCTTGCGGTTTCAGAGAAGAAGATTTTTCAAGATTTTCCCTATATAAGCCCATGTAAAACCAAAGGGCCCCCATGTGGGGGGCATTTTTAGCTCCAGCACTATAATTTAAACAATTTTGGTAGGGGTCCACTAGATGAAGCTTCATACCAAATATAAAAGACCTGGGCCTTGCGGTTTCAGAGAAGAAGATTTTTAAAGATTTTCCCTATATAAGCCTATGTAAAACAAAAGGGCCCTGGTGCGGAGGCATTTTTGGCCCCAGCACTATAAGTTGAACAATCTTGGTAGGGGTCCACTAGATGAAGCTTCATACCAAATATCAAAGACCTGGGCCTTGCGGTTTCAGAGAAGAAGATTTTTCAAGATTTTCCCTATATAAGCCCATGTAAAACCAAAGGGCCCCCGTGCGGGGGCATTTTTAGATCCAGCACTATAATTTGAACAATCTTGGTAGGGGTCCAATAGATTAAGCTTCATACCAAATATCAAAGACCTGGGCATTGCGGTTTCAGAGAAGAAGATTTTTAAAGATTTTCCCTATATAAGCCCATGTAAAACCAAAGGGCCCCCGTGCGGGGGCATTTTTGGCCCCAGCACTATTATTTGAACAATCTTGGTAGGGGTCCACTAGATGAAGCTTCATACCAAATATCAAAGACCTGGGCCTTGCGGTTTCAGAGAAGAAGATTTTTTAAGTTTGCGGTGAAAAAAATCTATTTTTGGCTACTGTGACCTATATGTGCAACGGACCGGAACCATTTGAACAACTTTGAAAGGGGACCACCTATGGAACATTCCTGTGAAGTTTGGTCAAAATACGATCAGTGGTTTAGGAGGAGATGTCGTTTGAAGAAAAGTTTACGGATGCACGCACGCACAGACGCACGACGGACAAAAAGTGATCCCAAAAGCTCACCTTGTCAATACGTGACAGGTGAGCTAAAAAAGGCCTGACACCTCTTATACAACAGAATGATGGACTTGTCCAACATATAGCAGTGGAGTGTGTGTGTGTGAATTCGGGTTTAACATCGCTTTCAACAATTTTTCAGTCATATCACGACGGTGTCTGGTTGCGACAGGGAGCTCAATGCTCACGTTTATAGTGCTGCCTCACTGAAGTATCATGTCCCAGACACATTACATGATACCATACCCAGTCACATTATCCTGACACTGGGTCGACCAGTCCTAGTCTACCCCGTAAATCTGAGTGCCAAGTGAGGAGCAGCTAGTACAATTTTTTAACGATTTTGGTATGTTGCGGCTTGGGATCGAACCCGTGACCTCCCGTTCCCCGGAGCAGACACTCTACCAACTGAGCTATCGGGGCTGGTCATATAGCAGTGGAAGTATCCACTTGTATACAATTGGTTGCACCTCTTGTGGAGAAGATGGGGCTGGTTGCTGTGCTGCAATTTGTTTTTTCCTTTTTTGCTTTCCTCATTGTTAGTTACTCTTCCGCCCAGTGCCTTTGGTAGGCTGTAACCTTTGATTGTGGCTTTTTCTGGGTATCTATTCTATATTTTGTTTAACCCTTATCTTGCTGTTCACGACAACCCCTACCTTTGCAAACAGTGTAGATCCAGATCAGATGGCTTCTGGAGAAGCCATCTGATCAGGATCTACACTGTTTGGCATTCAGTTTATGATTTTGTAGCAATAAATTACATCAAGTAATTTGATTGGTTGATAGACAGAAATGAGTGTGGCTTAAATGAATATTCAGCAAGATAAGGGTTAATGGAGCAGGCACAAAATTATGTGGTACTACGGACAGACACTCAAACTCAACTTTTTGTGTGTGTGTGTGTGGGGGGGGGGGGGGGGGCATAGTAAGATAACTATTTCAAAATTTCATCTGCTGAAAAATACTCTGCATGCAGAGCATTAATATGTCACTATTTAAAAGGTTGAAGGTTCTATTCAGTACCAAATGGGTTTAAAGATTAATAATGGCAGCTGTTTATTTCACATCAGCATTTTACTAATGAATTTTTCTTGTCCTGATTCATATGCAGAGACGGAGGTAAAATAGTTAATCCTGTACTAGTTGCCAATAAGAACAGTTACCTGGTACATTTCGTACTACTGATCATACATAACAGTCTGTTATACTGACAATTACCAATCTTAACTAGAATCGTTCAGTCGATGGCATGCCATCGCATAACTCCATTTGATATACATGTATTACAAGACAAAGTTCTGAAAACTTTGATTTCTGACCCTCAACCACACCCCTGGGCCCCTTCCCCCTGGTCCAGTCCCCAGGAGCTCCTCCCCTGGCCCTGCCCCCACAAGGAGGAGATCAAAATTTCCGAAAGGAGTCATGCACTCTCTAGACCAAAGATCTATCAGTTCCAAAGGTTTCAAGTTTCTATCTCTCACGGTCTAGGAGGAGTTATCCGGTAATCGTTATGGAGAGGGTATGGTTTTTTTTTTTTACCTCTGGTGACCACAACAACCGCAGGGTCAAATTTTGACTGCAATATGTATTCTACTCATCATGCCATTTGATTTGATGTTACATGACCACGATCTGAAAACTTTGATTTTTGACCCCCAGGACCCCTCCCCCTGACCCTGCCCCCAGGGTTAGGGTCAAAATTCCTAAAGTGTCATGCACTCGTCAGACAAAAGATCTATCATTTCCCAAGATTTCAAGTTTGTATCTCTGAAGGTCTAGGGGGAGTTATCCGGAAAGGAGGACGTACAGTTGCACGGATGGCCAAGACTGTTACAATATCCCCACTTTTTCTTGGAAAAGTGTGAGGATAATAAAATGCATGAAGTGCTACTGTGTGTGTGTTCTAAGATGAAAGTTGAGACCAATCTCTAAAACTGCCAGTTGCAGATAGAGCAAGAGAGGTCACAGAAAGAAGCTCTGCTGGTGATGCCTTATAACCCTTTAAGTACCGGAAACCCCAAAACGGGTACCCTGGCAAACAGTGCAGGCCCAGATCAGACGTCGCAGAACGTGGCGTCTGATCAGGGCCTCCACTGTTTGCTAAAAGTTCAGTCATTTTCCAAACAAATTTTGATTACAACACAACCGGACACCCCTAAATTTTAAAATGAACACCTGCTTTATACAAGGAGGAAGAATCCATTTGGAACAAAAAAATTCTGGCTTTGCGCTGAGCATGTTTCTCCTCGGCTTCACTGATTTTTTTTGCCTCATATTCATTAGTGTCCCTTCTGAGGAGGTCTCATCACTTTGTACGGTCCTTATCCATTTTTACCCATGACTCTGGTATGTTTAAACCCCTGAGCCGGCCCCCGCCCATCGCGGCTTGAAGAAATAGATTGGCTGCATCATGCTTCCACGCAGAGCTGAAACTGACCACACACAAGTACTGGTAAACCGCTTAGAGGATTTAAGCCTGCCCAGGCAAAGCGGTGCAAGTCGGACTTGCCATGCTTATAAACCCTACTGGTTTCATTGGGTGACAGGACTCAAGATATCATTTCATCTCAATGTCGGATAAAAGTCCCACAAAATTGGAAACAACATCTCCAAAATGACTTATACAGTGTTGACCGGGAAGCTAACCCTCAAATCAAACAAAAACATTTCCCTGAGAGAGGCTATGAGGTTTTCTTTGCATCGCTTCTTTTGACCACTATTCGAGCATTTATGACATAATACATGTACTGTCAATGAGGACTGGTTAAGTGTGTATTCTTCAAAGTTTCCGACAGGATCTTGACCCAGGGGTCTCATGGCAGCATGTTAGCCTTTGTTCTGCTGAATACATTAATTTTGCCACACCCATTTCTGACTATCAAGCAGTCAAATCGCTTGCTAAGATGCATTATTACTTCAATTCACAAACGGAATGGCAAACAGGGTAGATCCCGATCAGGTGGCTTCTTCTAAAGCCACCTGATTTCAGAAGCCATCTGGGCCCAGTTGTTCAAAGCATCGTTAGCTTAACAAGCTCGTTAGTGATCATATTGTTAACTGTTCTAGCAAGTTTAATATCTAAAATTTTGTTATTTTTGCTGAAAAAATTTTAGCAGCTTTTGCATATGCAAAAGCTGCTCACATTTTTTCAGCAAAAATTTTAGCATATTTGCCACATTTAACAATACGTTAACTAACAACGTCGTTAGTTTTGAACAACTGGCCCCAGATCTACTGTTCTGCCTTGTTCACCAAGACAAGGTTTAGCCCTTGTCCTGCTGACAACGACAACCACTACCTTTGCAAACAGTGTGGAAGAAGCCATCTGGGGCCGGTTGTTCAAAACTAACGACGTCGTTAGTTAATGTATCGTTAAAACTTTGATCATTAAATATGGCAAATACGCCAAAATTTTTGCTGAAAAAAATGTGCGCAGCTTTTGTGGATGCAAAAGCTGCTCACTTTTTCCAGCAAAAATACCAAATTTTTTGATATTTTTCTTGCTAGAACAGTTAACAATTGGACCACTAACGAGCTCGTTAAGCTAACAATGCTTTGAACAACTAGCCCCTGATCTGGATCTACACTGTTTGTCATGCAGTTTGTGAATTGAGCGAATACACTATATCAATTAATTTGATTGGTTGACAGTCAGACATGGGTGTGGCAAAATTAATTCATTCAGTAGGATAAGGGTTAAAGGTAATGCTGTACAAATATCACAAACCATTATATGAAAAGAATCTGCTACAGGATTGCTGACATATGGGACTGTCAAAAATTGTGACACAAAACTTTGAGGTAAATGCTAATACCAACAAACAAATGCGTCCCTGCCCATTTTGGGCTTGGAGAAATAGTTTGGGCTGGATGGTGCTTCTGTGCAGAGTGAAAACAGATGGAACTTAAGTTAAAGTACTCGTAATCGGCTTAAGCCTGTCCAGAGAAAGTGGTAAGAGTCAGCCCGCTCCTTAAGGAACGGTCCAACTTGCACCATTTTTCCAGGACAGGGAAATAGACCTTCTAAGTGTGTACTCTGTATGCCACAGGGCATGAAAAAGAAACTTAAAATGAGGCGAAAAGTATCAATAAGTCAAATAAATGGGTAAAAACCTGCAAATACTGAAAGAAATGTCTGCCAAAATCAACAGATAGTAGTGCCAAAATGATAACTAAGGTAAAAACCAGATTTCATATTCATCATGCATGTTTATTTTAGCTTCTTCTATAAATATAATATTTGCTTATCTTCAGTTGGAACCTCTCAGAGCTAGGCCAAACTTACTGAACACGTAAGTTTAGTGCAATCTGTCATTAACCCTTTTTGTACCAAATGGAATCTTCCTCCTTATATATAGCATGAGTCCATTTCAAAATTTAGGGGTGTCAGGTTGTGTTTTCTTCAAAATTTATTAGGAAAATGGCTGAACTTTTTGCAAACAGTATAGGCCCTGATCAGACGCCGCGTTCTGCGGCGTCTGATCTGGGCCTGCACTGTTTGCCACGGTACCCGGAACTAAACGGGTTAAAGGCCTGTTTACACTAAGAGGTAGTTCTAACAAGTACCCAATACCTTTGTTTTTGAGCCAGAATAAGGAAAATGAAATCCCACTTTTCTTTATATAAAGTTGGGTTCACAGGGGTGGTAATTACACAGAATTGTTAACCTAATTTTAACCCTTATCTTGCTGAATATTCATTTAAGCCGCACCCATCTCTCTCTATTATCCAATCAAATTACTTGATGTAATTTATTGCTACAAATTCATAAACCGATTGCCAAACAGTGTAGATACTGATCAGATGGCTTCTTCAGAAGCCATCTGATCTGGATCTTCACTGTTTGCAAAGATAGGGGTTGTCGTGAACAGCAAGATTTATAAGGGTTAATATAAGATATTTGATAAGCAGTACAATTGCTTGCAACACAGCCTACTGTTTGTTTGTTTGTTTATATTGGCGTTTAATGGCCCAGTCAACACTATTTTAGGTCATTTTTTGAGTCAGTCAGTTTACCTATCCACACTTTTCCTGGGCAAGCTTATACGTAAGTGTTTAACCAGTAGAGTGCACATCCTTTCGGCAGAAACTGACAACTGCCCTTCAAGGGAGAGAATGACCGTAGAAAAGATTTTATGATCAATCTCCATGAAAGAATGTTGCCGACCCCGGCAGGTATCGTACCCGCGTGCTCCTGATCACCAGTCAGACGCGCATTCTACTGAGCTACCGAGGCCGGTGCACAGCTTACTGTAAAAATTCTAACAAGAGGACCATGATGGTCCTGTATCGCTCACCTGAGTCTATTCATCACCTTTCTTTTTTGATCCCACATGACCCATATTCAAACATATTCAAGATTTTATTAAGGCAAACATTCTTGGCACGTTTCATGAAGCTTGAACCAAAAATTCAGTCTCTAGTATGATTTGACCAATTCTGTTTGTTTGATTTGAGGTTTATACTATTTAGGTCATTTTGGAGACGTTGCTTCCAATATTGTGGGACTTTTATCCGACATTGAGATGAAAGGTACGCCCCGACATGTCTGACTGCATTTATATTTCTGCAGCCTGAAGGTTGATTTCAATCATTTCTAATCTGTAGCATGCTTATGGTGGGGAAATTATGAAATAAAAGTAGGTCGAGTGATGACAATGTTTTTTCTAAAAATAGCCAAAAGAACTTTGACCATGGTCCAAACATCCTGAAAGTCTGAATTGCTTGAGATATTGTATTATCATACAGAATATATGTTTAAAGTAATAATAACCCCTAAAAGGCGGGAAAACCCTGAAAGGGTAGCCTGGCAAACAGCATAGGCCCAGATCAAACGTTGCAGAACGTGGCATCTGATCAAGGTCTGCACTGTTTGCTAACAGCATTTTCTTTCAAATAAAATACCCCTCCTGACCAAGGTATTACAAAAAGAGGACAATTCTGAGCAAGTTTGATGATGATTGGACTAGAACTGTGGCCTCTAGAGTGTTAACAAGGTTTTTCTATGATTTAACCTACTGACCTACTTTTTGACCCCACATGACCCATATTCGAATTTGACCTAGAAATTGTCAAGATGATCATTCTGATCAAGTTTGATGATAATTAGACTAAAATTGCAGTCTCTAGAGTGTAAACAAGGTTTTTCTATGATTTGACCTACTTGTATCCCCACATGACCCATATTCGAATCTTACCTAGATATTGTAGAGATGATCATTCTGAGCAAGTTTGATGATGATTTGACCAAAACTGTGGCCTCTAGTGTTAACAAGGTTTTTCTATGATTTTACCTACTGACCTACTTTTTGACCAGACATGACACATATTCTACCTTGACCGAGATATTGTCAGGATGATCATTTTGAGCAAGTTTGAGGATGATTGGACCAAAACTGTGGCCTCTAGAGTGTCAACAAGGTTTTTCTATGATTTGACCTGCTGACCTATTTTTTGGCCGACATGACCCATATTCGAACTTGACCGAGATATTGTCAGAATGATCATTCTGAGCAAGTTTTGGGATGATTGGACCAAAACTGTGGCCTCTAGAGTGCTAACAAGGTTTTTCTGTGGTTTGACCTACTGATCTACTTTTTGACCCGAAATGTCCCATATTCCAGCTTGACTGAGATATTGTCAGAATGATCATTCTGAGCAAGTTTGAGGATGACTGGACAAAAACTGTGGCCCCTAGAGTGTTAATAAGGTTTTTCTATGATCTGACCTACTGACCCACTTTTTGACCTGAAATGACCCATATTCAAACTTGGCCGAGATATTGTCAGGATGAACATTCTGACCAAGTTTGAGGATGATTGGACCAAAACTGTGGCCTGTAGAGTGTAAACAAGGTTTTTCTATGATTTGACCTACTGACCTACTTTTTGACCCGACATGACCCATATTCAAACTTGACCGAGATATTGTCAGGATGATCATTCTGAGCAAGTTTGAGGATGATTGGACCAAAATGTGGCCTCTAGAGTGCTAACAAGGGTTTTCAGTGGTTTGACCTACTGACCTACTTTTTGACCCAACATGACCCATATTCAAACTAGACCAAGATATTATCAAGATGATCATCCTGAGCAAGGTTGAAGATGATTGGACCAAAATTGTGGCCTCTAGAGTGTTGACAAGGTTTTCCTTTGATTTGACCTGGTAACCTATTTTTTTACCCGAAATGACCCATATTCAAACTTGACGATATATTGTCATGATGATCATTCTGACCAAGTTTGATGATGATTGGATCAAAACTGTGGCCTCTAGAGTGTTAAAAAGAAAAGTTTACGCATGCACAATGAACAACAAACGACGCACAACGACGCCGGACATCTCACAGTCACCAAAGCTCACCATGACCTTCGGACAGGTGAGCTAAAAATTCGGACACCTGGAGGACTAAGTGCTATACATCTCCAAACATTTTAACATATTTGTTTCATGATCCAGCATTAGGAGTCCAAAAGGTGCAGAGGGAATGGCACACACTGTAGACCCTGATCAGGAGCAGTCTGATCTGGGTCTGCACTCTTAATTAGGATCATTACAGTACATGAGCAAAACTTTATTTTCAAAATATCTAGCCTAAAGAATATAAGAATCTTACATGGATAGAAAAATCCATTCCTTGGGATCACTGACCAGCATCACTCGGCAAGCCTCCTGATGCGGGACAGTGATCCAGAGGGATGGAATTTTCTATCTACCCCTCAGACCCATGTAAGATTCTTTTTCTTGCATACCTTTCATTTTTAAGACTGGAGTGTTTGTAATGCAGTTACTTCAATTTGTCTACGTCAGCCATATTTTGATGACAATAATGCCAATAGTAACTTCAAACTTAATGATGGCATGCATGACTTCCTATGCACATCAAACACAAGAAAGACCCCTCCATGGTGTAGTGGTTATGCTACTTGCCTTGAAAACCAGGGGTCGCAGGATCGATCCCAGGCTTCTCCAGACTTTCGGATGAGTCTTTAAACCGAGGTCCCCGTCTCCATATGACCTTAGCTGTTGGTGAGAAGTAAAACTCAAACACTCAAATAAAATATAAACTGTATGTACACTCGGGCTTCAGAAGCCTCCATGGTGTAGTGGCTATGCTACTCGCCTCATAAACCAGGGGTCATGGGTTCGATCATGGGTTTCTCCAGCCTTTTAGGTGAGTATTTAAACCAAGGTCCCATCTCCGTATGACCTTAGCTGTTGGTGGGACATAAAACTCAAAAACACACACACACTAGGGCTTCAATGCCTAACCATGCAACCAGTCAGCCAAATACAGGCAGGTATGAAAAAGCTTCAGCTCAATTGGGCACAACAAAATCTCTCTTCAGACTACCATTATGACAACACACCCATTTTTTTTTTTTTGGGGGGGGGGGGGTTTGGTTTTACGGCCCTTTCAAGATTATTTCACTCATATCGAGCCAATCGTTAGTCAGAGGTAGGCGAAAACCGGAGTACCCGGAGAAAAACCACCTGGCCTTCCGTTGCAAAACTTGGCGTCTCACATATGACCTGAGCGAGGCTCGACCCACAGCGGTGAGAGACCTAATGATCAAGAGTCAGCGCTCTTAACCACTAGGCCATGGACGCCCTTTGCAAAAACACCCATGTGACTTATTGCGTTCTTTCATCTCCAAAATTACTTTTCTGATGAAATTTTGTGATATTTTTCTTATTTGTTCTCCAAACATAGGCTGCGGGTACTGGTTAGAACCGCCTATGCCTAGGAACAGAAATAAGAAAAATATTTATACGTCGCAAACCTCTATAATATAAAATAGGGAATAAGGGGTGTTCATTGCACGATTGCACGGACTTGTTATCACGACAGGTATGCAAATGTGCTGAATCTGCTGACTGATCTACAGGTCACAACCTGTTCAATACTATAATGTTATTAATCAGGTAATTTCGTATTGGCCCAGGTACAGGTCCGAGGTCTGCTGCATTGGCCCCGAGGCCGAAGGCGTGGGGCCAATGCAGCTGACCGAGGCCCTGTAACTGGGTCAATACGAAATTACTTGATTAATGACAATTTTATTAATTGACACAATTAAAAAAACATGCTTATTGATTTTTTGACCTCACTTGACCTCAGTTAACCCTTATCTTGCTGTTCGCGACAACCCCTATCTTTGCAAACAGTGTAGATCCAGATCAGCTGGCTTCTGAAGAAGCCATCTGATCAGGATCTACACTGTTTGGCATTCAGTTTATGAATTTGTAGCAATAAATTACATCAAGAAATTTGATTGGTTCAAAGTCAGATATGGGTGCGGCTTATCTGAATATTCAGCAAGAGAAGGGTTAATATTGGTTAACCTGGCGTTAATATGGATGACCTGTGATCAATACAGGAATAGTCAATTAATAATAGCCTGTTCAATACAGTCCAACCTGTATTAAGCAACCACCTTTGGGATATTCAAAAAGTGCTTGCTTAAGACAGGTGCTTGCTTAACACAGGTGAATTTTTATGCATTTTCCTTTTATGGGAACTGAATACCTGCTTGCTTAAGACAGGTTGCTTGCTTAATAAAGGTGGTCACTAAGACAGGTTTTACTGTACTTGCCTCATCATTATTGGTCCCTTTAAAATTATACACAGCCTGAACTCTTTTTGGGGTCTGTCCTGGCTCCACCATCATCTGCAGCCCCGGGGGTTTAGGGGGCAACTCCGGTTTCTTCTGACTGGCTGAGGCTGCCGCCGAAACGTAGGACTCTATCACAGTTGCTGTGGCTGTTGCCCGGCTTGGGAATATGTTAGCTATTGGCTCATAGTCATTCTCCACTGTCTGGCGCCCAGCGGGAAAGTCATGATCAAACGCCTTACCTGAAAAAAATGCAAGAGAACCATTCTTTTGTTAGGCAACTCAATTTAACCCTTATCTTGCTGTTCACGACAGCCCCTATCTTTGGAAACAGTGCAGATCCAGATCAGATGGCTTCTGAAGAAGCCATCTGATCAGGATCTACACTGTTTAGCATTCAGTGTATGAATCTGCAGCAATAAATTACATCGAGTAATTTGATTGGCTGATAGACAGAAATGGGTGGGGCTAAACTGAATATTCAGCAAGAGAAGGGTTAAAACATGGAAAAGCTGAGCGCCTGATGTTTGTGGATATACAGTGAAATTCTGCTATTTTAAGACTAAATCTGTTTTTATAGGTGCATTATTGAGCTATCCAGAAAAAATGCTTCCAAAAATAAAATATATATACCGTATTCGCCCTAATTATCGCACCGTGTGCTTAGTTTTTTCAAAATCGTGTCAAAAAAATCGTGGTAAAAAATCTACCTAATTAGCGCACACTTGATACGAAAACAATAGCTTCCGAGATGATGCATACTGATATATAATGGGACAGAAAAGGATACTTAAGCATTGCCTTCACTGTTGAAGAAATAACAGCAAGTTTTTATTGATTTACTGTGAGAACTTTGAGAGGAGGCTACTGTAAAGTGTGCGCTTATGCATTTCCTTTTCAAAAATAGCTTTGATGTGCGCTTATAGGAGCATGCGCAGTTATTAGGGCGAATACGGTAGCCGGTATTTTTCTTTAAAACAATACAAATGAATACATTTTATGCAAAAATGCGAACAATTATGATGACAGATAAACAAGTTTGAGAGGGATTCCCTAACTAGGTTTCGAACACTAGTTAGATCTATTTTTAGTTCGTGACAAAAATAAAAACCTCCATATATGACGTTATACCACGTTCATTTTTGGCCTTGTTTGCTTAGGCCATGCCTGAATCTGAAAAAAATATGACGCTGAATACCATGCCATAAGTAACGACACTCAGAGACGATACCGTGGCCATGAATATGTAAAGTGATTTATTTTTAGAACAGAAATTCCGAATACATGTTCAGATCGAAGGGTAAACACGAATGAAAACGACCATTTTCACAAAGTTCTGAAGCTGTATTTGGCTCCAAAAGTGTACACGTGACAAAGGAGTATGCATTGAAGATGAAAACCAGAAAAAAAAATTTGAGACCCGGTAGCTCAATAATGCACCTTTAAAAGCTCATTGAGAAGGTTTCAGTCATTCTTTATTTGTGTTTTCAATACCCAGTGTCTCCTGATAAGAGACCACCTTTGGGAGTGTTCAAAAGTGGTCTTAAAGACCACTTTTGAACAGTCCAAAAGGTAGTCTTACTGTAGGAATTTTACTGTACGATTCTAATCATCAAAGCATTGACAGCACTGCAAGGTGGTTTTATTCTTCTTGAGTCTAGGCCTGTATCTGGACTAAGACCATTTTGTTGAACTCTTTAATTCTGGGTCCAGTTGATCAAAGCATCATTAGCTTAACCCTTGTCCTGCTGAGCCCAGATATGCCTTATTTTCCAAACAATGAAGATCCAGATCAGATGGCTTCTGACGAAGCCATCTGATCAGGATCTACATTGTTTGCCATTCAGATTGTGAATTTGTTGCAATAATTTGCATCAAGTAATCTGATTGGTTGATAATCGGTAGTGGGTGTGGCATATATGAATATTCAGCAGGACAAGGGTTAATGAGCCTGTTAGTGGTCAAATTGTTAACTGTTCTAGTAACTATAATATCTAATACTCCGATATTTTTGCTGAAAACAGTGTGCAGCTTATGCTACTTATATAATAATTTTCTTGAGCAAAAATGAGTATATGCTAAAGCTAATCACATTTTTTCAGCAAAAATACTGGTATACTTGCTGTATTACATGATCAAAGTTTTAACGATTTGTTAACTTACGATATTGTTAGTTTTGAACAACTGGCCCCTGAACTTTACCTCTGCCACCTGTTACTAGAGAGGATTTCAGAGATACAATGGTCCTGTCATTTCAGACTTCATTTGCTTATTGAAATTTCTCACAGATTTAATCAAATTAATAAGGAAACAGCTGTTAGCCCTTGTCTTGCTGTTCAGGACAAGCCCTATCTTTGCAAACATTGTAGATCCAGATCAGATGGCTTCTGAAGAAGCCTTATCTTGCTGTTCACAACAACCCCTATCTTTGCAAACAGTGTAGATCCAGATCAGATGGCTTCTGAAGAAGTCTTATCTTGCTTTTCACGACAACCCCTATCTTTGCAAACAGTGTAGATCCAGATCAGATGGCTTCTGAAGAAGCCATCTGATCAGGATCTACACTGTTTGGCATTCAATTTATGAATTTGTACGAATAAATTACACCAGGTAATCTGATTGGTTCAAAGTCAGAAATGGGTGTGGCTTAACTGAATATTCAGCAAGAGAAGGGATAGGATACATGCCTTAACCCAATGTCCTGCTTAACAGATTAATTTTGCCACATTCATTTCTGATTGACACTAGTTTTTAAGGCGAATGGACACTAAAAAGCACCTAGGGGCTACCCCCACATTCATTTACTTAATGTAATCAACCAATCAAATTACTTGATATAATGTATTCATTCAAATTCACAACCAAAATGACATACAGCTTAGATCCTCATCTGATGGCTAGCCATCTAGTCTGGATCTACACTGTTTGCAAAAGTAGAGGTTAGCATGTTCAGCAGGACTAGAGTGCATGTGTTTAACCAACTGCATGTGGGAAACCCCTAAAGGGGTACCTAGACAAACAGTGCAGGCCCAGATCAGATGCCACAGAATGCGGCGTCTGATCAGGGCCTACACTGTTTGCTAACAGAATTTTCCATCAAAAAATTAATAAAAACAAAAAAATAGGCCGGACACCCCTTTTATGACAAATGGACTTGTCCAACATATAGCAATGGAAGAGTCCACTAGTATATACAATGGGCTAATGAATGAATAAGATCATTTCAAGCTTGATTTTCTTCTTGATATATCACACAGGCTTGATTAAATAAATAAGGAAACAGCTGTTTTAACTCTTTTTGTACCAAATGGAATCTTCCACCTTATATATAGCATTAGTCTATTACAAAATCTAGGGTGTCAGGTTGTGTTTTCTTCAAAATTTATTGGAAAATGGCTGGACTTTTTGCAAACAATTTAGGCCCTGATCAGACGCCGCATTCTGCGGCGTCCGATCTGGGCCTGCACTGTTTGCCAGGGTACCCGTTTTGGTTAATGGAAAGAATTTACTCCTCAGGAGCAAATTCTTTCCTTTTAGAGTTTTCTCCTATTGACATGGGAGACAAAAATACTTTTGCAGGTGTTGCATCCCCTGAAGGTGTTCCCATTCCCCTTAAATAAATAAGGAAACAGCTGTTTTGATACAATTAATTAAGTACATGTCTTAATCATTATTTAATAATTGGATAAAAAAACAACATATTTTTATCAAAGTACACACAATGTAGTTAAACACTTTGTCGCTCACCAAGATCAGTGAGGCCTGGCAAAATATCAGGCCTGATCAGAATCCAAACTGTTTGCACTTTGATGGTATTCCTGAAAGTTTGTTTGTTTGTTTGGATTGGAGTTTAACGGCCCAGTCAACACTATTTAGGTCATTTTTGAGCCGGTCAGTTAACCTATCCACACTTTCCTGGGCAGGCTTATACGTAAGCGGTTAACCAGTACAGTGCACATTCTTTCGCCAGAAACTGACAACTGCCCTTCTTGAATCAGCGGAAGGGAGAGAATGACCGTAGAAAAGATTTCATGATCAATCTCCACGAAAGAATGTTGCCGACCCCGGCGGGAGTCGAACCCGCGTCCTCCTGATCACCAGTCAGACACGCATCCGACTGAGCCAACGAGGCCGGCGTATTCCTGAAAGTCTATTTTGAAAAAAATTAACTTTCAAAAAAACCCATAGGCGAAAATAAAGCATGCAAAACTACCAAACATGCAAAGAGTTAACAAAAAAATTCATGGTCATCATTGTATGTGTATAGATTACCGCAATGATCCTAAGTATTGGGACAGATAAGCCAAAGAAAACAGTGCAGACCCAGATCAGACTGCTCTTCTGATCAGGGTCTACACCATTTGCCATCCCATTTCCATTGTATTTGGCCTCCTTTCTGGATTGCGAAAAAAGCTTGTTAACTCTTATCCTGCTGTTCATGACAATCCTTTTCTTTGCAAACAGTGTAGATCCAGATCAGATGGCTTCTTCAGAAGCCATCTGATCAGGATCTACACTGTTTGACATTCTATTTATGAATTTGTAAGAATAAATAACATCAAGTAATCAAATTGGTTCAAAGTCAGAAATGGGTGTGGCTAAACTGAATATTCAGCAAGAGAAGGATTAATATTTTAGGAGAATTTCAGCAAGTCTTTAACCCTTATCTTGCTGAATATTCATTTAAGCCGCACCCATTTCTGTCTATCAACCAATCAAATTATTTGGTGTAATCTATTGCTACAAATCCATAAACTTAATGCCAAACAGTGTAGCTCCTGATCAGATGGCTTCTCCAACCATGTGATAATCTTCTACCGGACTTTCTTAACCCTTCTCTGGCTGAATATTCAGTTAAGCCACACCCATTTCTGACTTTGAACCAATCAGATAACTTGGTGTAATTTATTCCTACAAATTCATAAAATGAATGTCAAACAGTGTAGATCCTGATCAGATGGCTTCTTCAGAAGCCATCTGATCTGGATCTACACTGTTCAGAAGCCATCTGATCTGGATCTACAGTGTTTGCGTCCTGAACAGCAGGATAAGAGTTAAGGCTGAGCCTGGAATTCTACCTGTTTTAACTCCAGGACAGATTCACACATGAAAGAAACAATGTTTTGCTCAATTTACAACATAAAAACAAATCAGATCTGTGCAAAGACCCATGTCTCCTTCTTTTATCCCCACCATCTTGGATACAGTATCTAAAATGGGCTAATATTTCTTTCAAGCTGATGAAATATACTTTTGAACAGAAAATATTATTTATCAATAGGATCAGTGTTTTTTGTGCCAAATACCAGAAATATATCAGTAGTGATAGGAGAAAATCTGCTTTATAAAATGGCTCAGATCAGCAGTCTGTATGGATGTGATAGGTAGAGCTAGATAACAGACATTGTTGCTTTTCCTAGAGATTTTTTTTTTATGTCTGTTTCACGACCCTTTCAAGATTATTCTACATCTCAATCTAGCCGGCAAGAACCAGTTTACCCGAAGAAAAACACCACAAAACTTGGCATCTCACGTGATCTGCCTCAGCTAGCTCGAAATGGCATCGAGTTAGGCTCGAACCCAAAGCAGTAAGTTACTTAATGGTTAAAAGTCATGCAGCGCTCTTTAATAAACCAGAAGGTACGGGAGCTAGCTAGGCCCATTTTCTTAACCCTTGATGTACCAAATGGAATCTTCCTCCTTATATAGCAGGAGTCCATTTCAAAATTTAGGGGTGTCAGGTTGTGTTTTCATCAAAATTTATTTGGAAAATAACTGCACTTTTAATACACAGTGGAGGTCCTGATCAAATGCCGCGTTCTGCAGCATTTGATCTGGGCCTGCACTGTTTGCCAGGGAACCAGTTTTGGGGTTTCTGGTACAAAATGGGTTAAAAGAGAGAGCAGTGTTCGATTTGAGGTTTAACGTTCCCGTCAACACTGTAAAGGTCATTTTGGAGACGTTGCTTCCAATTTTGTGGGACTTTTACCCGACACTGAGATGAAATGACATCTCAAGCCCTGTCGCCCACTGAAACCAATAGGGTTTATTAGCATGGACGGTCCGCCTCGCACCGCTGTTCCTGGACAGGCTTAGATCCTCTGAGTGGTTTACCAGTACTGCAATGTGCGGGCCGGATTCAGCTCTGCGTGGAAGCATCATGCAGCCCATATATTTCTTCAAGCCCCTATGGGCGGGGGCGTAAGAGAGAGAGCAGTGTACATACATTTAAGAATCAAAGGCTCTGATCAGACTGAACACAAACAGACTGGGCCGAGTTGTTTAAAGCCTTGTTAGCTTAACAAGTTGTTAGTCGTCAAACTGTTAACTGCATTTGCAAAAGCTACTCACATTTTTGCAGCAAAAAATATAAGTACAACTGGCAATATTAAAAAGATATGTAAAATATAAGTACAACTGGCAATATTAAAAAGATAAGTTAACGTTAGATTTAAACAGCTAGTCAACATTTGTCATCACTGCTAGGAAAGCCTCTCTCAGAAGACACAATTTCTCGTGGTCTGGCCCTCCTGTAAGCAATTCTGAGAGTCAGATACAGATTCTTAGTGCCAGTTTATTACACATTAATGTGTGTTCTTATCTTCAAGTAAACAAACTTGTATTAACTAGAAGTAGTACATCACTGGAAAGCTGATGGCCATGCAGTATTTAACTCTTATCCTGCTGTTCAGGACAACCCCTATCTTTGGAAACAGTGTAGATCCAGATCAGATGGCTTCTGAAGAAGCCATCTGATCAGGATCTACACTGTTTGACATTCAGTTTAAGGATTTGTAAGAATAAATTACATTAAGTAATTACCAGCCCTGATAGCTCAGTTGGTAGAGTGTCCGCTCCGGAAAACGGGAGGTCATGGGTTCGATCCAGGGCCGTGACATACCAAAGTCGTTAAAAATGGTACTAGCTGCTCCTCGCTTGGCACTCAGATTTACGGGGTAGAGCTAGGACTGGTCGACCCAGTGTCAGGATAATGTGACTGGGTGTGGTATCATGTAATGTGTCTGGGACATGATACTACAGTGAGGCAGCACTATAAAAGTGAGCATTGAGCTCCCTGTCGCAACCAGACACCGTCTTGATATGACTGAAAAATTGTTGAAAGCGACGTTAAACCCGAATTCACACACACATTAAGTAATCTGATTGGTTCAAAGTCAGAAATGGGTGTGACTAAACTGAATATTCAGCAAGATAAGGGTTAAGTATTTCTATAGAAGCACAATATGCTTTCTTTCAGATTCTGTATATCTACTATATGTGCTGTACCAATGTTTTGAATGAAATAGTGTTTAAATAAAAGCACTTTGAGACTTTGCTGTCTGAATGTTTGATTTGAGGTTTAACGTCCCCATCAACACTGTAAAGGTCATTTTGGAGATGTTGCTTCCAGTTTTGTGGGACTTTCACCCGACATTCAGATGAAACCAGATACTTTGTTCACAAAGTTTCCCTATAGCCACAATGCATAAGCCTGAAAAGGGGCATAACTATGTTATATATTTTCGGAATTTCGTCAAAAGTTAATCAAGTCAGCTACACCTTAGATCCAAACTATATACCAAATATCATGAGCCTAGCTCAAGCAGTTCTCCAGATATTCTGTTCACAAGGTTTCCCCATAGCCACAATGCGTAAGTCCAAAAAGGGGCATAACTCTGTTAAATATTTTCAGAATTTCGTCAAAAGTTAATCAGGTCATCAACACCTTAAGCCCAAACTGTATAGTAAATATCATGAGCCTAGCTAAAGCGGTTCTTCAGGAATTTTGTTCACAAGGTTTCCATATAGTCACAATGCATAAGTCCAAAAAGCTGCATAACTCTGCAAAGACAAGTCCAATGGAAAAGAAAAAAATATGGGTTCGCTTAATTTTCATGCTCATTCCATATATAAAATTTCAAGATCCTAGCACAAACCATTCTTCTGTTTCACATAATGTATAAAGCGTAACAGACAGACGGACACATGGACTGACGGAGTGATCGACAGACTGACGGACAGGACAGAACCAATTTGCCCCATGAACTTCTTTGAAGTTGGGGGCATAATGACACCTCAAGCCCTACCAACCAATGAAGCCAATAGGGTTGTGTATGGGCGGTCCGACTCGTACTACTTTTCCTGGGCAGGCTAGGAACCTCAAAGCTATTTACCAGTATTCGTTGCGGCCGGTGTCAGTTCTGCGCTCTTCTGAAGAAGCCATCTGATCAGGATCTACACTGTTTGGCATTCAGTTTATGAATTTGTAGAAATAAATTATATCAAGTAATTTGATTGGTTGATAGATAGAAATGGTGTGGCTTAAATGAATATTCAGCAAGATAAGAGTTAATACTTACCCTGCTGAATAAATTAATTTAGCCACACACATTGCTGACTATCAACCAATCAAACCACTCGACATATATTATATTCATTCAATTCCCAAACTGCATGCCATCTGATCTGGAACTACACTGTTTGCAAAGGTAGAGGTTGTCGTGAACCGCAGTACAAGGGTTACTTAGTTATTATGCATTATATAAAGAACAGACACAAAGCTAATCAATATCTACACATCATTGTTGGAGAGAGCCCTCATGTACCCAACTAACAAACTTGAAAGTATACTTGGCATATGCTGTCAGGTGCCATCATGCACTTGTTCAACCTGATATTAAAGCATGAGACTACACTAAACATTGCCAAGGAATCTTCTGATAATATCATTCATTATCTGACTTCTGAGATCTTTATCATACTTACCCTTAAATAGACAGCTATGCTAAACTACCATATTTTACCCAATGTGTTTCGACAGAAAAAGCTGGCCAAACACTGTAGTTTTTGGATTTGATTGCGAGTCATTTTGTGATGGCTCCCACAGAAGGGGGGAAAAGAGATAAAAGAGACAAGGAGACAGATAAGATAGTAAAGGAGACAAGCTTAGTCAGGGGCACTGAAGAAAATGAATAGAAGTGTAGAAACTCTCCCTGTACCACTTCCTGCTGAAAGGACAACAGGTCTTGCCGAACTGTAAGCCGCCCCAGTAAGGCTGACACGATTAATCGTATAATCGATTAATCGATCGATAAATTCCACAAAAATGATTATCATATCTGATTTGCTTTTAATCGATTACTTGATAGGTACACTTTACTACCCAAAGTTATGCCTAAAATAGCTGGATGAGTGGCAAACAGTGCAGACCCTGATGAGACGCCGCATACTGCGGCGTCTCATCTGGGTCTACACTGTTTGCTCAGGCCTGTCTGTTCAAATATACATATGGTAAAGTGGAACATATGGTGAGAATCATGCTCAGACAGAAAGCCAGACAGGTAAAATTATGACCAAAACCTTAGCGATTACTGATCGATTATCGATCGCAATGACAGGACTGATAATCGATTATCTTTTCAGCTCCGATTAGCCAGCCCTGCGCCCCAGTGATGCAAGATACACAACACCTTTGTCCAATGCTCAATTTAGCACTTAACCCCATTACACCACAGAGGCTTCTTGTAAAACAAGGATAATGAAAGGATATTTGTTTTTTCCATTTCTTCCTGAAAATCAATGTTCCGTATTTTTTTGGGTAGTACAGGCCTCATACTGACCAAGCTTTTCCATGCCTGAAAGACCCGATTTGCAGCCTCAACCTTCATCCTGCTGAACACAGCAAACATTACCTTTGCAAACAGTGCAGATCCAGATCAGATGGCTGAGGCCATCTGATCAGGATCTACACTGTTTGTAATGCAGTTTGTGAATTGAACAAATACATTATATCAAGTAATTTGATTGGTGAAGTCAGAAAAGAGTGCAGCTAAATAATTTTATTCAGCAGGATAAGCGTTAAATAGTCATTTTAAACAGAATATAGGAGGAAAAATCAAAATCTAAAAAGCCTAAAATCAAGAAAGATAAAAAAATCAAGCTCTAAAAGCCTGAAATCCTGCATATGCCTGAAAAATATGAGGCCTGGTAGTATATTATGAATGTTCAAATTTTACAACAAGTATGGTAAGGAGTTGCGGCCACTTGTAGATTTAAATGGTAATTTCCAAAACCTCTACAAATATTTGGGCAAGAATGAAATACTGCTGAAAATGCTGTCTACCTTTAACCCTTATCTTGCTGAATATTCATTTAAGCCACACCCATTTCTGTCTATCGACCAATCAAATTACTTGATGTAATTTATTGCTACAAATTCATAAACTGAATGCCAAACAGTGTAGATCCTGATCAGATGGCTTCTTCAGAAGCCATCTGATCTGGATCTACACTGTTTGCAAAGATAGGGGTTGTCTGGAACAGCAAGATAAGGGTTTATAAGTACAGACACAGATCTCTAAGCACTTTGATCTTTGTCAGAAAGTAACTAGTTTGGCCAAGAAAAACTAATGAATACTTCATAATTTTCAGTTCTGTGCAAAACAGATATAATCTTTTTATACAGTCATGTAGATCATTACAAATAATCAGTAAAGTCCACATTGTTTCACGACAAAGTCTTAAATCGGTGGAATGGAGACCAATTTCCAACAGTCCCAAAGGTGGTCTTAAAGGAAAACAACCACAAAAATTAACTTTCACTTCAGAACAAAGGTTTTGAGGAAACAAACATTTTGGTACAAGTTTTATGAAAATTGACTGAGTGGTTTAGAAGTTATGACCTTTTGAACATTTCACAAATTCTGGTTTTGTTAGTCCAGAACGAGGCTGTGAGTAAATGACGTCATAAACTCACAATTGGAAAACTTTGAATTACAGTGATTCTCGTGCAATAAAACAGCAATAAATAGTTCAGTACGCATTCCATTTATTCAATGTGATGATAATTTACTGTTTTTAATTACAAAATCTGAAAAGTATGCTGTAAATTATTATTTTCTATTTTGGTCACATGACTAGATTAACAAAATGGTGGCCCTCATAGACAGCAATTGTAAAATGTTCAAAATGTCATAATTTCAAAACCGCTCAACCGATTTCATAAAATTTGTACCAAAATGTTCCCCTCATTAAAGGCAATATTTTAAAGTGACAGTTAATTTTTGTGGGTATTTCCCTTTAATATAGGAATATTACTGTATCCACAGTGACACCAGTAAATTAGGTGTATGGTCTATAGATAGAAGATTTCTTAACTGGGCTGTGAAGCTTCTTATAAACAATCAAGAAATACAGACAGATAAATCAGATTAACAAACTATAAAATCACATAAGATTCACTGACAGCCATTGAAATATCATTCAGAAACTATTTCTTTCTTGTTTTTATTTAGATTTATAGGTCTTTCCAGAACATTTCACTAAATAATACATAGTTTCCTGCAAAAACCACAGACATTTTCATCTTTTATTGGAAAAAGTCCCACCTTTTCCAAATAGAGATGATAAAATCTATGCCCCTCAGTCTACATCAACCCTCATCACTATGCTACTCTCCTTCCCAATTTTCAGCTGCTACAGTGAAATTCCATTATAAAGACCACCTAAAGTTAAGACTAATTCTGCTTTAACCCTTTTTTACCAAATGGAATCTTCCTCCTTTATATATAGCAGGAGTCCATTTCAAAATTTGGGGTCTCAGGTTGTGCCTTCTTCAAAATACATTTGGAAAAGGACTGAACTTTTAGCAAACAGTGGAGGCCCTGCTCAGATGCCGTGTTCTGCGGCATCTGATCTGGGCCTGCACTGTTTGCCAGGATACCCGTTTTGGGGATTCTGGTACTAAAGTATATTTAGAAGGGTGCAGTTATTCCTTTTTGTGCTTCCTACACATTATGTCCACTGGTCAAAGACTACCTTTAATTAGGACTGTTCAAAAGTGGTCTTAAAGACCACTTTTGAACTGTCCCAAAGGTGGTCTTAATATAGATATTTTATTGTATATGTTTTGCATGATGAATTTCTACCAGGAATCAGAATGGAAAACAGTGTAGATGAAGCTCACCGACTTGTCAGAAATCAAGGTAACTATTATTTATAGAAACTAGCCATGCGGTTCTTGTCATTATGAGGTCAACATGTTGCGTAATGTGTATAGTTGATACAAATTTAGAATGTAAGATTTTTGCAGTGCTAAAGGATCTCTCTTACACAACAATTATTATGCAATTGTGATACTTGTAGTGAGATGCCTTGTTCTCCAGTGGAAGGTCGGGTGGTTTTTCTCAGGGCACTCTGGTTTCTGCCCACCTCTGTCTGCCTGATTAACAATCAGCTCAAAACTAGAGGCCCAAGTGGGCCACAATCGCTCACCTGGATGAGGCTGATCATATATTACATTGTGCCTTGGTGGCCATTTTGTCTATCAGATCACATTGCCTTTAGCAATTCTGAATCTGCATGTTAGCTTGGTTTCTGAACAGCTTAATCTGATTTAGGATTCAGGAAGAGATGATATTGATGCAGAGTGGAAGTGTATAGTTTGGTAGGCAAGAGCTATCATTTCCACCTGCCTTTGGCATGTTCTGTAATCTAAAAAGTAAACTAAGTCAACCAATCTTGTGAATACATCTGTAACACAAACAACGCTACCGGTATGGACTGTATAATGGCCGCTTGCAAAAAAAGCCACAATACCAAATCTTCTTGCGGACTCAGCGAGTTTGACATAGACTATTCCTGAGCTACCCCTCCCTGTAAATCTTATATACAATTACTTTATACAGGTGCTTTGAAGAATTGCAAGATGGCCGCCATCTGGTAAATCAGAATGCAAAACTTTTAGCAATTCTGAATCTCCATGTCACCCAAATGCCTCCCACCAATTTCAACTCAATGCAATGGACCATTTAGTAGCTGAAGATTTTCCAGAATGATGGCCGCCATGATGGCCATCTTGTATATCGGAATGGAACAATTTTAGCAAATCCGAATTTCCATGTTGCCCCAATGCCTCCCATCAAGTTTTAGCTAGATCTGACCTCTGGTTCGGGAGGAGATGTCTTTTGAAGAAATACAAGATAGCCTCCATGCACAGAAATCTTGGATATGTGAACAGAACAATTTTAGCAAATCTGAATCTCTATGTCACCCCAATGCCTCCCATCAAGTTCCATCACAGTCCAACCCTTGGTTCGGGAAAAGATGTCATTTGAAGAATTTCAGGATGGCCACCATAGAAGCCATCTTGGATATTGTAACAGAACAATTTTAGCAAGTCTGAATCACTATTTCACTCTGATGCCTTACATGAAGTTTCAACTTGATCCAACCTCCGGTTCAGCAAATGTCGTTTGAAAAATTTCACGGATATCGGAATGGAATGACTTAAACAAATCAGAATTTTCCATGTCGTCCTGATGCCTCCCATCAAGTTTCAGTTAGCCTCTGGTTTGGGAGGAGAGGTTTCAGCTCAATTCGACCTTTGGTTTGGGAGATGTCCTTTGAAGAATTTCAAGATGGCCACCATCTTGGATATCAGAACAAAACTATTTTAGCAAAACTGAATCCCTATAATATGTCACCCAAATGCCTCCGATCAAGTTTCAACCTTTGGTTTGGGAGGAGATGCCGTTTGAAGAAATTCAAGGTGGCTGCCATGGCAGCCATCTTGGATAGCTGAACGGAACAATTTGAGCAAATCTGAATTTCCATGTCACCCCAAAGCCTCCCATCAAGTTTCAGCTCAATTCGACCTCTGGGTCAGGAGGAGAATGATGTAGTTTGAAGAATTTCAAAAATGGCTGCCATGGCGGCCATCTTGGACAGCAGAACAAAACAATTTTAGCAAATCTGAATCTCCATGTGACCCGGATGCCTCCCTGGCCCCCGCCAAGAGGGGCTTGAAGAAATATATGGGCTGCATGATGCTTCCAGGCAGAGCTGAATCCGGCCCGCACACTAGTACTGGTAAACCGCTTAGAGGATCTAAGCCTGTCCAGGAACCGCGGTGCAAGGCCCTATTGGTTTCATTGGGTGATAGGGCTTGAGATGTCATTTCATCTCAATGTCGGGTAAAAGTTCCACAAAATTGGAAGCAACATCTCCAAAATGACCTTTACAGTGTTGACGGGGACGTTAAACCGCAAATCAACCAAAAACCCTGATGCCTCCCATCAAGTTTCAGCTCAATTCGACCACAATTGGTTCGGGAGTAGATGTTGTTTGAAGAATTTCAAGATGACCTGCCAAGGCAACTATCTTAGAATTCAGAATGGAACCATTTCAGCATATCTGAATCTCCATGTCACCCCGATGCCTCCCATCAAGTTTCAGCTCAATTCGACATTTGGTTCCGGAGGGGATGTTGTTAGAAGAATTTCAAGATGGTCGAAATGGCGGCCATCTTGGATAGCGGAATGGAACAATTTTAGCAAATCTGAATCTCCAGGTCACCCGATGCCTCCCATCAAGTTTCAGCTCAATTGGACCTTTGCTTCGGGAGCTTCATTTAAATAATTTCAAGATGGCACCCATGGTGTCCATCTTAGAAATCCAAACAGAACCATCTGAATCTCCATGTCACCAGGATGCCTCCCACTATGTATCAGCTCAATCTGACTTCCAGTTCAGGAGGAGATGTCGAAAATGCGTGAAAAGCTAACAACAGATGGATGGACGGAAGACAGATGACGGACAACAGGCCACAGCATAAGCTTGCCTTGAGCTTTGCTCACCTGGTGAGTTAATAAGTGAAAAAGTCTAGAAAGGGCCCTAGAACCGAACCCCCCCCCCCAAATAATGCTTCTGTGGCATAGAGGGACAAACTGATGAGTGTGTTTACGAAAGAAATTATTGCATTTTAACAGATATTGTACTTGCTCCATATGCCAACTCTGGACATGTTTGGTTCACTTACAGGGGAAAGATGACCATCGTCAGCATTAGGAGAACAGAGGGTTCTCCTTGACCATGGGCTCAATAGAAACGCTGTCTAGGGATTGCTTTTAAGAACAGAACGTACCATATTTACCTTATGTATTCAGACAGACAGGCCTGAGCAAACAATGTAGACCCAGATGATATGCTGCAGACTGCGGCATCTCATCAGGTTCTGCATTGCTTTCCACTCATCCAACTACCTTTAGTCACAACATCAGGTAGTGAATTATACAAGTTCAAATTTTTGACAAGTATGGTTACTGAATACTTAAAGGGTAAAAATGCAGTCAGTTGTACCAAATGGAAACTTCCGACCTATATAAAACAGGAATCCATTTCAAAATTATGGGTTGTCAGGTTGCGTTTTCTTCAAAACTTACTTGGAAAATGGCTTAACTTTTCGCAAACAGTGTAGGCCCTGATCAGACACCGCATCCTGCGGCGTCTGATCTGGGCCTGCACTGTTTGCCAATTACCCGTTTTGGAGTTTCTGGTACAAAATGGCCCCGGGTTAATATGGCAAATACAGTATGTTTGAAAACATTGAAAGGAACCATGCAAAGTCCATGCACTATTATACAACCCACCTAAGTCTGAGAGTGAGCTCGTTCCAGAATTACTCAGTGAATCACTGAGCAGATCTGATTTAGAGTTTGACCTTGAGTCGGGTCCAACGCTAGACTCAGTCCTCGAGTCTGGTCGGTAGTCCGTCCCAGAGTACCTGGGATAGTGATCAGAGATTGGGGACACGCTACACTCCCCGGGTTTCTGCGTTCCTTCAGCTATCTCCTTCTGCCGCACCTCCAGAACATGTATGAAGTCATTGATTTCATTCACAATATCAACAAACTCATCCGAAAATTCCGTACTCGGACTTTTTAAACTTGGTTTACTTTGAGAGTGTTCCATGATTGAGCCTTTTTTTCTTTTTCTTTTTTTTTTTTTTTTTAGTTTCACACTGAATCCAGCACTTCTATAACCCAGTTATTACACTCTTCTATATGTTACATGAAGATTACATGTTAAACTGTAGAGTATAGAGAACAATATGTTTTTCGTACACATAATGTTATTTCCAGAAGTAAGGTATGTCGTTTCAAACAGAGCTTCACAGACAGGAAACAAAAAGAATTAAGGTACATGATTACCATTAATACTTTTTGTACCAAATGGAATCTTCCTCCTTATATTTAGCAGGACTCCATTTCAAAATATAGGGGTGTCAGGTTGTGTTTTCTTCAAAATTGATTTGGAAAATGGCTGAACTTTTTGCAAATAGTGTTACTAAGGCCCTGATCAGACGCTGCAGAATGTGGCGTCTGATCAGGGCCTGCACTGTTTGACGGGGTACCCGTTTTTGGGTTTGGGGTAAATAAATGGGTTAAAACAAATCATCAGGCACATCTCAATATAGTCAGGAAAGAGTGTGTGTGAATTCGGGTTTAACGTCGCTTTCAACAATTTTTCAGTCATATCACGACGGTGTCTGGTTGGGACAGGGAGCTCAATGCTCACTTTTATAGTGCTGCCTCACTGAAGTATCATGTCCCAGATGCATTACATGATACCACACCCAGTCACATTATCCTGACACTGGGTCGACCAGTCCTAGCTCTTCCACTGTAAATCTGAGTGCCAAGCGAGGAGCAGCTAGTACCATTTTTAACGACTTTGGTATGTCGCGGCCCGGGATCCAACCCGTTACCTGCCGTTCCCCGGAGCTGACACTACCAACTGAGCTATCGGGGCCGGTGGAGTCAGGAAAGAGCTCGTCCCCCATATTAATATACCGTAAAGATCCTAAAAAATTCGGACACCTTGGGGTCCTAAAATTTTAACAAATTTGTTTCACGATCCAGCAAGGAGTCCAAAGGTGCAGACGGAATGGCAAACAGTGTAGGTCCTGATCAGAATGCTCCTTCAGGAGCATTATTATCTAGGTCTGTATTGTTTGCTTAGGCCTGTCTATCCCAATACTAAGGATCATTACGGTATCTGCCTATCAAAATATTTGATGTGATTTAAATTCCTGGGGCCAGTTGTTCAAAACTAACGACGTCGTAAATTAACGTATCGTTAAAACTTTGATCATTGAATATGGCAAATGTGCTAAAATTTTTGCTGAAAAAATGTGAGCAGCTTTTGCAGATGCAAAAGCTGCTCACATTTTTTCAGCAAAAATACCAAAATTTTGATTATTAAACTTGCTAGAACAGTTAACAATATGACCACTAACGAGCTCGTTAAGCTAACGATGCTTTGAACAACTGGCCCCTGGAAACTATCAGACTGAATGATAATGAGTGTAAATCCTGATCTGGATCTACACTGTTTGCCAAGGTAGGCATTAGGAGAAGGGCTGTAATGAAAGCCATTCCCAAAAGCCACAAATATGACGCCTCACCAGACATTAACCCTTTTTGTACCAGAAACCCCAAAACGGGTACTTGGCAAATATGGAAGGCCCAGATCAGATGCCACAGAACAAGTCTGATCAGGGCCTACACTGTTTGCAACAGAGTTCACTCAGTTCAGCCATTTTCCAAATCAATTTTGAAGAAAACACAACCTGACACCCCTAAATTTTGAAATGGATTCCTGCTATATATAAGGTGGAAGATTCCATCTGGTACAAAAAGGGTTAAATGCCAAAAGAATAATGCCAAACATAGAAATCCATAGCAATGAGCTCCCAGACACAACACATCCAGATACTACAAGACAAGTTTCATTAGATTCAATCACTAGCCCCAAATGAAAACTGTGATGATAGCCTAATTTTCTTAACACATGCCAGCTGAGAAATATCACCTAGTGCATTCCATCTAGAAGTAGTATCTAGTCATAATATAGATGAAATTGGTCTGAAAGCTGTTCAAACAAGATTGGCAACTATTAACCCATATCAACTGAATGGAATCTTCCGCATTGTGAAGAGCAGGAGACCATTTCAGAACTAAGGGGAGTCAGATTGGGTTTGTTTTAAAAAAATCAATTAAAAAATGTTTGAACTTTTTGAAAACTGTGAAGGCCCTGATCAGACGCCATGTTCTGCGGCATCTGATCTGGGCCTGCACTGTTTGGCAGTGTACCTTTTTTGGGGGGTTCCCCCCACCCCAACCGAAATGGATTAAACCCATTTAGAAGGCATAGACTCTTCCACTTTGTAGCTTGGAACAGGTCCATTTTCAATATTTAAGGGATGTTTGATTTATTTCATTTATTATAAGTTTCACAAAAATCTTGTTTTTTAAGAAAACAGTCACTCTGTAAATCCAAATTATTGGCCACACTGTGTAGTGGCTGATCAGGGTTTTCAAGCTTTGCCATTTTAAGTCCCTTTCAGGGGACGCTAGGCTTGCATCGGTTAAAGATTGCTGCAGCATACAAGACACGTTTCCTTGGAACATATGGCAGGCAATGAAAAATAAAATGCGTTTTCCCACCAAAAGAATTTAAAACTTTTAACAGAATCATTCAATCACTGCATACAAGACTCTCTAATGAGCTCTGTCTTTGTGTTCACAGAAATTTAAGTCCATGAGACACACAGGATTTAGGGTGTGGGTGTGGGGGGGAGTTGGGGGGGGGGGCTTTTGTGTGGAACCAGAAGGAATCAGACATGATAATTTTGCAGAGCTAGGCCATTCAGTTGCTACTCAACTGCTGCTTACCCAAACAATGTGGGGCTTTTGCAGGGCTGAAGAAACGTCAAATCAGTTCCTCACTTTAACAAGTATGTGCAATCATTGTAAATCCCACTTTAGACTGAGAAAATTGGGGTTTACAGGTGTATAATATGTAATTAGGATGTTAAGTACATGTATTTAGATCAAGTTCCATGATCATCCAGGTACTGTCATGTTTGGTCTTAAGAACTATTTTTTTTTTTATGAATTGTATGTTCGAAGAAGTGGAAGTGCTGCAGTTGGGTTTGATCAGTACCGGAAATAGAACTGTGTTGACATAGAAACTTGATACAAGTATAAACTTTCAAAAATGACCAAGTAGCACAGCTCTGGATATGACATAATACTGAGCAGGGGCAGAGCACAAAAGAAAATTCATGGAACTTGGTGATAACTGAACAGGTTTTAAAGTAAATTATGAGCAAAACAGGGAAAAGGTTGATACCCAAAACAGAGTGAGCAATTTTTAGTTAGAACTTTTTGCCAAGTCCCGTGTCATTGATTCTGTTAGTAAAATCCTGAGTAAATCTGTATATTTTTGAAACACAATAGAGTTGATAAATTACGCAAAAGGTTTTAAAGTAAGTTTTGGGTAAAACAGCGGGGAAGGCAAAGTATACTGAAGCCAAACAAAAAGTGAGCAAAGCTGCCAGGTCTTGTCATTGACTATGTGAGCAAATTTCTTTTTTTTTTTTTTGAAACTCTTCAAAAAAAAAAAAAACATGCATTTAACCCTTATCTTGCTGTTCATGACAACCCTATCTTTGCAAACAGTGCAGATCCAGATCAGATGGTTTCTGAAGAAGCCATCTGATCAGGATCTACACTGTTTGGCATTCACCGGCCTCAGTGGCTCAGTCGGAAGCGCGTCTGACTGGTGATCAGGAGGACGTGGGTTCGACTCCCGCCGGGGTCGGCAACATTCTTTCGTGGAGATTCCCTGGTGAAAATGACAATGAAATTTCACTGAGATTTTAGCGTTATTTCATGGAAATAACTGTGAAATTTCAGTGAAAGAATCGGGCAAAATAACACTGAAATAACACTGAGATTTCAGTGAAATTTCACTGTTATTTCAGTCAATTAACACTGAAATCTCAGTGAAAGAATCAGGCAAAATATTACCAAATTTCAGCAAAATCTCATAGAAATTTCAGTGAAAATTTGTTAGTATTTCAATAAAATAATACTGGTTTTCAGTGAAGTTTCACTGTTATTTCAGTCAAATAACACTGAAATCTCAGTGAAAGAATCGGGCAAAATATACCGAATTTCAGTAAAATCTCATGGAAATTTCAGTGAAAATTTGTTAGTATTTCAATAAAATATTACTGATTTTCGGTGAAATTTCACTGTTATTTCAGTCAAATAACACTGAAATCTCAGTGAAAGAATCGGGCAAAATATTACCAAATTTCAGTGAAAATTTGTTAGTATTTCAATAAAATAATGCAGAGATCTCATTGAAAGAAATGGGCAAAATACCTCTAAATTTTGTTGAAATCTCAGAGAAATTTTCCTGAAAGTGTGTTAGTATTTCACAGAAATTTTAATGAAATTTTAGGAAATATTCAATAGCATTTCACAGATATATCAATGAGATTTCAAAATTGTTTCCCCTTTGATGGTACTTGATTTATGTTTTGATATACACAGATTTAATTAAGTATTAGTTCGCATGAGAAATATATATAATGAACAACTTCACTCATCCCCCAAATACTTTTTTCTCTAAATGGTTACCAGGGGCGTAGCCAGACAAATAATGAAGTTGAAGCCCACGCCGAAGGCGTGGGTCGAGTGCCAAAGGCACGAGTGAGGGAGAGCACGAGAGGGGTTATCCCCTCTCGTTGGGGAGGGGGGGGGTTCGGGGGCCTCCCCCGGGAAAATTTTGAAATTTTAATACTGTTTGGTGGCCACTGGTGTCATCTGGAGGGTTTTTTTACTTATCTCTTATCCGACTTTTTCGCCAATTTCTTTGAATTTTTCGGTTACTTGTACGTTTGTATGGAAGTCACACTTCAATAAAGCCAACACTCTGATTAAGGCCTTTTTGTGGTTTACTTTAGTGGTTTTGTGCATTTGAGTTGTTGAAGTAGTTGGTTGTCGCAATATGATCCCCTGTTACGGGGAAAATGTTGGTTGTTTGCTGTTAAGTTTTGGGGTTTTGGTGGTTCATTTATGAAGAAGGGCGCCACGATACGGACCGAACATTTGCTGGTCACAAGTTATCTTCATTTTTTAATTTTAAGTGTTAATTTCGTATTCTTTCTTCCTCCTGATACATGAGATGAGCTGTGTTCTTTGGCCGTGGCTGTTTCTTGGGCTTTCTTATTATCATTGACAGACTGTTGAGTTTTCCACTCAAGGCTTTGCACGCTTTGCAAAAAAGTAATTTTAACTGTATGCATGAAGGGCATTTATTTCATTAACATGCTCGTTGAGACGCGGTGACACAATGAGCATGTTCATGATATAAATGGACTGTATATAAAGCAGACTAAGGACCTGCTGGAATGAGGGCTATTGACAAACAAGAGGACCATGATGGTCCTATGTGCTCACCTGAGCCAAGAGATTCATATGTGGGTCCAAGGTCTATGATTTGAATCTTGGTAGAGGTCTACTAAATGAAGCTTAATATCAAATATCAAATGCCTGGGCCTTCTGGTTTCCGACAAGAAGATTTATAAACATTTTCCCTATATAAGTCAATGTAAAATCAGTGTGGCCCGGGTGCTTTTTGGTCCCCGGTCTATAATTTGAATAATCATGGTAGAGGTCCACTGACTCCACTAGATGAAGTTCCATACCAAATATCAAAGACCTGGGCCTTCTGGTTTCAGACAAGAAGGTTTTAAAGGTTTTCCTTATATATGTCTATGTAAAACCAGTGGGCCCCAGGGTGGGGCCATTTTTGGCCACAGGGGTATAATTTGAATAATCTTGGTACGGGTCCACTTAAAGAAGCTTCATACCAAATATCAAAACATCTGAGCCTTCTGGTTTCAGACAAGAAGATCTTTAAAGATTTTCCCTATATATATATCCAATGGGCACCGCCAAGAGGCCAGATTTGGTCCCAGACCTATAATTTGAACATCTTGGTAGAGGTTCAATAGATGAAGCTTCATACCAAATATCAAAGACTGGGCCTTCTGGTTTCAGACAAGAAAATTTTCAAAGGTTTTCCCTATATACCTCTGTTAACCCAGTGGGCCCCGCCCCTGGGCCATTTTTGGTTCCAGGGCTATAATTTGAACAGTCTTGGTAGAGGTCCACTACACGAAGCTTCACACCATATATCAAAGACCTGGGCCTTCTGGTTTCAGACAAGAAGATTTTTAAATGGTTTCCCTATATAACCCTATGTAAAAACCAGTGGGCCCCGCCCCGGGGCCATTTTTGGCCCCAGGGCTATAATTTGAACACTCTTGGTAGAGGTCCACTAGATAAAGCTTCATACCAAATATCAAAGACTTGGGCCTTCCGGCTTCAGACAAGAAGATTTTCAAAGCTTTTCCCTATATACCTCAATGTTAGCCTGGTGGGCCCGCCCCTGGGCCAGTTTTGGCTCTTGGGCTATAATTTGAACAATCTTGGTAGATGTCCACTAGATGAAGCTTCATACTAAATATCAAAGACCTGGGCCATTGGGTTTCAGACAAGAAGATTTTAAAGGTTTTCCCTTTATATCTCTATGTAAGCCCAGTGGGCCCCGCCCCGGGGCCATTTTTGGCTCCAGGGCTATAATTTGAATCTTGGTAGAGGTCCACTAGATGAAGCTTCATACCAAATATCAAAGACCTGGGCCATCTGGTTTCAGAAAAGATTTTCAAAAGGTTTTCCTTATGTACCTCTATGTTAACCCAGTGGGCCCCGCCTCTTTGCCATTTTTGGCTCCGTGGCTATAATTTGAACAATCTTGGTAAATGTTTACTAGATGAAGCTTCACACCAAATATCAAAGACCTGGGCCTTTTGGTTTCAGACAAGAAGATTTATGAAGGTTTTCCCTATGTAACCCTATATAAAACCAATGGGCCGCGCCCCGAGGCCATTTTTGGCCCCAGGGCTTTAATTTGAACAATCTTGGTAGAGGTCCACTAGACGAAACTTCACACCAAATATCAAAGACCTGGGCCTTTTGGTTTCAGACAAGAAGATTTATAAAGGTTTTCCCTATATAACCCTATATAAAACCAATGGGCTGCGCCCCGAGGCCATTTTCTTGCCCCAGGGACTTTAATTTGAACAATCTTAGTAGAGGTCCACTAGACGAAACTTCACACCAAATATCAAAGACCTGGGCCTTTTGGTTTCAGACAAGAAAACCAGTGGGCCCCGCCCCCGGGGCCATTTTGGCCCCAGGGCTATAATTTGAACAACCTTGGTAGAGGTCCACTAGAAGAAGCTTAATACCGAATATCAATGGCCTGAGCCGTCTGGTTTCATACAAGAAGATTTTTAAAGGTTTTCTCCTATTTTTCCCTTTTTGTTGCCATGGCAACCAGAGTTCTGCATGGAATTGAATTCTTTGAACAACTTGGAGAGAGGACCACCTAAGGATTATTTCTGCCAAGTTACGGTATGTCCAAATCTGTTCAGTGGTTTAGGAGGAGAGGTTGTTTAAAGAAATTGTTAACGGACGGACGGACGACGACGGACGGTGACCGATCACAATAGCTCACCCTGAGCCTTTGGCTCAGAAGAGCTAAAAATACACTTTGAGGAATTTATTTCATGTGGTTATTCTAAAGGCCATTTCATTAAAATGTTGCTGTAATCATGCAGTGCAGACAAATATTGTACACTAAAGATTCCCGACACTTCAAGATAAACTGCAAACTCGAAACACCTTAGAATCATCTCTGACAATAGCCATTCGATTATATACTGGAGTTTATTCAGGTTTCATTTTGTTGTCGCAGGTGCCTCTGAAAATGTGATATATTTTTTTTTTTTTTTTTGTTTGGTAAATTCTTATGTAACGGCATACTTGGCAAAATATTGTGGAAGCCGGGGCTTCCGGGCTTCCGCCTGGCTACGCGCCTGGTTACATAATGATATCAATTACAACAGCCAAGAGTCTCTGTTTACATGCCACACTGTACCCCACCCATACTGTACCCCACCCATTTCGAATGACCATATTAATTTTCGGACAAGAAGAAAAAAAAAATTTATTAAATATAATTATGTCTGATTTATCTTTTTTCTGTCAAACTTGTGTTTTCTAAGGCCTTTCAGCATGTTTGTTAATCTAACACAGACATTGAATGACCAGAAACTTTTGACCTTCAAAATCCGCATGCTGACCTGCTAACCTGTGTCTGCCATCATTTCTGCCCAATTCAAACAGCACCTTTTCAAACTGTGTCCTGAAGTGTACTTACTATATCAGCTAATGTTCTGTGATGTTTGTCATCCTGATATTACCAGACAATTAGTTTTCTGGCACTGCTTTGAAAATCCCTCCAATACTAAGGCAGCCATGTTTTTCCCATCATTCAATTGAAATGATGTCATCATCAATGACGTCATCACCAAAATTTCAGTGAAATTTCAGTGAAATTTGGTGAAATTTCATTTTAATTTTAAAACTCATAATTTTCAGTGTCACTTATTATCAAAACAACACTGCATGTTAAACATCAAGTTATTGTTGTTGTATAATTCCTCGTAGGAAAGAAAGGGGCTGATTAACTTGCCTGTTTGTCCCTTAGCTTATGGTACTTTCTTATAATTGGGTTGGCATCAAATTTTTATTGTGGCACTTCCTGAACTATTCATTCTTATACTTTGTCATAGAATGAAATTACTTTTTAGTTGAAAAGACATTCTATGAAAACTAGATTTCACTCAAGAAACAACAAATTACATGCAAAGACTGAAATTTTCTTAAACTGTACTAAAATTTAAATGAAATACTAAATTTGATTAAAATCCTTGAAATTTTACTGATGCTAGAAAATTGTTGAAATTTCACTGAAATTTCATTTAAATTTTTGTGAATTTCCATTGAAATTGAATTCTATTGAAAGGCGTTCTTTCAGGGTACAGGAAATTTACATTGGTTTCGGCCCTCGCTTGGAATTTGATGATATTATGCATAACAATTGCCTTGAATTATGATGCATTCACTTTTAAATGCAATACCTTTGTAAATTTATCACAATTTCAGGAAGTCACTACCAAAACAGAGGGTTTTGTCTGTTTGTATTGGAGTTTAACTGTCCAGTCAACACTATTTAGGTCATTTATGAGCCGGTCAGTTTACCTGTCCACACTTTTCCTGGGCAGACTTATACATCAGCGGTTAACCAGTACAGTGCACATTCTTTAGCCAGAAACTGACAACTGCCCTTCTTGAATCAGCGGAAGGGAGAGAATGACCATAGAAAAGATTTCATGATCAATCTCCAAGAAAGAATGTTGCCAACCCAGGCAGGTATCGAACCCGCGTCCTCGTGATCAACAGTCAGACGCGCGTCCGACTGAGCTACCGAGTCCGGCCCCAAAACAGAGGATACTCTGATATAAACCTGTATACAGCAATCTTAGCCAACATTGCAGACTCAGAACAGCCTGTTTCTGATCAGGGTCTTCACTTTTTGCTGTTCCAACTGCAATTTTATTATGTCCACATTTTTATGTCCTCATGCATGCACGCAAGAGCGAGAGCGGGGACATATTGTTTTTGCCCTGTCTGTTTGTTGGCTTGTCTGTTTGCTGGATAACTTTAAGGCCGAAACAAGCTAGTCTTGCCCAAACATCTGGATTCCCTACTTGAAAGGAAAAACATTGGTCATAACTTTTGAACCGTTTATATTTGGCATGTAGGTTCCTTGTGACAAGAAAAAACATTGGTCATAACTTTTGAACCGTTTCAGATAGATCGAGTCTTCATATTTGGCATGTAGGTTCCTTGTGACCCCTTCAGATAGAACCTTCATATTTGGCATGTAGGTTCCTTGTGACAAGGGCTTAGGATAAGAAAAAAATTGACCTTTGCCTGGGGACATGTTTGTGTTTCACAAACACATCTTGTTAAAATTTAAGTCTGTGACAGCAGTCTATATGTATGTCCAAACTTCTGAGGCTTTTAAGATGATATGCTGATACTTTAATGTACTCCACTACCTGAGGACTTTATAGCACGGTTTTAGGGGTCCAAAGCAGGAAATGTGTTAGTAAATGGGTGGCAGTGTTGTGTCCAATTACAATGTATAGATTATACAGAAAGGAAATGGTCATTTTTCTGTATGATCTGTACATTTTTAGGGTCCATCTGTGAAAAGTATTTTATCCAAAACTGTATAAGGGGGAAAAATTGTGGTGTATGTTGTTGCATGTTTTCTTGCTTCATTCTTACATTGTTTCTTCGCATTAGTCTTATCTAATATTTTCCTTAGAAGCTTTCTTTATTTTAATATACATTAAAACTTTTGTAACTGAAGAAAATGCATTGGTCATTTGATTGAAAAAATACTGAAATTTCATTGAAATTTCACTATCACTTAAATTTTGTAGACGATCAAAATTTATGCAAGAATACTGCTGAAATTTTAGTGAATTTTCATTGAAATTTCATTGAAATTAAGTTTCACTGAAATTTTGAATATGTCAGTGAAATTTGTTGAAACTTCACTGAAATTTCATTGAAATTTCATCAAATTTTGGTCAAATGGGTGAAATCCACCAAAATATGAGGATTTCAGTGAAATTTCAATGAAATTTACTGAAATTTCGATTAAATTTTCTCTGGGGTTGATCATGAAATCTTTTCTACGGTCATTCTCTCCCTTCCGCTGAATCAAGAAGGGCAGTTGTCAGTTTCTGGCGAAAGAATGTGCACTGTACTGGTTAACCGCTTACGTATAAGCCTGCCCAGGAAAGTGTTGATAGGTAAACTGACCGGCTCAAAAATGACCTAAATAGTGTTGACTGGGCCGTAAAACTCCAATACAAACAAAACTGTTTGGCATTCAGTTTAAGAATTTGTAGCAATAAATTACATCAAAGTAATTTGATTGGTTGATAGAGAGAAATGGGTGTGGCTTAAATGAATATTCAGCAAGATAAGGGTTAAAGTAATACTTTGATCTGCACTCTTTGGCCCCCGCCCAACAGGGCTGGAAGAAATAGATGGGCTCCATGATGCTTCCACGCAGAGCTGAAACTCACACGAGACCTAACGACGGGGTGGTTAAACCTCAAATCATACAAACAATTGATCTGCATTCAAGAATGTGCAAAGCTGCCAGGTCTTGTCATTGACTCAGTATGCCAAGTATTTTTTTTTTCAAACTCTTCAGCCAAAAACATGCATTTAAAGTGATACTTTGATACTCTTCCTGTAGCTCTTCAAACCCTAACCCATTTTGTAATGAATGGAATATTCTGCCTTATATGGAACAGGAGAACATTTTGAAAATGTAGGGCTGTAACTTCCCTGTAAGATTGATTTATTTTAGAAATTTATTTATGGAAATGGATGAACTTTTTGCCAACAGTAAAGGCTCTGACCAGACGCTGCAATCTGCTGCATCTGCTGCGTCTGCATGATCTGGGCTTAAACTAGTACTGTTTGCCAGTATCCCCTTCTAATGTTGTCTGTCTAAAATGAGTTAAGTTTCCCGCAGAAAGAATTTTTGCCAATTACAACTTCAAAATTCAACTTCTTTACAGTGTTTTTACATTTATTAATTATGTTAATTGGGACATAAGTCAAAATGCATACATATAACCTATTGCAAGAATTCTTTTTAATCCATAATAAATCTTGGTAAAAAGAGTGTTTGTTTGTTTGATTTGAGGTTTAATGACACCCTCAACACTTAATATTGGTCATTTTGGAGATATTCCTTACAATTCTGTGGGACTGTTATCCAACATTCAGATGAATTGACATCTCAAGCCCTGCCGTCCAATGACAGAATCAGAATCAGAATTGTTACTGGTGACACGTCAAATGACATTCATCACCAGGACCTGTGATATGGGAAAGAAGTCCCTAGCTCTAACCAAAGAGGTAAACTAATAGTTGCACAGTCATCAGCACCTTCAGCTGTCGAAATAATCAAATTGGGAAGGGCATTCCAATCTCTAATGGTTCTGGGGAAGAGCGATTCTTTATAAATGTCAGTTCTTGCAGTAAGGGTCTGAAACACCAATGATTGGTGATTCCTATAGTGCCTAGCTGGGTGGACAAGGTCATCTGTTGAAATGCTTGCAACACCCTTTAGACCATGAGGATGAGCCTACTGTCTTTCCTCCTTTTCTTGAGAGACTCCCATTTTAATTTTCCAAGTATTCCAGTCATGCTCCCAGTTTCAAAGCAGGGTTTACATGCATGGACGGTCCAACTCGCACCAGTTAGCCTGTGATGGCGTAGATCCTCTAAGCAGTTTACCAGTACTCATGTGCAGTGACAGTTTCAGCTCTGCGTGGAAGCACCATGCAGCCCAATCTATGTTCCAAAGCCCTGATGGACGAGGACCCCAGTAAAAAAAGTATTTTTTCAATAATGAGATTTTTAACTCTTACAGAACTTTCTTAACAGTCAAACTGGAAGTACATGTACCAATAACTTCTTTACCCTGTTCATTTCAACAAAGTTTTGGATATAACAGGGTGAAAAGATGGATCAAAACAAGAATTGACAGAAGACAACTTAGCTTTGGGGGCCTAAGTTGGATGAGGGCAAGTTATAGAAAATGAAATTTTCTTCTGTAAAACAGCCCAAGAGACTGCAGCAATTAACTCTTATCCTGCTGTTCACGACAACCTCTATCTTTGGAAACTGTGTAGATCCAGATCAGATGGCTTCTAAAGAAGGCATCTGATCAGGATCTACACTTTTTATAAAGTAAAACTTGAGGTTTGAAGGGGAAAATCTTATTTTTCTTATTTCTGCTCTAAAATATAGATTGTGGGTACTCGTTAGAACCACCTCAATGAGGCGGTTCTAACGTGTACCCACAATCTGTATTTTGAGCAGAAATAAGAAAAATATCACAATTTTTCTTCTTTAAATTTTCCTTTTTTCGGGTGATAAAATTTACAATGTATTTGTATAGGTGTGTTTTCGTAATGAACAAGCCAACATTTTCTTTGTCGCAAATGAATTTAATCACAACCTAGGTTGCACTAAGTTTGAACAGTCTGATCTTTAAAGCGTACACTATATACCACAAACTAAGATAATTCCCAACAAAATTATTGCTATTATCACATCCCAATAATCACAAAGAACAGAATATTATCCACAGTACATAGTTTCCATTTACTTGTAAATGACATCCACTTCCACTAATCATCTTGGTAAGTATTGACTGGTTCCATGTCCAGGACACAGCAGGAAACCAGCCTTCATAGGAACCCCCTCTAAGTGTCTTTATATTTACAATTAAGACCCAGATCAGCTTGTGATTAATAGTTCCATCTGAATTTTGTTCTTTAAATCTACCAGCTATCAATAAACTCCATGTGTGAGCTTTGATAATGTATCTATACACCCAGGTACCTTTTCTCACAAATATTAGCATTTGCAATCTGAGGCAAAACCTACAAAATGGTAACACTCCAGACAGCCTCTGACAGAGTATTTTCTTTGCAGTTCTGTACATTAATCTGTCCACAGAGATAAAATCTGAACCCTTGTCCTGCTGAGCCTGGATATGCCTTACCTTTCAAACAATGTAGATCCAGATCAGATGGCTTCTGAAGAAGCCATCTGATCAGGATCTACATTGTTTGTCATTCATATTGTGAATTTGTTGCAATAATTTGCATCAAGTAATGTGATTGGTTGATAATCGGCAGTGGGTGTGGCATATTTAAATATTCAGCAGGACAAAGGTTAAGAGATACTGATAAGCCTGCATATTAATCATCAGCATGCCGGATTATCAGTGTTTTCTCTGTAGATCTGAATTCTCCCTGTTTGCACATGGAGTAAGACAAGCATTCCTGTGACACAGATTACACACATTCTTACTCAGAGAGATTTAGTCTAGCTCCTAGACCTTAATGTCATATTTACCAATGACCAACCTTCCTGGTGTGTTTATCAAATATCTTTAATCTTGTCTCAGACATTAAGATATAATATAATATAAGATATAATATAATATAAGATAACTTCCCAAGATGAAACAAGTTGCTATCAGAGAGGGAAAAAGAAGTAAAAATATATAGAAAAATATTACTTATTAACTTTAAAATATGATATCCGACTAGTAGCTAGTCTAAGAGAGATTCAGAAGCTTGATTCCTACTGGGCTGTATATACCTGCTAAATTGAGCATAGGGCAAAAGTTAACAAGATTGCAGATTCTTTGCACCACAGTTTGTGTCTACTGTAATTACTCTAAAAGTGTGTATCTTGATAAAAAGCACCACAACCTCTTTAGTCACACCCATTTTCCTGCTGAACACGATAAACCCTACCTTTGCAAACAGTGTGGATCCAGATCGGATGGCTTCTCAAGAAGCCTTTTGTGATTCAGTTTATGCACTTTGTTGGTTTTGGTTTTACAGCCCTTTCAATATCAAGATTATTTCACTCATATTGAGCCGATCATTAATTAGCGGTGGCCAAAAACCGGAGTACCCAGAGAAAAACCACCTGACCTTCCATTGCAGAACTTGGCTTCTCACATGTGACCCGAGCCTGAGGCGTGAACCTACAGTGGTGAGAGACATAATGATTAAGAGTCAGCACTCTTATCAACCAGGCCACGGACGCCCATTACAGTTTATGAACTGAACAATAAAGCAATCTGAGGGACAGCCAAATCCCCCGCCACACTTTGAATCAAGGCTCAATCTAGTGACCTTCACCTGTGACCTTGACCTTGAGTTGGCATGGTTTATTTATGGGTACTGCACATCACCACACTAAGGGGGAATATTTCACAAAAGTTTAATGAAAATCCCTCCAGGGGTAAAGGAGATATGGAATGGACACAAAATTCCAAGTTTCAAACTCGTGACCGTCACCTGTGACCTTGACCTTGAGTTGGCATGATTTGATTATGGGTTCTGCACATCAAGTTACTGAGGGGGACATTTGATGAAAATTAATGAAAATCCTTCCAGGGGTAAAGGAGATATGGAACGGACACAAAATCTGAAGTTTCAAACTCGTGACCTTCAACTGTGACCTTGACCTTGAGTCAGCACAGTTTATTTATGTGTTCTGCACATCAGCTCACTGAGGGGGACATTTGACCGAAGTTTAATGAAAATCCTTTGAAGGGTAAAGGAGATATGGAACTGACGCAAAATTCAAAATTTCAAACTCGTGACCTTCCAATATGACCTTGACCTGGTGTCGGCATGATTCATTTTCAAACTCTGCACATGAGCTAACTGAGGGGGATAACTGACCAAAGTTTAATGAAAATCCTTTGAGGGGTAAAGGAGACAAAATTGGAACAGATACAAAATTCAAAGTTTTAAACTCGTGACTTTCAAATGTGACCTTGAGTCGGCATGGTTCATTTATGGGTTCTGCACATCAGCTCACTGTGGGGGATAATTGACCAGAGTTTAATGAAAATCCTTGCAGGGTAAAGGAGATATGGAACAGACAAAATTCAAAATTTTAAACTCGTGACCTTGACCTGGAGTCGGCATGGTTCATTTATGGTTTCTGCACATCAGCTCAATGAGGGGGATAATTTACCAAAGTTTATTGAGAATCCTTGCAGGGGTAAAGGAGACATGGAACAGACACAAAATTCAAAGTTTGTAAACTGTTGACCTTCAGATGTGACCTTGACCTTGAGTCTGCATGATTCATTTGTTGGTTCTGCACATCAGCTCACTATTAAGAATATTTGAAGGGTAAAGGAGATATGGAACGGACACAAAATTGTAAGTTTCAAACTCGTGACCTTCCAACTTTGACCTCAATCTTGAGTCGGCATGGTTCATTTATGGGTTCTGCACATCAGCTCACTGAGACGAATAATTGACCAAAGTTTAATGAAAATCTATCAAAGAGTTCAGAAGATATGGAGCTACAGTTCTACTAACAATACATCCAATTGATAAAATAATAGACAATTGATAAAATAATAGATTACTTTAGCAAAATGCCCCAATGAAACTCCAGCTTCCAAATATTTTTAGGTTCAGCCACGATTGCATTTTCTGATAATTTGAATCACTTATAGCACAGTGACTAGTAGTCGGGCTGTCCATGTATACTGGGTGTGAGATGAAAGGATAATTTTCATTGTTTGTTTGATTCGAGGTTTAACATCCCCTTTTCTGTATAGGTCATTTTGGAGACGTTGTTTGCAATTTTGTAGGACTTTTACCCAACATCGAGATGAAATGACATCTCAAGGCTTGTCGCCCTATGAAACCAGTAGGGTTTATAAGAATGGAAGTCCGACTAGCACTACTTTAAATTTCCTGAACGGGCCCAGATCCTCTAAGCGGTTTACCACCACCCCTGTGTTGTCGTTTCAGCTTTGCGTGGAAGCACCATGCAGCTCATCTTTTTCTTCAAGCCCCGATGGTTGGGTACCGGGGCCAGGACAATTTTTCCAATTTCTTGTTAGAAACATATGTTATGGGTACTTGTTAGAATCGCCTCATTCTAACAGGTAACCACAACATACAGTTTAAAGGAAAAATAAGAAAAGTTATCCTATAATTATCCCTGTTACCACAAATAGGCCCCCGCCCATTGGGGCTTGAAGAAATAGATGGGCTGCATGATGCTTCCACGCAGAGCTGAAACCGACCTGCACACGAGTACTGGTAAACCGCTTAGAAGATCTAAGCCTGCCCAGGCAAAGCGATGCGAGTCGGCCGTCCATGTTAATAAACCCTATTGGTTCATTGGGTGGCAGGGCTTGAGATGTCATTTCATCTCAAGGTCGGGTAAAAGTCCCACAAAATTGGAAGCAACGTCTCCAAAATGACCTTTACAGTGTTGACGGGGATGTTAAACCTCAAATCAAACTAGAGCTGCCGCCTAACGGGCGCCAATTATACCCCCGCATGCGTTGTCCGACAAATTTTTACAAGTATTTGACCTTGAGGAAGGTCAACGTAAAGGTCAAGGTCAGGTTTGTGTATATCAATCTTAAGTACTAGTGGCAAGGTGTGTGGTGTGTGAATATTAAAGAAATCGGTCAAAGAATAAGGAAGTTATGAGCAATGTTAAAGTTTTTTGTAACGGACCGACAACAAATTTTTACAAGTATTTGACTTTGAGGAAGGTCAACGTAAAGGTCAAGGTCAGGTTTGTGTATATCAATCTTAAGTTCTAGTGGCAAAGTGTGTGGTGTGTGAATATTAAAGAAATCGGTCATAGAATAAGGAAGTTATGAGCAATGTTAAAGTTTTTTGTAACGGATCGACGACAGACACCGACGACAGACGACAAGCTGACTCCTATATACCCCCTTCAAACTTCGTTTGCGGGGGTATAACAAACAAATCCATGTTACCACTCGTTATCTGCAGCCGTGGCACCCCTACTGATACATCAAGAATAGACTAGCTACTAGTCTGACAATAAAAGTCTGATCATTTCTGGTATTTTTATTACATCAAAAATTTATCACCTTGTTAGTAACGGCAAGTCTATCTGGAAGAGTCTCCAAGCTTAGAATTATGTTTGAAATTGAGCCAGAGAGACTAGACTAGCTCACTGTTAATTTTAATGCAGAAGCTGATTATAATTCCATATTATTCATTTTAACACCTAGTGGCTAGGCTACATCAAGAGTTACTGTAAGCAACTTTTCAACCACCTGTAAATTTTTTCTCCTGTAATGACTTTACTATTAGACTGTTGAGTCTGTTATCTACATTCTGCATCCTGGTCCCCTGTAGCTCAGTCTGATGAACAGCTTCATTAATGAAGCTCTTAATAGTTCTTGACAAATGGACTTGACCATTAGGGTGAATGCCAGGGTGGTCGCAAAAGTTCACTAAGTCAGTGAACCATGAGTGAGTGTTCGAGTTTTATGTCCCACCAACAGCTAAGGTCATACGGAGACGGGACCTCGATTTAAAGACTCATCCGAAAGTCTGGAGAAGCCCGGGATCGATCCTGCGACCCCTGGTTTACAAGGCGAGTAGCGTAACCACTACACCCAGTGAAATATGAAATGTAGGTCAAGGTCCAATAGGGATGCGAGCTTGCATCATAGTTGCTATACATGTACCAAGTATCATAAAAGAACCTCTTATTTCCATTGCATGTGGGAAACCCCTAAATGGTTACCTTGGCAAAGAGTGCAGGCCCAGATCAGACGCCGCAGAATACGGCGTCTGATCAGGGCCTGCACTATTTTGCTAACAGAATTTTCCATCAAAAATAGGAATGACATCCCTTATATGGCAATTGGATTTTTCCAACATATAGCAATTGAAAGGTCCACTGGTATACAATGGGCTAACAGATCCTGAGAAATGGACTTGAGCACTAGGATGGACAATAGGGTGGTCACAAATGTTGACGGATTGACAAACAGACAGACGAACAAAATAATTGGTCTCCTATATCACGACATAGGTCCTTTTCATACCAAATGGAATTTTCTGCCTTATTATACAACAGGAGTACATTTCAAAATCAGGGGGTGTCAGGTTGTGTTTTCTTCAAATTTAACAAACTGTGTAGGCCCGTATCAGATGCAGCATTCTGCGGCATCTGATCTGGGCCTGCACTGTTTGCCAACTACCAATTTTGTGGTTTACTGTACAAAATTGGTTAAAGCAGACAGGTTTTAAAAGTCATTCTTCTATATAATCTGGACATTTTTGTTTGGATATACCCATGTGATTTCGGGTCAGAACGCCAACAACAGTGTTATAAATGTACATGTAATGATGTGTATATCGGCCTATTCAACCTAATTTTGCTGATTATACTAATCAAGTTAATGAGATTCCCAGACCTACAAACAGACATGAAATCAATTAAAGACTGCAGCTTAAGTATAACAGTAACACTTAGTCTTACATTAACCCATTTCAGACTGGAAACCCCTAAATGGGTACCGTGGCAAACAGTGCAGGCCCAGATCAGACGCCGCAGAACAGGTTCTGCGGCGTCTGATCAGGGCCTACACTGTTTGCAAAAAGTTCAGTCATTTTCCAAGTAAATTTCGATGAAAACATAACATGTCCCCTAAATTTTGAAAAGAACGCCTGCTATATATAAGGAGGAAGATTCCATTCGGTACAAAAAGGGCTAATAACTTAACAGTAACACTTACCATGATCATATTTACCCTACAAATGCCAAGACAAAAAAAAAAATGTTCTCCCCCATCCGTTAATGACAACCGCCTAGTTGAATCAGCGGAGGTTCCCAGCTGAAGTTGCTCTTGATTCAAGAAGGGCAGTTGTCAGTTTCTGGCTAAAAAAAATGCACTAAGTCTTGTTTGTTTTGTTTTGTTTGATTTGAGGTTTAACGTCCCAATCAACACTGTAAAGGTCATTTTGGCTTGAAGAAATATATGGGCTGCATGATGCTTCCACAGAGAGCTGAAACCGACCCGCACACGAGTCGAGGGCTTAGCGCAAAACTATTGTATCTGCATTTTCAAGATTTTTCAGGAGAAGCAAATAAAGTTCCTATTTTCTCGATATTATGGCAATACTTTACATCTTTACATATTTTGAAGGCTAAAAGGTGTTTATTTGAACCAAGGCAGTTTTAAACAAATCTATCGCTTAATGAAGGAGACCTTGACCTTTTTTTCAGTTACAATAGTTTTGCATGCAAAAGCCTAACTTTTGTATACAGATTTTTGGTGCAAAACTATTGTATCTGCAGTTACAATAGTTTTGCACTGAAAATGTTAAGATTTTGATGTAAATATTGTGTAATAATGTAGATACAATAGTTTTGCACCAATTCAGAAGCATTGGGATGCACCAATAAAGCCTTCAGAACCATTGAATTTTTATAGAAACTTAATACATATGACTCGCAGAAGACTGGCCCAATCAATAACATTGACTAAATCCTGGATGTCATTGATATGTGGCTTTAAAAATTTTGTTATGTATATAAAAACTATGCATAAAACAAGTATAGCTTTTACGAAAATCTAGGTCTATGCTAATGAGAATGTCTAAAGTTATATCCCAGTTGAAAGGGGAGGAGGAGCCGACAAAAAAAATCCCAGAAATGTGTATAAATATGCAATTAACCGTCTTTGCCAATATTCTAATTGCCAGTCTGCACCCAGGATCCTGTGGATTGAAGATTTAATATTAAATGTCAAAGCTGCAAATGCTGTAATTTTGTCAAAAAGTTCTTTTTTTATCTTTCAAAAGGCACATGTGCAACTTCAATCAATATGCTTGTGACAAAAACTGTTGGAGAAGTTATAAAAGTAATCAACGTTCCTAAACTTTACTTAAGACTAATTGAAGATTAACCCGAAAATTTTGCTAACGACGAGGCAAAATTTTTTAGATCGCCAGACCTGAAGGCTCCTGAGGAGATTAAAGGATGGCAGTAGTCCATTGTGGTCGAGAGTTTGTAGATATTTATTTTGTATTAACCTGTACAAAATGACAGCAAATATGGGCTTGTGCAAATGTGATAGCAATTCCGTGCCAGGGGCATCTTTTTGTGTGAATGATATTACTATACTTGTTATGGACTGCTTTCTTCTTCTTGTGAAAGCTTATACTGGTTAAAGGTCAACCAGCATTGTGGGTGACTAATGGCTGTACTTCCGTAATAAACCGAACATCTACAATGTCTATGCCCATGGGCGTAGACAATAAGTTAAAGCAATACAATCACACAAAATGGATCATTCAGAATAATATTGGGTGACCGTATCCTACCATATTTAACACTAACCTGTCCACCTAATGCTGAGTATGCTAGCCTACCTTACCATACCCTACCCTAAAGTAGGACCTACCCTACCCTAATGTACAACAGGGCATTTAAGGCTAGGGAAGGGTACCCCTCCCCACCCATTACCATAAGTAAGAGAATGATATTACTTTAGCTATCCTATTATGGCTTCTGGGGTAGAGCCTCACTTAACCCTAACCTAGCAGTGCCTCAACTAGCTTACTATATCCTATCTTATCTATCCCACCCTAAGGTAGAGACTACCATACCTACTTTGCCATACCTTACTGGTTTGTGAAGTGTTCCCTACCCCTACCCTCACCAGTAGGGTGACCATACACGGTCCCACTTTGCCCTACCCTACTGAGTTACCTACACTTACCTAGCCTAAGGTAGTGTAGGATGGCTAGGCTAGGTTACCCTGCATCCTACACTAACCAGTAGGGTGACTATACCCTACCCTTTTCAACACCATCCTGCCTACCAGCTACTCTCCAATGCTCTCTTGTGTTAATTTTATAGCAAAAATAAAGATGTGCATCTAGATTATAACCATCATCATATCTTTCAGTTTCAGTAATTTTCCAAATTATCAGGCTTGCAATTTACTGATATTTACCAATACAGTTTTCTGTATCAAACAAATATTCAACATGACAGCATTTTTTTTTTTTTTTTTTTTGCGTCGGGTTACTTTGCTACGTCACAGTCACGAGATCAATACGACGTCAGACCTAGCCCAGAAAGTGATGTCACATTGACACATGCTATATTTTCTGTCGGCAACATCACAGAGTGCTGCCGAATAAAAGTGGCCGATGAGTCAGTATTTATTATAATTGTTTGCTTGGTGGTCTTATGACTAGGGTAGACCAGCCCACCCTTAGCCTATCCTTCCCTACACAACCTCCATCTATGAATATACCCTCCCTTTTTCAACATCAATCTGCCTAGCTTATCATTAGCCTATCATGCCCTAGTAACCCTACTCTACCCTAACCCTAATTAGGGAAGGGTGTACCCTACCATACCAACTCTATTGAACAACATACTGCCTATCAGGCTAGCCTGGCCTGGCTAGAATAGTCTTGCCAACCATATCCCGCCTTAAGCCATCCTACCCTAAGATAGGTTAAGGTAATGGTAGTGTACTATTACCCAATTGGCTTACCCTATGCTTCCCTATGATGGGTGGGGAAAGGCTATGCCAGCTATGCCTACCCTACCCTGGGGTTGGGTACAGTCTGACTACTCGTTAGGGTAGGGTACAGTCCCTTACCAGTTTGGTAGGCCCTATTCTAGGGTAGGATATGTGTAGGCTAGGCAGAGCTAGGGTTAAGTGACCCTACCATATCCTACCCTACCCTAAGCAGGATTGGTTTGATAGAGTACATGTAGGTATAGTCATTCTTTGCGTTATAGTGGAAGGCTACCCTTCCTTAGCCTACCCTACACTATGGTACCCTGGGGTATGTTAGTGTTGGTGGTTGGCACTTCCATGGTTAGGGTAGGGTCCTTCTATGGAAGGGTCAACCATACCCTACCCTATCAGTTAGGACAGCCTGCCTTAACTTGTAGACAGGATGGACTGCTCTACACTAAGGTACCACTGGGCAGGCTAGGGTATGAAAGGGTATCCTACCACTAGCCTAACTGGGAGGATGAATATCCCTGACCCACACCACACTACATACCCCTTAGCATACCCTATCCTGACCAAGGGTAGGGACTACCCTGTCATATGGTGCCATAGTGTAGGCTCAGTGATGGAAGGGTACCCTAACTAGGAGAAACACTACATGTTAGGGTAGGGTAGTGTAGCCTAACCTCAATGTATTAGCACTGCCTTACCTAGCCAACCATATGCTACCTTACCTATCCTACCCTAAGGTCGATTTGTTTGTTTGTATTGGAGTTTAACAGCCCAGTCAAGATTATGTTAGGTAATTTTTGAGCGGGTCAGTTTACCTATCCACACTTTTCCTGGGCAGGCTATTTTGAAAGTATTTGAGGGTCACTGAATGGGCCTAATGGCCTAAACTAGCTAGTCTGGCCCAGAAAAACATGTGCATTCCATATTTTCCAGTTCTGTGGTGTATTCCTTGCTTCCAAAGGATAACGCTTTTGTAGAACATATTTAACGTCACTGCAGCTGATGTTTGGGAATGTGTGGCTGCCGTAAAATGTCTCCCTGCCCTACATCATAGTGTAGTTTATATTTTCTTGTCCTTTGGGATCATTGATTCCATTGTGGAATTTTGAAAGTATTTGAGTGTCACTGATGGGGCCTAATTGGCCAAAACTAGCTAGTCTGGTCCAGAAAAAATGTACATTCCAGTTCTGTGGTGTATTCCTTGCTTCCAAAGGATAACCCTTTTGTAGAACGTATTATACGTAAGCAGCTTACCAGTACAGTGCACATTCTTTCACCAGAAACTGACAACTGCCCTTCTTGAATCAGCATAAGGGAGAGAATGACAGTAGAAAAGGTTTCATGATAAATCTCCACGAAAGAATGTTGCCGACTCTGGCAGGTATCAAACCTGCGTCTTCCTGATCACCAGTCAGACGCGCATCCGACTGAGCTACCGAGGCCGGCACCCTAAGGTAGAGCCTACCGTACATACTTTACTATACTCTGCTGGGTAGGGAAGGGTACCCTGCCCTCACCAGTAGGGTGACCCACCTTAAACTAACCTAGGGTAGGTCCTACCCTACCAAATCTTAGTTGCCTACCCTAACCTAGCCTAAGGTAGGGTAGACTAGGCTAGGGTACTTTACACTCTTCACTAACCAGTACAGCAACCATATACCTTACCTTTTTCAATACCATCCTGCCTATCATACCCTACTTCAAACTAGGTAGTATAGTGTAGGCAAGGCTAGACTAGTCTAAGGAAGGGTACCCTACCACTACCCTAATAGAAGGACAACTGTATTTATCCCACACTACCCTGCCTTCCAGGTAGACTATATTAGCCAAGAAACGCTTAACCCTAGCCTAACCCACCTTCCCTACCATTTCTTACCCTAGCCTATTCTACCCTAGGATAGGCCCTACTTAACTGGCTAGGGTAGGGTACCCTAAAAATCAAAGATGGTTGACAGTGGCCATGTGATCTCAAAGGAGCTATGATATTAATTGCAACCATATTTGTCAACAAACTGGAACTAGACTTGTTGGCTTACAAAGTATGTAACAGGTATGCTGAACACAGTACTGTTTCAAATATGCCCCAGTGGAGTGGCAAAGTCCAAAATAATTTTAGAACTGACATAAGTAAAATTATAAATAACCATTGTTCCATTATTTTCCTTTTTACCTTTCTGTTTCTTTAATTATTTGAGTAGTGGTTTTGCTTAAAATGACAGAAGTTCAAGCCAATAACCACAATTTCTTGAAATAAATACAGAAAACTAATTGTTGTATACTACAGCTTATTTGTATCCATTAATTTGGCTTAAGTCAGACATTTTTAACTTTTAATGGTGCAGCCATGTGCTTTTCATTTGGTGCAAAACTATTTTATCTGCAGGTTTTGCTTGAGAAACCTGGCATTGTTGGGTATTTTTTAGTGCAAAACTATTGTAACTGCAGTTACAATAGTTTTGCGCCAACTTTTAATGGCCTTCGCAGATACAATATTTTGAATATTTTTAATAACTCCAGAACGGAATGGAATATGCATACAACTCTTTGGTGGAAGATGCAAATCAATATATGCAACCAAAATATAGGAAAAACAGAAAATGACCAAAATGTCAGTTACAATAGTTTTGCGCTCAGCCCTCGGAGTACTGGTAGACCACTTAGCGGATCTAAGCCTTCCCAGGCAATGTGATGCGAGTCAAACTGTCCATGCTTATAAATCCTATTGGTTTCATTGGGCGGCTGGGCTTGAGATCTCATTTCATCTCAATGTTGGGTCAAAGTCCCACAAAATTGGAAGCAACCTCTCCAAAATGACCTTTACAGTGTTGACGGGGATGTTAAACCTCGTACCAAACAAACAATAACAAAAAAAAATGCGAAGACAACAAATATAATTTTCCCTCCCGTCTGTTGATGACAACAGTTACTGCCCAGTTGAATCAGCAGAAGTTCCCAGCTGAAGTTGCTCTGATTCAAGAAGGGCAGTTGTCAGTTTCTGGCTTAAAAAATGCACTTTACTGGTTTACAGCTTATGTATAAGCCTTTACACCTCCACCCATCAGGGGGTTGAAGAAACAGATGGGCTGCATGATGCTTCCAGTCGCAGAGCTGAAACCGACCCGCACACGAGTACGAGTAAACCACTCAGAGGATCTAAGCCTGCCCAGGCAATGTGGTGCAAGTCGGACTGTCCATGCTTATAAATCCTATTGGTTTCATTGGGCAGCTGGGCTTGAGATGTCATTTCATCTCAATGTCGGGTAAAAGTCCCACAAAATTGGAAGCAACCTCTCCAAAATGACCTTTACAGTGTTGAGGGGGACATTAAACCTCACGTCAAACAAACAAAACTAGAGCTATCACTAAAGGTGATGAATACCCCCACAAAAACTGCCTTGATAGTACAACAGCGCCATTTTGCAATTTTTTCACTTGAAAGGGGCCATAACTATGTCAAAAATTGACGAATTGTAGTGGAAATCGAACTTGACCTGTATTTTATGATGTTACATCAGTGTACCAAAAATTATAAAAATCGGTGAAGCGCTTTTTGAGTTATCGTCTGGAAACCAAGTCAACAGACCGACCGACCGACCAACCGACCGACAAGCTCACTCCTATATACTCCCCCCAAATTTCATTTGTGGGGGTATAAACATTGCGAAGACAACAAATATAATTTTCTCTCCCTTCCGTTGTTGAATCAGCAGAAGTTCGCTGATTCAAGAATGACAGCTGTCAGTTTCTGGTTAAAAATATGCACTGTACTGGTTTACAGTGTATTAACCCTTTTTGTACCAAATGGTTTTGTTTTTGTTTGATTTGAGGTTTAACATCCCCATCAACACTGTAAAGGGACCAAATGGTATCTTCCTCCTTATAATATACAGTAGAACTTCGATGTCTCGAACACCGATGGCTCGTTTACCAGGGATGTGTCAAACCCATTCTTGAGCCCCTAGCGAAATCCTCTACATAAGAAATAGTGGGGGATGATTAAGGAGATTTTAGTCTTTTATCTTGCAAATGTATGCTGTGTGTACTCATTAGAATCGCCTCGCTGAGGCGATTCTAATGAGTACACATAGCATACATGTTCAATATAGAACACCGCGTTCTGCGGCATCTCATCTGGGCATGCACTGTTTGCCAAGGTACCTGTTTTGGGGTTTCCGGTACACAGTGTGTAAAGCTTGATTGTGGGTCATTTTGTCGTCTCCCGGAGAAAGGCAGAAAAGAGATAGAAGAGAAGGGGAAAGTGAAGGACTGGAAGAGAAAGAAGAAAATGAATGGAAGTGTAGAAACGGAAAAGTTAAGAACATTTCCCCTCTACCCTTACCTACTACAATAACAGTTGGCCTCCCAACTTTAAAGCAAAATCAGTTGGGTGCCCGAGTGATGCCAGATACAGGACACCTTGCCTCATCCAAGACGGGCCTCCGTGGCCTAATGGATAAGAGCGCTGACTCTTAGTCATTAGGTCTCTCACCACCGTGGGTTCGAGCCTCGCTCGGGTCACGTGTGAGATGCCAAGTTCTGCAACGGAAGGTCAGGTGGTTGTTATCTGGATTTTCGACAACCTAGTGATAGCACATGGGTAGCATGGATTTCAGCACTTAAAAGCTACTATACTTTATAACGTTGGGTCTAATGACAAACAATTAACGGAATAAAAGGGTATCTTACCAATGAAGGGTCATGTCTTAAGTCAACTTCAACTCTGGTGAATATCTGAAAAATAAAACGAGTCAAAATGTCAGCTTCATCAAGTGAGATTCTAGATACAGTCGAACTTCGATGGCTCGAACACCGACGGCTCGTTTACTATGGCTGAGTTGAACCCATTTTTGAGCCCTAGGGAATTCCTCTGCATAAGAAGAAGTGTGGGATAATTAAGGAGATTTTCGACTTTTATCTTGCAAATGTATGCTGTGTGTACTCATTGGAATCGCCTAAATGAGGCAATTCTAATGAGTACCCACAGCATACATTTATGTTACAGAACACCGAAAGAAGTCCAAAAATACCCCCGTTATGTTTTCTGGAAGTATGCAACAGTGGATCGAACTTCCGCTGTCTCGAACAAATTTCCATGGTCCCAAAGGGGTTCGAGCCATCAAAGTTCGACTGCAGTAAAGAATAGACTCAATGACCGGACAAACCAGTCTGAGAGCAAAAATTATAGGGGTCAGTTCATGTGACAAAACAGAACCTCTCCTTTTCTTCGCCCCTGCCCATCGGGCTTGGAGAAATAGATTGGACTGCAAGATGCTTCCAAGCAGAGCTGAAACAAATTGCACATGAGTAATGGTAAACTGCTAAGACAGTCTAAGCCTGCCCATGCAAAGTGGTGTGAGTTGCATGTTGGACCGTCCCTACATAAAAACCCTATAGGCTATTAGCTTGTTTGGATGGCAGGGCCTGAGATGTTATTCCATCTCAATGTCAGGTAAAATGACATCTCAAGCCCTGTCGCTGAAACAAAACAAGAGTTTATATGCAGGGAACACTTTACCTGGGCACGCTTAGACCCTCTAAGGGGTTTACCAGTACTCATGGACGGTCAGTTTCAGCTCTGCCTGGAAGCATCATACAGCCCAATCTATTTCTCCAAGCCCTGATGGGCTAGGGCCTTAGGTCATTGAGGCTCGTTTTACGATCATATGTTATAATGTTGGTGGTCAAAAGGGCCCATGTGGTATTCTGACTTTGATTTCTTAGATACAGCATACTGGATATCATGTTTGATTGATTGACTGATTTGAGGTTTAACGTCCCCGTCAACACTGTAAAGGTCATTTTAGCCCTTCTCTTTCTGAATATTCAGTTTAGCCACACCCATTTCTGACTTTGAACCAATCAGATTACTTCATGTAATTTATTCTTACAAATCCATAACATCATGTCAAACAGTGTAGATCCTGATCAGATGGCTTCGTTAGAAGCCATCTGATCTGGATCTACACTGTTTCCAAAGATAGGGGTTGTCGTGAATAGCATGATAAGAGTTAGAGATGTTGCTTCCAATTTTGTGGGACTTTTACCCGACATTGAGATGAAATGACATCTCAAGCCCTGTCGCCCAATGAAACCAATAGGGTTTATTAGCATGGACGGTCCGCCTCGCACCGCGGTTCCTGGACAGGCTTAGATCATCTAAACGGTTTACCAGTACTAGTGTGCGGGCCGGATTCAGCTCTGAGTGGAAGCATCATGCAGCCCATATATTTCTTCAAGCCCCTATGGGCGGGGGCCAATTGGATATCATGTGATTCTAAACAAAAAATATGCCCACAGGACTTTGATGCCCCATTTGGCAGCACAATTAAGAAAACTTATATGCAAATTGCTAACACCATGTCGGATACAGATGCAAACAAAGATGGACAGATGGAAATGTTAATACTACAATGCACTTTCCACCATTCTTTGAATGGCAGAGCCATAAAAAGTTTTGGAAATTCTTGAAAACCTACTGCTAAGCTTTTCACAGAAATTCAGGAGTTTTTTTGCTCTGTTTTTTTTTTTTTTAGTTTTTAGTTTTTTTGTGCATGTGTTGCAGTAATTATTTAAAGGGTGTTAAAAAAATAATGGAATTTAACCTAATATCTTGCTTCCTCTCAACCCATTTTAGACAGCAAACCCCAAAACAGGACACCGGCAAACAGTAAAGTATCAGACGCCACGGTCTGATCAGGACCTTCACTATTTGCTTAAAGGTGCATTATTGAGCAACCGGGCCTCAAATTTTTTTTTCTGGTTTTTATCTTCAATGCATACTCCTGGAGCCAAATACAGCTTCAGAACTTTGTGAAAATGGTCGTTTTCATTCGTGTTTACCCTTCGCTCTGAACATGTGTTCGGAATTTCTGTTCTAAAAATAAATCTGTCACTTTACACATACATGGCGACAGAATCGTCTTTGAGTGTCATTACTTATGGCATGGTATTCAGCGTCATATTTTTTCCGATTCAGGCATGGCCTAAGCAAACAAGAACGTTGCATAACGTCATTTATGGGGACTCTATTTTTGTCACGAACTAAAAATAGATCTAACTAGTGTTCGAAACATAGTTAGGGAATCCCTCTCAAACTTGTTTACCTGTCATCATAATTGTTCGCATTTTTGCATAAAATGCATTCATTTGCATTGTTTTAAAGAAAAATACCGGCTATATGTATTTTATTTTTGGAAGCATTTTTTCCAGATAGCTCAATAATGCCCCTTTAAAAAGCCATTTTCATAGAAAAACGAGAAAAAAAATCTAAAAATGAATTCAACCTGATACTCCCAAATTTCACAATGGACCCCTCCAATGTAACGGGAGGAACAGTCTATTTAGCTCAAAATGGGTAAACATTAAGATGCAAAACACAACAACTGTTGTCTGCTTTATACTTTAACCCTTCTCTTGCTGAATATTCATTTTAGCCACACCCATTTCTGTCTATCAACAAATCAAATAACTTGAAGTAATTTATTGCTACATAAATTCATAAACTGAATGCCAAACAGTGTAGATCCTGATCAGATGGCTTCTTCAGAAGCCATCTGATCTGGATCTACACTGTTTGCAAAAGTAGGGGTTGTTGTGAACAGCATGATAAGGGTTAAAAACTTGGTTGCAAACAGTGTGGACCCAGATCAGACTGCTCCTCTAGGAGCAGTCTGATCAGGGTTCACACTGTTTGCCGGTGTGCAAAAATATTTTTAAAAACTTTGCAAGAATACAGGTATTCAGCAGAGGACATAAACAGACAATATTTTCAGATGCAGTTTTTCTTGGCATTTTATGAGTTAAACATCAAAATGCAGAGCTAGTGCATATAAATCTTGAATGCATATTACATAACAACTGACAGATGCATTAAGAGTATGTATGTTTCAAGGAAAGTTTTTGATCTAACGCCAACACACTTCCTGTTCAATGAAAGAAGCCAAACTATCAGCTGTAGTTTTTTGGAACAGCATGACAAAATTTATGTTTATTTCTGGTAAACGAAAATCATTCATAAAAAGTCCTGGGGCCAGTTGTTCAAACCATCATTAGCTTAACAAGCTGGTTAGTGGTCAAACTGTAAACTGTTCTAGCACACGAGTACTGGTAAACTGCTTAGAGGATCTAAGCCTGCCCAGGCAAAGCAGTGCGAGTCGGCCTGTCCATGCTTATAAACCCTATTGGTTTCATTGGGTGGCAGCTGGGCTTGAGACGTCATTTCATCTCAATGTCTGGTAAAGTCCCACACAACTGGAAGCAACATCTCCAAAATGACCATTACAGTGTTGACGGTGATGTTAAACCTCAAATCAAACAAACAAAAAAGCAATATCTAAAATTCTGGTATTTTTGTCATATTAAATGATCAAAGTTTTAATGAAAAGTTTTAATGATTCGTTAACCAACAACATTGTTAGATTTTAACAATTTTTGTGATATATTCCTAATTTTTTAATATTCCTAATTTTTCAGTAAGAACATAATCGTGGGTACTCATTAGAATCATCTCATTGAGGAGATTCTAATGAGTACCCACAATATGTTTCTGACAAGAAACTTGTCTGCTTGTTTGTTACACTTGAGATAAAGGTCATTGAAGACTGAAAGGTTGTGTAAATAAGTATTTTAAGACATTTTGAAGTTATTTTCTGATTTTTTATTCATCAATAGATAATAGAAAGTAAACATTTTTCTTTAATTTCATCTAAATAAGTAATATAACAATAAAGGAAAAGCAATATGGTATAATTGATGAAAAATGCCAAGTCCAAACTGAAGTACATTATATACACATGTACCAGCAAAAATGACTTTTTTAATTAAAACTGTGTTAACATTGTTCTAGCAAGTGCGCGGCCCCCGCCCATTGGGGCTTGAAGAAATGTATGGGCTGCATGATGCTTCCACGCAGAGCTGAAACCGACCTGCACACAAGTACTGGTAAACTGCTTGGAGGATCTAAGCCTGCCCATGCAAAGCGGTGCAAGTCGGACCATCCATGCTTATAAACCCTATTGGTTTCATTGGGCGGCAGGGCTTGAGATGTCATTTCATCTCAATGTCGGGTAAAAGTCCCACAAAATTGGAAGCAACGTCTCCAAAATGACCTTTACAGTGTTGACGGGGACGTTAAACCTCAAATCAAACAAACAAATCTAGTAAGTGCCTCTCTAAGCACCCTGGGGCCAGTTGTTCAAAACTAACAATGTGGTTAGTTAAAGTTCGAACAATTTGACATGAGACTGGTGACCTCTATTATCATAATTTCACACACGACTGAATGCATATCTCTATCTTCAATACATAGAGGTCAGTAAATGGGTCACCATTCACAAGATGCCGAAAATTCATGAGAAGTTTAAGATAACCGATCTATCAGGCGAAAACACCGACTAATTAATTTTATTTTTGCATAAAGGTCAGTCTCATGTCAAATTGCACCAACTATAACATATCGTTAAAACTTTAATCATTTAATTTGGCAAATATGCTACTATTTTGTGGAAAAAATGAGAGCAGCTAGCTGCTTTTAATTTTTTCAGCAAAAATAACACATAATTAGACGTTGTACTTCCTAGAACAGTTAACATTTTGATCCCTAATTACATGTAGCTTGTTAAGCTATCGATGCTAAATTGAACAAATGGCCTCTTTTTGTACCAAATAGAATCTTCCGCCTTATATACACAAGGAGTCCATTCAAAAATAAGGGGTGTAAGGTTGAGTTTTCTTCAAAGTTTACTTGGAAAATGGCTTAACTTTTAGCAAACAGTGTAGACCCTGATCAGATGCCACATTCTGTGTGCAAGTCTCGTGATGCCGGACAGTGACCCTTGGGACGGATTTTTCCATCCACCCCTCACACCCATATAAGATTCTTATATTCTACTGACATTGTCTATATCCTGTGCGTAGAATACCTAAAGTTTACTTTTGCTCTGGAAGATGAAGAATGCGATTTTATCATTCCTCAATGGTGTTACTATAAAATGGATCTGAGAAAAAAAAATGGTGGTCATTCACTTTAAGAAAAGGTTATGACAGGTTGAATTCTATCAAGTATACCCACAACATGTTTAAATGGAAAATAATAAGAAACTAGAAATGCATCCATAGGACACAGATGCCCCCGCCTGAAAATATGTTTATGTTCGTATTCATCCATAGAAAGTTATTGACCGTGTTTAAGTTTTGGACCCTTTTTTCACATTTGACCTCTAAGTATGACCTTGACCTTGGAGGTAAGGACCTTGGTTTTGTGTGAGGCAGATTGTCTCATGATGGCCAACATGTCTGCCAAGAAATTTCAAAATCCATCCAGAGATAAGAAAGTTATTGACTGCGTTTAAGTTTTGGACCATTTTTTTTTTACCTTTGACCTCTAAGTATGACCTTGACCTTGGAGGTCCTGATCTGGGTTTGAATGTGACACATCGTCTCATGATGGTTAACATTTCTTCAAAGAAACTTCAAAATCCATCCATAAATAAGTAAGTTATTGACTGCGTTTAAGTTTCGGACCTTTTTTTTGACCTTTGACCTCTAAGTATGACCTTGACCTGGGTTTTGCATGTGACACATCATCTCATGATGGTTAACATTTCTACAAAGTAACTTGAAAATCCATCCAGAAAAGTTATTGACTGCGTTTAAGTTTCAGACCCTTTTTTTGACCTTTAACCTCTAAGTATGACCTTGACCTTGGAGGTACGGACCTGGGTTTTGCATGTGACATGTCGTCTCATGATGGTTAACATTTCTGCCGAGTAATTTTAAAATCCACAGAGAAATGAGGAAGTTATTGATCGCGTTTAAGTTTTAGACGCACGGACGGACAGGGGCAACGCTATATGCCCTTTCCACCATTCTTCGAATGATGGGGGCATAAAAATATCCATCAATAATTCATGTTAGCCACGTAACGAAGATAAATAACTCAAATAAGGGATTTTTTTCTTATTTCTTGACAGAAACATAATACATTGTGGGTACATGTTAGAATTGCGTCTTAGGCAATTCTAACAAGTACCCACAATGCATGTTTAAATGGAAAAAACAAAAAAAATATGCATCAATACCCTTGGTACCAAAGACAAATAAGGGATTTTTCGCATTTCTTGACAACAACATATATTGTGGGTACTTGTTAGAATTGCCTTGATGAGACGATTCTAACAAGTGCCCACAACCTATGTTTATAAGGAGAAATAATAACAAGAGGGCCATGATGGCCCTGGGTCGCTCACCCGAGTCCAAGATAATCCATAGCTTATCAGAAACAAGTCCCAAGGCCGAGGTCAATCTTCCTTTAAACTAAGTCACAGGTCAAGGTCACAAGTGCAAAATTTTGTATGATTGGGAATCCACATGCAAAACATGAAGGCTCTATCTCAAACAGTTCTAAAGCATGTCACAGTTCAAGGTCAAGGTCATAGGTCAAAATTTTTTTGTATGAGTGGGAAGCCCTTGTCATAAGAACCCTTCATCCCAAATATGAGGACTCTATCTCAAACCATTCAAAATAATGACAAAGTAGGTCACCAGTCAAGGTCACAGGTCGGTATTTTGTAAACGCGGGAAGCCCTTGACTCAAATAACCTACATGAAAATTATGAAAGCTCTATCTCATAAGATTTAAAATGCATGTCAAGGTCACAGGTCAAAATTTTTTGTATGGGTGGGAAGCCTCTGTCACAAAGAATTTCCATGCTAAATATGAACACTCTATCTCATACAGTTTAAAAGTCATGAAAATGCGTTGAAAACCCTTGTCACAAGAAACCTACATACCAAATATGAAGGCTCTACCTCAAATGGTTCAAAAGTTATGATAAAGTAGGTCACAGGTCAAGTTATTCTTGTATGGGTGGGAAGCCCTTCTCACAAGGAACCTACATACCAAATATGAAGGCTCTATCCCAAACAATTCAAAAGTGATGATAAAGTAGGTCACAGGTAACTTTTTGTATATGTGGGAAACCCCTGTCTCAAGAAAGCTACATGCCAAATATGAAGGCTCTATCTCAAAGTTTTCAAAAGTAATGATATTTTGTATGAGTGGAAAGCCCTTGTCACAAGAAACCTACATAATAAATATAAAGGATCTGCCTTACACTGTTCAAAAGTTATCACCAATGTTTTTTCCCCCCCTTCAAGGTAGGCCGCAGATGAAGGTAAAGAGCAAAATGTATTGTATGAGTGGGGAGCCCTTGTCACAAGGAACCTACATGACAAATGACAAATATAAATGCTCCGTCTCAAATGGTTCAAAAGTTATGACCAGTGTTATTTTTTTTTCTTTTAACTAGGTCAAAGGTCAAGGTCAAAGATCAAACATTTTTGCATGAATGTAAAGCTGTTGTCACAAGGAACTTACATGTTAAATATGAAGGCTCTATCTCAAATGTATCAAAATTTATGACCAGAATGTTAATTTTTTATTTTTAGTGGGGGTTAATTTTTTGCATGAATGTAAAGCTCTGGTCACAAGGAACATACATGCCAAATATGAAGGCTCTATCTCAAACGGTTCAAAAGTTATGAGCAATGTTATTTTTTTCTTTTAACTAGGTCAAAGGTAAAGGTCACAGGTCAAAAGTTTTTGCATGAATGTAAAGCTCTTGTCACAAGGAACCTACATGCCAAATATGAATGCTCTATCTCACATGGTTCAAAAGTTATGACCAACGTTAAAGTTGTCCACATACAAACCAACAAACAGACAGGGCAAAACCAATATGTCCCCGCTATCGCTAACGCACACATAAAAGGCATTTTCAGAAATCAATGGGACATAACTCTATGATAAATAAGTCCCAACCGCCAGTTTTCAAACTCATCAAAGCTTTTATCCTTGACTTACTAAAAAGTTTCAAGAAGATCCAATCAAAACTGAAGGAGCTATGGTTGGGACTAGGTCAAAAATAAACATTTTTAGCAATCAAGGGACATAACTCTACAGTTAATATACCGACTTTGCCAGTTTTTGAACTCATCAGAGCTTTTAGGCCAAGCCTAATTATGACCAAGTTTCAAGAAGGTCCAATTAAACTGAAGGCCGGGGCTACTGTGGTGAGAAGGTCAAAAATAGGAATTTTCAGCAATCAAGGGGACATATCTCTGTGATTATTGGGCCGACTTAGCCAGTTTTCTAACTCATCTGAGCATTTACCCCAAGCCTACTTATGTGTAAGTTTCAGTAAGATCAGATCAAAACTGAAGGCACTACAGCAGGGACAAGCATTTTCTCATTGTAAGTCTATGGGACCTTGTGGTTGCCATGGAAACCAAAGTTTTCATTCAATTTCGATAAAAAGCTTATGTCATCATTTCCCCACCAGAGGCATGCTACATGTACAGATGAGAAACGATTGAGATTAGCCGGCAGGTTGCAGAGATATAACTGGTCAAAGGTGGTGAGGGATGGACGGGCGACAGATGCCTACCTATACTTCAGTATAAGCTCACCTTGTGAGCCTTCAGCTCAGGTGAGCTAAATATTATCCTAAAATTATTGTCTGGAGCGATGTGTAAAATGAGTAAGTTAAATTTTACCATGCTGACCAACAGGAAGCTCCAGTCTGACAAACTGCAGACAGCTCATAATGATGCCGACTTCAAAGAGATTGGAATTAAATCAGGTATTAATTGTTAAATCATGGATTACCTGCAATATATGTATGTATACTGAAAGACATTTGCCAAGATGATCTTCAAATAAGTAAATTTGACTTTTACTCCATGCTTTGCATTAAGCATTATCCCATAAAATGCCAATCACAACAATAATATTGTCATCTGCTTGTTACTTTAAAAGTCATTTTTGCAAACAATGTGGACCCAGATCAGACTGCTCCTGTAGGAGCAGTCGGATCTGGGTCCACACTATTTGCCTGTATGCAAAAATATTTTTAAAAAGTTTGCAAAAAGATTCAGCAGACGACATTTTCAGATGTAGTTTTTCTCGGAATCGTAAGGGTTAAATCAGGTATTAATTGTTAAATCATGGATTAGCTGCAATATATGTATGTATATTAGAAGAAATTCTGCTAACATGATCTTAAACTTCAAGTTAGTAAATTTGACTTTTACTTAATGCATGCATGGTTGTCAACTTTGCATTATGCATTATATTCATGCTGATACTGATTTTTAGTTTGTTTGCTGTTTTTTTTTCCCTGTTTGTTTGGAGTTTAATAGCCCAGTCAACACTATTTAGGTCATATTGAACCAGTCAGCTAACTTCTTACACCTTTCCTGGGCAGGCTTATCCCATTGTATACTGGAGTATACTGGTGTCATTTAAGGGGTGTCTGACCTATTTTTTCGTTTTTATTCCATTTTTGATGGAAAATTCTGTTAGGAAAATTAATGGTACATGCCCTGGGCATTCTGCGGTGTCTGATCTGGGCCTGCAGTGCCAAAGTACCCCTTATGGGGTTTCCCCGTATACAATGGGTTAATGGACCAGTCAACACTATTTAGGTCATATCAAACCAGTCAGCTAACCAATTAGATTTTTCCTGGACAGGCTTATACAGAAGTGGTTTACCTGTAAAGTGCACTTTCTTTGGTCAGAAACTGACAACTGTCATTCTTATATCAGTGAACATAGAAAATATTTCATGATCAGTCTACATGAAAGGATGTCGCCAACAAAAATGCTGCCAACCCAGCAGGCAACTGATACTGATGGTGCTGAGGAAAATGTAAGCGTAAAAAAAAAAAAACAGAATAGCAATGAGGATAACAAGATGTGTTTCTTGTTTCTATATAAATCCCATTCTCCATCATTATGTACATTTGGAGCAATTTGATTGGTTGAAATAAAAGTTTTATACTTTTATAAATTCCATGAGCAAGAATCTCAGAACTATTTCAGTAGTAACCCTTATCTTGCTGAATATTCATTTAAGCCACACCCATTTCTGTCTATCAATCAATCAAATTACTTGATATAATGTATTGCTACAAATTCATTTACTGAATGCCAAACAGTGTAGATCCTGATCAGATGGCTTCTTCAGAAGCCATCTGATCTGGATCTACACTGTTTGCAAAGATACGGGTTGTTGTGAACAGCAAGATAAGGGGTAATATAACATTACGCCAAAGAGCATGTTTAGATTTGTTTGTTTGTTTGTTTGATTTGAGGTTTAACATCTCCGTCAACACTGTATAGGTCATTTTGGAGACGTTGCTTCTAATTTTGTGGGACTTTTACCCCACACTGAGATGAAATGACATCTCAAGCCCTGCCGCCCAATGAAACTAATAGGGTTTATAAGCATGGGCGGTCTGACTCGCACTGCTTTGCCTGGGCAGGCTTAGATCCTCTAAGCAGTTTACCAGTACTTGTTTGCAGTCGGTTTCAGCTCTGTGTGGAAGCATCATGCAGCCCATCTATTTCTTCAAGCACCAATGGGCGGGAACGTGAGCATGTTTAGAACATACATGTATGTGTTGAATGCGTTATAGTTTCGAACCATTTTTTACCTTTGACCTCTAAGTATGACCTTGACCTTGGAGGTACGGATTTGGGTTTGCATGTGACACATCGTCTCATGATGGTTAACATTTCTTCAAAGTAATTTCAAAATCCATCCAGAAATAAGTAAGTTATTGACTGCTTTTAAGTTTCGGACCCCTTTTTTGACCTTTGACCTCTAAGTATGACCTTGACCTTGGAGGTACGGATCTGGGTTTTGCATGTGACACGTCGTCTTATGATGGTTAACATTTCTGCCGAGTAATTTTAAAATCCCTAAAGAGATAAGGAAGTTATTGACCGCGTTTAAGTTTCGGACAGACGGACAGGGGCAACGCTATATTTGCCCTTTCCATAATCCTCCACCGGGATTTGAGCCCTTGTAAACTCACAACCCTTTGATTCAGACTCCCTAGATCTTTTCACTACACTACATTGAGCTTGCAGGTAAACTTTAACATTGGAAAATAAGGGAGGTAACACAGAGGATTTACATTTAAAAAATGGCCAATTTAAGCCAAAAAACCTGTAAAATGAAGTACAATGATAATGTTAAATATTGTTTTTTTTATATATTCAAAATAAATTGTAAAACATCACATATAAGAGCTTGCAGGTAAAATTTAACCAAATGCGAACGCCGACGGATGCCCGGGGGTATGGCAATATCACCCCCTTTACTTTCCTAAGGCGAGCTAATAAACTGTGTCTAAAACTTGACGTTTTTTTTTTCGCTTGGGTTCTTTTCAAAGATGGTAGCATCTAATTGAATAATCATTCCGCCGTGGCTGTTGTTAGTTTGTTCTTACACCTTCAAAAGAATTCCTAAAATTTACTATTTTGGTGGCATTTTGAATATTTCAACGACAAAGAATATAAATTGGCTAACCGTACGGGCCGTACGAATAGTCACTGCCTTCACAATATGAATAACAGAGATATACTAAATGCATACCTCTGAATCTCAGTCTTACACTGTATAAGGACAGTCGGCAGGGAAACCTTCAGTAAATAGAAACAAAGAATGGTTATCTTTCCCGCCATTTTTCTCATTTGATGGAGGTGAAAGCTTCGGTTTTTATCGCTTAAATCTGATCATTTTCAAACAGTTTTAAAAGCAAAATGTGTCTGTTTTTTATCGACAATCATCAGAAATAAAAGGAAATATAATATAACAATATTATAGAGCAATTCTTTGATAGAGGTTTGAGACTGATTTAAAATATTTCTTGTGCACATTTGGTAAGGTCATATAGCAGAATACCTTTGTTTACAACTCCGAAAATGGCGAACCTCAGCAGATGTTCACACATATTGTCCTAAGATTGCAGTCTTAGCATTCACCACAGTAGAGAGAAGACTATTCCATCGGGGAATAGTTCTAGGAAAAAAGGAATTTTTCAGGGCACCGCTATAAGACTGGTACCTACAATATTGTGAGTAGTTTACTTTTGATGCCCTTGTTTGGGTTGAAACTGTCGCAGGGGGTCAAGTATTTGTCTTTATTAATGGACACTGTACCCGAATCATCATCATCAACGGATTTTTGATTAACGTGCAGGTACAGGGGCAACGTCCACATAAGTGGGCCCCCTTCCAGGTAGCTGGCTTGCTGCACGCATGGCAGATCTTACACCAGATCTCCAGGCTTGTCTATCATGAGGATCGATAGCAGAGAGCTTCCATTCTCTGCAATCTCTTTCTGTTAGCTGCTTCCAGGTCATCTTGGGCCTTCCTGGCCCCCGCTTTCCACTTACCTGTATGTCACAGGCAGTCTTGATTGCACCGTTGGAGCGTTCCACATGTCCATACCAGCGAAGTCTTCTCTCTTTCAGGATGAGGTCCAGGTCCTCAATGCCAAGACGCTCCAGTAACTCACTGGACCTGATGGTGACAGTGTCCGAATGTATCTTATAGAAGATGGTTAAAGAGGACCGCTCACGACGGGCCTCTAGGGATGGGCATTCTTGCTCGTTAAGCATGTCACAGACACTGCTTCTATTTCACCATCGTCGGCAGGTCCATTGAGCAGCTGTCCTCTGCGCTCTTTCATTCTACTGCGATCGGTCACGTGACCATAACCTGCAGGTGTACATTACTTACACACCGCGTTTGCAGGATGAACGCCTAAACAGTAATCATGTAATTACAGTAGGGGTCTTTAACCTGCACAGGGCATGACTCTTCTTACACAGGGGGCCTCAAGTTAACTTCCCGATCCGAAGTATGGTGGTTTATTTGACATTCATCCCTGCTCATGATGCCAATGCAGTATGTTCGGACAGCGAAATTTTATCGCCGCTGCCGGAGATCGAACCGGGACCTCTAGCATCAGAGGCAAGTGCACTAACCACTGAGCTACTGGTATCATACTCAACACTGCTGGAATCCGAATTTTAACATAGGAATGCTATCCCCTTCAACACTTGGTTCACCAGGGCTGGCTAATCGGAGCTGAAAAGATAATTGATTATCAGTCCTGTCATTGTGATCGATAATCGATTAGTAATCGCTAAGGTTTTTGTCATTTTTTTTACCTGTCTGGCTTTCTGTCTGAGGATGACTCTTACCATATGTTGCACTTTACCATACCGGTATGTATATTTGAACAGAAAGGCCTGAGCAAACAGTGTAGACCCAGATGAGACGCCGCATAATGCGGCATCTCATCAGGGTCTGCACTGTTTGCCACTCATCCAGCTATTTTAGGCATAAATTTGGGTAGTAAATTGTACCTATCAAGTAATCAATTAAAAGCAAATCAGAAATGATAATCATTTTTGTGGAATTTATCAATCGATTAATCGATTATATGATTAATCGTATCAGCCTTAGTATACACTCATGATACAGTACATATACAGTACAGTACATAATACGTACATAATGGCCGATTTACTGGGGAACCATTTGCGTAACGACATTGATTCTAACCGGAACCCGTCTGATGCCCACCTTCTGCTGTGAATACCAAGACCGCAGAGGAGTTCAAAGCCCGCACAGTATAAGATTGAGACACAGAGGTATGCGTTTTAGGATACCTCTATGTTCAGATTGTAAATAGTTTTAAGGGCTCATCCAGTGATGATTTTTTTTTATGCTAAATTCTAAATTTAGCCTCCCACTTATCTGAGGTAATGGCCAAATATGACCGACTCAGTATGAGAAGATAGATATGTAGATACATGTAGATGGATAGAAATGAAAATCACTACCTTAACCTCCCTACTGTATGGCCAATTTATTGGGGAACCATTTGTGTAATGATATCGTTTCTAACAGGTCGGTCTAATCACCCCACAACACTTTAATTATGATATATACAGACCAAACAGAGGTTAAAATAAGATATTTTATATTAATTAGTGACACTTAACTTCATTACAAACGTATACACCGCCTCTACTATCAACGACACATGAATTATCACACCATGACACTCTGCTTTATTTTGAATAAGGGCTTGCACTATATGATTTTCTTGGATTTAAATGAACTTTTAAAAGAGCAATTGGTTACAAAATGATGGAAGGAAGGAAAAACAATAATTTCATAGGTCAAAGGGACATTTCATGTTAATTAGTGGTACTGTAATTTATGTTAGTGATACTAAGCGTAATACCTAAGGTAGATACAGCATGCACTAACAACGGCACATGAAATGATTACCCCACAATGCTGTTTTATGGGAGTGAGAGCTGGGGTAAGGGTTTTACTTACCTTTTAAAAGAGTGTTCAGTTACAAATGGATCAAAGCAAGAGAAAAAATACAAAACATATTTTTGCTCTTTGCATTCATTTATTTGCATCCAGGCCACACCACAAGATCAGCGGGAAAAGGTCACCCACTTTATAAGGCCTAGAAAAAAAAATTGGTTGTTTAGGGTAACATCTTCAAAATGTTAGGTAGGGTAGGGTCAATTTTTTTTTAAAGATCTTTTTTTTAATTCTGTCTGAGCATGTAAAGGAGCTGTAAGAGCCTAAAATGATGCCTATTTATGTAAATCAAGTAAATCTCAGCTGAAATACTTTTGAAAAACTACCAAAAATCTGGTACTGTGGTGATATGCAAGGTTAATTTTTTTTTCTGACAAAAGGGTGAAAAAAAAATTAGGATCACAGCAAATTTCTAGGTAGGGTCGAGTTACCCTAAACAAACTCTTTTTTTAGGCCTAACCGAGCCTTCATGCAAAGACTTCCTCATGTGTCCATTTCTGTATGTACTTGAATTGCAAAAGAAGGATCTCTGATCGGGAGCCTCGCTCTATACATTATAATACCATACATTTACATAATTGTTTGTTTGATTTGAGGTTCCCGTCAACACTGTATAGGTCATTTTGGAGACGCAAAGCAATATAAAATATTAGGATAATATACTCTAGCGGTTTAGATTTTAATCAGTCTGCATAGATTAATTATACTATTATTAATTTGTTGCGCATTATTGGCACACAGCAAACGCTTTGGTGAGGTGTTAAATTGATTATGTAAACCGATTACTGTTTCAATTTGAATTCTGTTTGATTGATCACCGAATTAAGAAGCCTTATTGTTTTGACGTCAAACAATTAAGTAAGGTGTTAAATTGATTGTCGTACATTGATTATTGATTCCTTTGGACTTCCGTTTGATTGACACCTATTGAGGAGCCTTAACCCTTCTCTTGCTGAATATTCAGTTTAGCTACACCCACTTCTGACTTTGAACCAATCAGATGACTTGATGTAATTTATTCCTACAAATTCATAAATTGAATGTCAAACAGTGTAGATCCTGATCAGATGGCTTCTTCAGAAGCCATCTGATCTGGATCTACACTGTTTCCAAAGATTAGGTTGTCGTGAACAGCATGATAAGAGTTAAGGTGGCAAAAGCATTTCACAGACATTTTTCGGCACCTTTTGAGTTCGGTTGAAAGGATGGATGGATGGACCAAACACTTAGGGGGTTCTTATGAGCACCCACAATATTTTGCATCACGTGAACAAGTCCCTGAAATGAACACCCCCCCCCCCTAAACCCCACTTTATATAGAGAAAACTGGGATTTACGGGGGTAAACATTATTTTTCTTATTTCTGCTCCAAGACATAGAATGTGGGTACTCGTTAGAACCGCCCCAATGAGGCGGTAGCACTCACAACCTATCTTGCAGTATAAACTAGATTGCGCAGTCGATGGTAAACCATCGCAAATACCAGCTTTTTCTATGAATGTCTATGTATTAGCTAGCCAAAACTACATGTAAGTTAAAAAAAAATGTTGCAAAGAACATTCTAACTGTTAAGCAAAGTTTCAGAAGTATAACTCCTATAGTTTAGAAGATATGGCGAAGTCATACTTTTTGACCTTTGACCCTGGGGTTATGTTAAGATCTACCAAAAGAATTCCAATTTATTGTATATTCCAAGAGCCATCCAATAACCAAAGTTTCAGAAGTGTAGCTCCAATAGTTAAGAAAATATTGCAAAATAATACTTTTTGACCTTTGACCTTGGGATCATGTTGAGATCAAGATCACACCAAAAGTAGCCTAATATATTCTATATTCCAAAGGCCATCCAATTAGCAAAGTTTCAGAAGTGTAACTCCATTTATTTAGGAGATATGGCAAAGTCATAATTTGTGACTTTGACCTTGGGGTTATGTTGAGGTCGAAGGGCCACCCATCCCAATCACTATTGATATGGTTAAGAAGGCTATCTCTCAGATGAAGACTGGCAAAGCACCTGGTCCCTCTGGCATAGTGGTGGAGATGATAAGAGCTGCAGGTGATGCGGGTGCCTCGATGATCCGTGACCTTGCAGCTGCAATCATCCGTGATGGGAAGGTACCCTCTGACTGGGAACAGAGTTTCATTGTCTGTCTCTACAAGGGCAAGGGCGATGCATTGGAACGGGGCAACTACCGTGGTCTCAAGCTGACAGAACAGGTCATGAAAGTCCTGGAGAGGATTGTGGATGGCCTCATTAGGCAGTTGGTGTCCATCGACGATTCCCAGTTTGGCTTCGTCCCAGGAAGAGGCACAACAGATGCAATTTTTGTTGTCCGACAGCTGCAAGAGAAGTATTTGGCGGCCAACAAGCGACTCTACATGGCTTTTGTAGACCTGGAGAAGGCATTTGATCGAGTGCCTCGGAAAGTCATCTGGTGGGCACTAAGAAAACTTGGAGTGGACGAGTGGATTGTGAAACTGGTCCAAGGGATGTACGCAAATGCTCGGAGCCGTGTCCGCGTTGGTGATGGTTACAGTGAAGAATTCGAGGTGAAGGTGGGTGTTCACCAAGGCTCTGTTCTCAGCCCACTGCTTTTCATCATTGTGCTTGAAGCCTTGTCATGCGAGTTCCGCTCTGGAGTCCCCTGGGAGGACCTGTATGCTGATGACCTTGTCATCATAGCTGAATCCCTTGAGGAATGTGTCAGGAGGCTCTTAACTTGGAAAGAGGCAATGGAGGCGAAAGGGCTGAGAGTGAATGCAGGAAAGACAAAGATCATGATCTGTGGTACAGGTCTGGACCTCTTGCAGAGTACAGGCCAGTTCCCATGCGCTGTATGTCGCACTGGAGTTGGCAGCAACAGTATCTTTTGTAATGGCTGCAAGTTCTGGGTGCACAAGAAATGCAGTGGGCTCAAACGCTTGATAGAGGACCCTGAGTACAGGTGTACACGGTGCCAAGGAACTGCACGCCCCTTAGATGGCAGACCACAGAGGGAAGTTCAAGTCGGATCAGACAAGCTGGAGGTTGTAGCTTCCTTCTGCTACCTAGGTGATATGCTCTCTGCAGGGGGTGGTTGCGACCTTTCAACTACATCACGTGTGAAAACAGCCTGGAAGAAATTCAAGGAGTTGCTACCAGTTCTCTCTTCCCGCCACCTCTCGTTCAAGACACGTGGCCGTGTGTATAGCTCTTGTGTGCGGAGCGCAATGCTCCATGCCAGTGAGACATGGCCATTGACAAAGCCAAACCTCCAACGTCTACAGCGAAATGACAGGGCAATGATCAGACAGATCTGCAATGTCAAGCCACAGGACACTGTCACCATCAGGTCCAGTGAGTTACTGGAGCGTCTTGGCATTGAGGACCTGGACCTCATCCTGAAAGAGAGAAGACTTCGCTGGTATGGACATGTGGAACGCTCCAACGGTGCAATCAAGACTGCCTGTGACATACAGGTAAGTGGAAAGCGGGGGCCAGGAAGGCCCAAGATGACCTGGAAGCAGCTAACAGAAAGAGATTGCAGAGAATGGAAGCTCTCTGCTATCGATCCTCATGATAGACAAGCCTGGAGATCTGGTGTAAGATCTGCCATGCGTGCAGCAAGCCAGCTACCTGGAAGGGGGCCCACTTATGTGGACGTTGCCCCTGTACCTGCACGTTAATCAAAAATCCGTTGATGATGTTGATGATGATGAAGGTCACGCCAATAGTAGCCCAATTTATTCTATATTCTAAGGGCCATCCTATAAACAAATTTTCAGAAGTGTAACTCCAATAGTTTAGAAGATATGGCAAAATCATACTTTTTGACCTTGGGGTCATGTTGAGGTCAAGGTCATCCCAAAAGTTGCCCAATTTATTCTATATTCAAAGGGCCATTCAATAAGCAAAGTTTCAGAAGTGTTACTCGAATAGTTTAGGGGATATTGCAAAATCACACTGTTTGACCCTTGACCTTGGCGCCGTGTTGGGGTCAAGGTCACAAAAAAGTAGCCCACTGCCATATACATACCATGTACTATCCACATGCAAAGTTTCAAAAGTGTAACTTAAGATACAGACAGACGGACTGAAGCCCGGTCAACTTTGGTACGTAAACAATATACCCAATTTTTCTTCGAAAAGCGGGTATAATAAAAAAAATACCATGGATTTTCTTCAGAAAAGTAGCCATTTTGGAGATGTTTAAATATTCAATATGTTGCATGGGTGTGTTATCGTAATGTGCTGAAATATGAAAAACAAAAAAAAAAAAGTGGGGTTCTCAATAAATTTCATCAGGTGTTTTTTAATGGTAATAATTAATTAATAAAAAAAATTTTTTAACACCACTATCTCATTCAAACACACCTTTATCAATAATACAATAATGAATGAAAGAAATAGTGAATGAATGAATGAATGTGATGCTCTTCTTGTGACGTTTCAGATCATTGATGCGGAATTGTTTTTCATAAGGCTGCGTCGTGGGGTGATATTCCAAGAACGAATCCAAGTATATCAGTGTCGTGGGGTGATATTGGTTTTCATAAGGCTGCATCGTGGGGTGATGATACCAAGTACGAATCCAAATATATCGAAGTCGTGGGGTGATGTTTAAAAAGTCGTTGGTGTCTTCGTTTGCAAAAAGGTTAATACTTAATTGTCACTAATTAATACATAAAAATATTTTTAACCTCTGTTTGGTCTGTATATAGGAGGTTTTAGGGATTCCTTTTATGACGTCATTTTTGTGCATGCGCAAAGCACTGGCCGTCAATTGAAACCACCATCGCTATTCAAATGCATTGGCAGAACTTAAAATGCTAACAATATTCCGACATTATGAGAGAAAGTATACCCGTTTACATCGAAATAATCCCTCGAGAAGGAAAGCATGATACTTTGCTTTTATTGCTGAAAATCATTTATCCTGGATCCGTTTTTAATTGACAAAAATCCGTCTTTCGTGAATGACCCATTTGAGATACTGTTATTCACGAAAGCTTACTTACAAAATAAGTTTTTACGTAACTTTTCGTTTTATTGCTATCCAAGTATAGCTATCACATATGGACAGAACTTAAATCTATCTATCTTAACTATCTACAAACGAACGGACAGTTAGACACACAAATAAACATACTAACAGTCAAAATAAACTAATGAGTGGACTGAGGGACGGGCGTCAAGTCAATATTGGTTAGATGTCATGCCGTCGACACCCACTCCAACACACTTCAATGTCTGACACATGACCGTTGGGATGAGAGAGAGAGGTTTGACTGACAAACTGAAAGTACACAGATTGACAACAGCAGAGTCCGAAATTAAGCTCCCATTTACGCTAAATGCGAGTGAGAATTTCAAAATGCGAGGACAAAATATTTGTACAAGAAAATTTTCACGAATGCAAAAAATGTCCATTCGTCGGTAAAAAAAAACCGAACGATAATACAGAGAACAATAATATGCCGGGAGATGTGTCACCGGTGTGATGTATCAGAGGCCAATAATGGCGACCGAAACCCGTCAAAATTTCGCTGACAGTTATCACCTTTGATTTTTTGTTTCTCAATTGTCCGATAATACTTCACATTAAAATTATTAAAGAATGAAAGACAAATGATTATATTATATCAAAATAATTTTCTTTTTTTGAAAATAACAAAATTACATGGAGAAATTTTGAGTTTAAAAGAAGCCAATAATGGTGTCAAAAACAAGTTAAAATTTCGCTGACAGTTATCACCTTCGATTATTTTCTTTCTCATTTGTCCGATTATACTTCACATTAAAATTATAAAAGAATGAAAGACAAGTGATTATGTCATATCAAAATAATTTTCTTTTTTTTTTTGAAAATATCAAAATTACATGGAGAAATTTTTAGTTCAAAATGACCGATTTTGCACTATTGTCTGAAGGGAAGCTTGCCGTTTGATTGACAGTTTACTAAGACAGACAACTCTAACTGACTACAGACAGCCACCACATATTACGCACAATAACATTCAAGGCCATGGATAAAATACATAAGCCAGGACAAGAGAAAAAAGCCTTGATCTTCGGCAGAAAATAAATTTCTGTTCTTATTAAAGGGGTTTTAAAAAAAATCGAGTTGATTTTCACTGACTGAATGACTGACTAACAGATGAACGGACTGACAGTTACACAGAAAAATAACATGCTAATGAGTAGACGGACAGACGGGCGTCAAGTAAATGTTGGCTTGACGTCATGCCGTCGACACCCACTCCAACTCACTTCAATGTCGTGTGACCATTGACATGACAGAGGTTTGACTGATCCCTGTATCCAAGAAGATATTGTAGAGCTAAGCTAATAAGCCGTTAATCCTTTTTATACCAAATGGAATCTTCAGCAGGAGTCCATTTCAAAATTTAGGGGTGTCAGGTTGTGTTTCATCAAAGTTTATTTGGAAAATGGCTTAGGCCCTGATCAGACGCCGCATTCTGTGGCGTCTGATCTGGGCCTGCACTGTTTGCCAGGGTACCCGTTTTGGGATTCCTGGTTTTTGTTTGATTTGAGGTTTAACGTCCCCGTCAACACTGTAAAGGTCATTTTGGAGACGTTGCTTCCAATTTTGTGGGACTTTTACCCGACATTGAAATGAAATGACATCTCAAGCCCTGCCGCCCAATGAAACCAATAGGGTTTATAAGCATGGACGGACCAACACGCACCGCTTTGCCTGGGCAGGGTTAGATCCTCTAAGCGGTTTACCAGTACTCGTGTGTGGGTCGGTTTCAACTCTGAGTGGAAGCATCATGCAGCCCATATATTTCTTCAAGCCCCGATTAATCAGGCGATGACTAAAGCTGTAAATATGATATTTTGGACTCATTTAATTTGATTAAATAGTAAAACGGCACTTCATAATTTCTAACTGAACCAAATTCCTACGAGAACATTGATATGAGGACGTCTTTTCTTATTTCTGCTCTATAACACAGACCGTTTGTATTCATTTTCAAAGGTGTGCTAACATAAGCAAAGTTCTCATGGTATCTGTATGTCTGTGCTAAGGGTATACATGAAACTTGTTATTTCTGCTCTAAACGATCCAGCACACGAGATTGTGGTACTTATCGCATATGCACACAGCGAATGCTCAGGCGCGACTGCATTACGATAACACACCCGTACGTCCCTAGTGCATTTTTTTTCACATCCCCAAAACGGCTAATTTTCTGGTGAAAATCGGTGATATTTTTCCTTGTTTTCAGTAAAAATAGGTTGTGGATGCTTGTTAGAGCAGCCTCATTGAGGGGGTTCTAACGAGTACCCATAACCTATGTTTTTTGTTTGTTTATTGTTTTGTTTTTAAGATTTATTCGCTGGTAAATTTAAGAAACAACTTATATATTTGAAACTTAAATAGTTGAAATTTTTTTTGAACAAAAAATCTTCATATTTTTTTAATAAAGATCTACTCCATTAAATATTGATGTTTGGTCCCTATTTCATAGGTAACTTTAATTTGATTGTTTGTTTGGTTATGTTATTATCATTACCAAGTGAACAATAGATAATTGGCCCAAACAGCTAATTATGTGCCGAGTTTGTATAGGCCGAGTTTGTCATGTGCCGAGTTTGCTATGTGCCGAGTTTGTCATGTGCCGAGTTTGCTATGTGCCGAGTTGTCCCACAACCGCTGTAAATAACATTTTATCTGTCCCACTGACGCAATACAGCCGTTGACGGCCAGGGCTTTCCCCGTTCTATTTTCAGAACCGGAAGTACGTCACGAAAAAAGCTCCTATATCATAATTAAGGGGTTGTGGGATGTCGGCGGGTGTCGTGGGGTGATTAGACTCACTGGTTTCTAACAGAACCCGTCTGATGCCACCTTGGGCGTGAAGACGTATTGGAAGATAGATGTATATGTACTGTGTCATGCGTGTATGTAGGCCGTAGGGTCAGAATTCAATGTGGAATTGTCATGATTGTAAACAATTTGCAGTCAGTATTGATGCAAACCAAGCACAACTCTGTAACATCGCAGTGACAACTGACGACTAGGACATAGCATAACTGGACGTAGCAGAAACGTTTGGTATTTAAATGTACCTTTTGTTTAATTGTACTTCCAAGTAATTCGAAGATAATTAATTTTTATCGAGCAGCATGACTCATCCCGGAAGTAAACTTACCAAGGTGCAACGTTTTACTGAAAGCTTTTGGCTATCCGTACGATACTCGTGCACGCTGTTTCGGTGACTCCCAGGTCTTCGTCGGACCTTCAGAATACATTCCGATGGTCAGTCAAGAGCGAAGGGTCACCACTGCTCAGAACTGTTACTGCTGGCACGTCAAATGACATTAATTGACCAGGACCTGTGCCATGGGAAATAAGTGTATGAATGTCATTTGACGTGTCACCAGTAACAATTCTGATTCTGATAGTGTTTGAGTTTTACGTCTGTAGTGGAAGTTGGACGGGCCACCGTGCCTTGTGGATAAGAATGCTGACTCTTAATCATTAGGTCTCTCACCGCTGTGGTTCAAGCCTCGCTCGGGTACCATGTGAGACGCCAATTTCTGCAAAGGAAGGTCAGGTGGTTTTTCTCAGTGTACACCTCTGATTAACGATCGGCTCGATATGAGTGAAATATCTTGAAAGGGCCGTAAACCCCCCCCCCAACCACCCCCGCCCCCCCCCCAAAAAAAAAAAAAAATAAAAAAATAAGAAGTGGAAGTCGGTACTGGTCGGCTTCAAAATACTGTGGCCCCGCCCATCGGGGCTTGAAGAAATAGATGGGCTGCATGATACTTCCACGCAGAGCTGAAACCGACCACACACGAGTACTGGTAAACCTCTTAGAGGATCTAAGAAGCAGTGCGAGTCAGTCCGTCCACGCTTATAAACCCTATTGGTTTCGTTGGGCGACAGGGCTTGAGAATTCATTTCATCTCAATGTCGGGTAACAGTCCCACAAAATTGGAATCAACCTCTCCAAAATGACCAATACAGTGTTGACGGGGACGTTAAACCGCAAATCAATCAATCGAATCGAGTTAGTCACTGGCGTATGCCAGTGTTGGAAAACGTCGGAGCGGGGAACGAGAGGAACAAGAACACCGAGCAGGAGAAGCTCATGGAGAAGAGGTGCGCCAGCGTGGACAGACGACTCGTGTGCTCTGGACGGAATATTCTGTCATAAAAGAACTAACAGGTAACTGGTGATGCAGGCAAGACACCCCAAAAGTTTCTTTAATGGTGGCAGCGTATCAGACCCTTCGTCCATAATGCTTTATGTAGCGACAATCGTTGTATAAATGCATGGCCATTCGCTACTGAAAAAATGTCTCTTGCTTTAGCCAATGTCTAGTCAGCTGGAATAGGACAATGGAAAGACTGAATAAAAATATGTAAGCTTGCCTTAAGTTTAATTTGGACCCCATTTTTTTAGGATGCGGAGGGAGGGGGTAAGTGGGCAAAGCAGACAGAACGAGTTTTTCTGCTTTGAAGGTATATATAGGAGAACAGAAAATGAAACGTTGTAGCTTGAGAATATTATGGCATTCCATGAAAGCAGATGTTAGAGACAGATATGTGCATGGCAAAGGTGCAAGAAGTTGGTCTTATAGGAGCAATTCCTGATTACCTTCAGTTTGCTTTGGCTCAAGTGCAAGGGATACATCAAGAAAGTTAGTTCACAGCTTTTTCTGTCTGAACTGACCGCACGAACTTGATTTGGTTGTTGTTAGGACAAAACTGCATGCGGGCTGGTAGCTAGTGGGAAACTTTTACCTGGGCGGTTGTCAAAGTCAGTTCTTTATCTTCGCTGGATACTACTGATGTTGGGAAGCGTAGTGCACGACGCTAGGTGCCAGGAGCCGGAGTGATTTCATGAGGAACTGGCGGTCCCCACTGGTTGAAAATACGGAGTTGGATGTGAAACAGAATCCAGCTATACAGCAGTCGTATTTGAGATATCAGCAGAGACTTTAGAGTAGAAGTAAAACAAAGATCAAGAATCGATACAATTAACTTACTCCACCCACCAAAGACACCAAAGGGAAAGAAATACAAACATTAAGCGACCAGACCATAATGGAAACCTAAACAAAGGAAGACCATAAGGACAGTTACTTTCCCACAAAATGGCCATATGGCCATCCAAAATTAAAAGACACAAGTGATACACACAGTAAGTAACAAACAACAACATAAATAAATCGCCACAGAAGAACCGCCTTGGAACGGTCAGTGGAAAGATTTCCACTGGGGGGCTTAAATCGATTTTACGTGGCCACAGTCCTCGCCCTTGCTTCCGTAGAGGTCTGGGGGCCAATGACCAAGTCTATGGCAGTAGTTACGGGGGTGGTTAAACTTGTATTGTTTGCTGTCTGTCAAGAGAGGCATACTCTTCGGTGGTGACATGTGACTGGATAATAACTAGCTTGCAATCAAGGTTGCCAGAAAAGGATAATCAGATATGCCATGCTAAGATGTCGACGATACAGAAATGGCCAGAATTGGAAATCCAGTAAACAGCCAGAGTCGTTTCAATTCGTGGTAAGAGAAAGTTACCGAAATGGTAGATTTACAATAACCGATCAGGACAGAATTACAGTTGTAGCAGTTCAGCTCTGATGAAAGTTTTAGAGTTCAAGGCTGAACCAGTATGGATTTGGCAATGGATATCGACTAAGGTGTTGCTACGGCTGTCTTTGGGAGCTACAGGGAAGCAAATAGGGAGGTCAGCTTCGGCTGGATGATCATGATTACACATGTGATTAGATCGATTCTGTCAGATGCTGGGGCATTAGTTGTGTATTTTACCAGGACCTGATCCCTGATGTTATCTACGATGGCGGGTGATCAACGGTGAGGAGTGCGATTCCTGGTGCTGAAGAATGATCTTGGTGTACCGGAGTACCTTATCTGAGATTTGCAGCAAAGCTGAATTTCGAGGAAAGGCAAACTGTGCAAAAACAGGTTGCAGTTTTAATATGCAATGGGCGAGTGACTTCTCAATCTAACTGGTGCTACTGAATGTTTGGGGATTTGCTAGGCAGGTTTAGGACCTGAAAAGACTTTATGGGCTGAGTGCTATCGCTGTACGCAGATAAGTTTGACGCGCTTTACCACTGGCGTTGAAAATGAGGTGATGATGATGATGATGATGATGATGATGATGATGATTTCGTGTTTAACGACGCGTCAGCCCTCTTTGTGGGTCATAAACGTCAAGCGGTTAATGACCAAACGGTATGAAGAATTATGAGGATATTAAAAGTAAAAGGTCAGAATGATAATGAATAAAAATCTGAAACACTTAAATCTTATGAAAAAGTCCAATTTCTTTTAAGAATAAAATATTATTATCAACAGGTATATCTTGAAAATCTTGAAACAATTGTTGCAAAGTATCAGCTTTCAAATATAAGTTACGTGACGGTGAAAAGTCAACACAGTTAATTAAGATATGTTGAACAGTGAAAGGCTGATCACAGTCTACACAAGTAGGTCGATCATCACCATTTAAAATATAAGAATGTGTAAAAAAGAAGTGGAGGCAATGATCAGGAATCGATACAATCAACCCACAGCTCCCATCAGAGACACCAAAGGGAAAGACACACAGACATGAAACAACAGACCCTAATGGAAACACCAACAGCGGAAAGCCAAAAGGACAGTAACTTTCCCACAAAATGGCCAATAGGCTATCCAAAATAAAATAACATAAGCGATACAAACACCCAAAGACTAACCATTACAAAAATAAACCACGGCAGAAGAACCACATTGGAACGGTCAGCGGAAACGAATTCCACTGGGGGGCTTAAATCGATTTTACGTGGCCACAATCCTCGCCCTTACTTCCGTCGCGATTTAGACAAATAATTTGTTCAGTCGGCATGAAGGCCTCCTTACTCATCAGTGCAACATCTCCGTGAACACAAATACAGTCTAGTATGGCCAATGCGCAGTCGCGTTGATACTACATCCTCTTTCCTGGAAAACTGTGGAGGAGGGCATTTTGTTCCAACGACAGGTTTAATGGCATTGTGTTTGTTATTTATTGCACGGTCCCATTTGCCTTGCCATTCCGATAAGATGTTTTTGTTGATAAATGGTTTAAAATTATTCAAAGGAATTTTGAAAGCAGACGGATAAAGATTGAGCGATTCCTTTGCTATCTTGTCAGCATGCTCATTGCCGACAATGCCAATATGACTCGGGAGTCAACAAAACAAGATTTGTTGAGTTTCAGAAATTTCGTGATGTTTTTCGATCAATTTTTGTATTTTAGGATTTTTGGATGATGGATGATCTACGATTTACGTAAAGCCTTAAGCACAGAAAGTGAATCAGAAAATGTAATTGCTTTTTGAATTGTTGAAGCACTGATAAAATCTAAAGCTAGGTCTATTGCTTTGGCTTCAGCTGTAAAAATAGATGAACCATCTGGAAGGCGCAAGGTTTTGTGCGTATCTTTAGAAACATACGCACAAAAAACTTTATCTCCTTCTTTGGAAACATCAGTAGACTTGCTGGTAATCATTTGTAACGTGACTGCAGTACCTGAAAGTTTTGTTTGAGTAGTATTGGATTTGATTCGGATTTTTGCCATCACGTAAATCAAACAGAATGGAAGGTTTTTTAATACACCGAGATGGAACTTCGGCGGTTTCACGTTTTTGAATATTTTTAAGCTCGATACCTGAATTTTCTAGCAGTAGTTATATACGCAATCCAAAAGGTTTGCAATTAATTCGATTTGCTAGAGTGTGTAGTCATGTAACTGACTTCAACACTCGTAATAAATTGTTAACGGCTAAACTTCTTAATCAGGGTTATCGGTACCATAAACTACGGAAAACCTTTTCAAAATTTTATAGACGCCATTCTGATTTAATTTCAAAATTTAATGTTGGACTTAAATCTCTTCTGCAACAAGGTTTTTCAGAACTCGAATTTATGGTGACTTAGTATATAAATTCAGAAAAATATATAACCGCAATGACTTCAGCACCCAATTTCGTAAAATCGTTCTTCAATATAAAACAATTGGGTAAAACATAAATGTTATACAGAGACTGCATGCATGGTAGATAACCCAATCACGGTTGACAACTTTGCTTCCCGCTGTAATTGTTCGCCGGTGGGTCAGGCCTCAGATTCTATGACGGTTCCAACGTAAAGGCTTATGTTGGTTGGTACCTGATGCTCTGTCTCTGGTCTGGCCCATCGGAGTCTAACTGTTGGTTTTCTTTAGCTCCAGCATTTCAGTGGTTTCTTGCTGTCGAGTCCTCACCGTTGTTTCATCTCTGTGGTTGTTTAATTTTTGTGTTCACGGAGATGTTGCACGGGTGAGTTAGGAGGCCTTCATGCACGCCTACGGAACGATAGAATGCGTAACCATTGGTTAAGAACGTGAAGCAATAAGAGCGACATCCGGTTAGGAATTAGATCGCTAAAAAAGGTAAAGAAACTGTGCAGTTTCTGTGTTTCATAAGTTATATAATTTTTACGAGGAAGTTATTTAAAAAACGGGGAATTACATTCAGGAGCCCATTGATATCGGCATCTTTGGAGTAAATACCAAAGACCGTACTTCACACATTTTGGCTAAATTTAGTTTCTCCTGCTGAAGGTGAACTCAAGCCTTAGAAAACGAGTGTTTTTTCGAGGTGTTTGTTGCCTTTTATTTATTACTGCGCTTTGCTACAAGTTCAGCGTATTAACATGCACACACAATAAACGTATATGGTTATATGTGTTGTGGATATTTTGCTTGTCAATGCAGCACTAGCGAGAAATCACCACGGAAAAGGTCGAAAATGGTTGGTTACGCATTAGATCTATAGAAATGATAACAAAACTTGCAACTATAAAGCGGATCTGTTTTCATCTCCACGGCCCCAGAATCACCCGCACCTTGTTCTACGGAAACATTTTTAGCCAACCTGATAAGCAGTGCGCTATTGATTCGATAATGACATAGTATTTTATGGAAACATTTTCAGTCTCCAGAATCATAGTACCGAATGATTTTCACTGACTTTTACGCTGTGTTTGTTTTATCAATGGTCCGGTAATTGCCTGAAATGAAATTAAACAGGTTTTGGAGTTTTAATTTCTGCGAAGAACTCCTCATCTGCCAAAATTTGCTGGTTAAGCATTAGATCGTCTGGTTAAGCATTCGAGAGCCAGAGAGGAGAAAATATCACCAGTTGCTGCCTTAGTAAATGCCAGCAGCTTACTACAATAAAAGGTGGCCTACATATGATTTCTAAATTATGTTAAAATCACCAGAGAAAGAAAGCCGTGATGAAAAATACTTTTCTGGACAAGACCATTAAATGTCTGGGTATCATGCTTATCTGACCGAATGACGCACAGATTCATAAATAAGAGGTCATTACTTGCTTTTGTAGAAAACAAAATGGCCAGCTTACGCTTTGTAATGGCGATTGAATCTATATCGTGTTTCTATGGTCAAGCATTAGAGAGCCAGGTTGAGCATAAGACACTCATGATTATAAACTTGGTGCTTATAAAAAATAGAAGTAAAGCAATGATCAGGAATCAATACCAGCTGGCTATGCAAAATGCGATACATACAATCAGTGACAAACAATAACATAAATAAACCGCCAAAAAAGAACCGCCTTGTAACAGTCAGTGAAAAGAATTCCACTGGGAATGGTTTGTCAATCGACCCAAAGGTGCTCAGAAGAAAATCTGTTCTATGCTTAAGTGCACGTGAATATCACTGACTTGTCGGGAAAACTATTAGAATGAAAATAGTCGCTGTGAGGTCAGAGTGTTGTGAAAAACTAAAGAGGGTTATCTTGGAAACATAGGATGGGCTTGGCAAAGAGTGTAGACCCTGATCAGACGCTGCAGAATCCGGCGTCTGGTGAAGATCTACACTATTTGATTGGACCCTGGAATTTAGGAGATTAATGAAACAGTTTAAGACTATTTCTCCTACCTACACTCGGAGGCAATAGACCCACCAGTCCTTTGTTGTTTTGTTTTTAAATCACATTATATTTTGTGCAGAAATGAGAAAAATATCACAATTTTTCATCTTAAAATTTTCGTTTTTTGGGCGATAAAGGTTACATTGTATTTGTGTAGGCGTGTTTTCGTTATGATTATTCAAAGAAACAAAATGATGTGGAGAAAACAAATGTTTACAACCTTTTTAGTACTAAATACAATATTATCAACAGTCGGTCGATAGTGAACAAAAAACTGGACTTTTGGCTTAATGTAAACTGCCTAATCACTGCCTAGATACATCCGTGAGAAAATATTGCTCCATATTCAAAACGGTTTCAAAAGTTCCTCATATCTAAACATGATACTGCAGATGGAAGAAAATATTATAACTTGTATGTTCTATCAATTTATTATATCTATATTTTTTCCTCATATCTAAAAATGACACTGCCGATGAAACAAAATATTATAGCTTGTATGTTTTATTAAGAAGGAAGATTAGATCATGGAAGATTAGCTGAGAGCCTCGTGGAAGATTAGCTATTACATGTATTTTTGTATGTGCTAAATGTTGCTACCCTCACTAAATAAAGTCCTTACTTACTTACTGACTGACTGACTTACTTACTTACTTCTCTCAATTTATTTAATGAACGCACCTGTCCTCCTGTTTACTTAAAATTAATAAATTTTACAAATGGATTCTAGTTCGTCTTGATTAACATGATTAAGAATACATGGTGTGTCCTTCTTGCGCTGTTTGTATTAATAAGAAGTTGGTTTTAGACAATATCTTTATCTTATCGTTTTGACAGTTAGCATAGAACTCACGGGATCTCCGATCTGGGTTATCGATCATGATACAGACATATATTTTGGGGGCATGCGCAGTCCCAGAAGTAGGATATTCCGGCTACCTATTTGCTTTGCAGAGGCGAGCTAAAACAAATACGCCTTTCTTTTGCGTTACTATGCCTTTTTTCGCATTACTACGCCTTTTGATTCGCGTAAAAACGCCTTTGATTCGCATCACTGCGCCTTTCTTTTGCGTTACTACGTCTTTCTTTTGCATTAGTATGCACTTTTTCGCGTTACAACGCCTTGTTTTTGCGTTACTACGCCTTTTTTTTGCGTAGCTTCGCCTTCTGATTGTCGTTACTGCGTCTTTTGTTTTGCGTTTCTACGCCTTTTTTTGCGTTATTACGTCTTTTGTGTCGCGTTACTACGCCTTTACGGTATTTTATTTTCTCCTACATAAGCCAAATAGGCTTTCGTATAGATCTGCAGTGTTAACGAGCTTACCCTTAGCCTTTCACGCCTGTGTTTCTTAAACGGGTTCTCTCCATTTTTTTATTTTGGGCAATTCTTGTTAATAGGGGATTTAGTCAAATTCATTTACAGGATGGCGAACAGCTTTGATTCTCGGATGAGACGGTTCATTAATGGCCGTCCCATCCGGATATAGATTTAATCGCCATTACAAAGCGTAAGCTGGCCATTTTGTGTTCTACAAAAGCAAGTAATGACCTCTTATTTATGAATCGGCGCGTCATTCGGTCAGATAAGCATGATGCCCAGACATTTAATGGTCTTGTCCAGAAAAGTATTTTTCATCACAGCTTTCTTTCTCTGGTGATTTTAACACAATTTAGAAATCATATGTAGACCACCTTTTATTGTAGTAAGCTGCTGGCATTTACTTAGGCAGCAACTGGTTTGATTTTCTCCTCTGGTTATCGAATGCTCAACCAGACGATCTAATGCTTAACCAGCAAATTTTGGCAGATGAGGAGTTCTTCGCAGAAATTAAAACTCCAAAACCTGTTTTATTTCATTTCAGGCAATTACCGGACCATTGATAAAACAAACACAGCGTAAAAGTCAGTGAAAATCATTCGGTACTATGATTCTGGAGACTGAAAATGTTTCCATAAAATACTATGTCATTATCGAATCAATAGCGCACTGCTTATCAGGTTGGCTAAAAATGGTTCCGTAGAACAAGGTGCGGGTGATTCTGGGGCCGTGGAGATGAAAACAGATCCGCTTTATAGTTGCAAGTTTTGTTATAATTTCTATAGATCAAATGCGTAACCAACCATTTTCGACCTTTTCCGTGGTGATTTCTCGCTAGTGCTGCATTGACAAGCAAAATATCCACAACACATATAACCATATATGTTTATTGTGTGTGCATGTTAATACGCTGAACTTGTAGCAAAGCGCAGTAATAAATAAAAGACAACAAACACCTCGAAAAACCACTCGTTTTCTAAGGCTTGAGTTCACCTTCAGCAGGAGAAACTAAATTTAGCCAAAATGTGTGAAGTACGGGATTTGGTATTTACTCCAAAGATGCCGATATTAATGGGCTCCTGAATGTAATTCCCCGTTTTTTAAATAACTTCCTCGTAAAAATTATATAACTTATGAAACACAGAAACTGCGCAGTTTCTTTACCTTTTTTAGCGATCTAATTCCTAACCGGATGCCGCTCTAATTGCTTCACGTTCTTAACCAATGGTTACGCATTCTATCGTTCCGTAGGCGTGTCATGCGGACTGAACAAATTATTTGTCTTAATCGCGACGGAAGTAAGGGCGAGGATTGTGGCCACGTAAAATCGATTTAAGCCCCCAAGTGGAATTCGTTTCCACTGACCTTTCCAAGGCGGTTCTTCTGTCGCGGTTTATGTTTGTTATGGTTTGTCTTTGGGTGTCTGTGTCGCTTATATTATTTTATTTCGGATAGCCAATGGCCATTTTGTGGGAAAGTAACTGTCCTTTTGGCTTTCCGCTATTGGTGTTTCCATTAGGGTCTGTTGTTTCGTGTTTGTGTTTATTTCCCTTTGGTGTCTCTGATGGGAGCTGTGGGTTAACCGTATCGATTCCTGATCATTGCCTCCACTTCTAATTTTATAATGGGAAGTTAGTCCCTAGAATCCTGGGATGAAGCTCATCAGGTCCAAAAGTTTAGATGGATTCAAACATTTAAGTAACTTGATCACTCCCTCCGATGACACGAAGATACTAAGGCCCATTTTATGGATAGTATGATTGTGTCATCGGAGGGGTGCTTAAGTTACTTAAAAGATTGAATCAATCCAAGAGTTTGGAAAATGAGCTGGTAGCTCTGTGTTTAGTGTACTTGCCATTGATGCTAGAGGCACCCGGCTCGATCCCCGGCAGCGGCGATAAAATTAAGGCATCCGAACACGCTCCAGTGGCATCATTTGCAGGATGAATGCCATCAAGTGCACCGTCTTTCGGATCCAGACGTCAACTGGAGGCCCCATGTGCAGAGAGAGTCACCCCGTGCAGGTTTAAGACTACTACCGTTATCACATGATTACTGTGTAGGATTTCATCCTGCAAACCTGGAGTGTATATAATGTACACCGTCTGTGGCCCTTCCTGGGGTTAAGACGTAATGGAAGAAAGAAACAAAGGTTCGATTCACGGCAGCGTTCGTTCGTTCGTTCGTTTGTCACAGTTCTCTCCAATGGATTGGAGCACCCAGGTCGATTAACGGATTTATGTTGTAGGCAATACTAATCCAGGGAATCCGTAGAATATTCCTATGTACACTATTTACATACGTGTTAGACGTGTGGTGGCGGCCACAATAGAAGAAAAAAATCAGGTATTACTCAATTCAGCAATTTTCTGTGAAGTAGCAATCTTTCAGAGTGCGACCGATAACAGTACCTACGACTCAGAGCCTCTAGCTGCAACAAGACATCTTTGTCCGTCCCCAACTGCACCCGAGGTTTCAGATTATTACTATCAACCAGCACTGCGACCGGTGGAGATCTCGACTTTGAAGACCATATATGACTACCAAACTCTCATGTAATGTAAGACAATGACACTTTCCTTGTATCAGCAAGTGAAGGACAGCGCAGAAGCTTATGACTGAGATTCTACGGTACCAATCTACACAATAGACAGGTAGGTTCTACCTTGTACTGATTAAACCTGGCCTTTGTTGTCTGAAACATTACACTCCATTCATCATTATGACTGTGGGAATACTTCGGCAGCGGCAATAAAATTGCGGTGTCCGAAAGTGCTCTGCAGGGATGAATGCCACAAGTGCTCCGTCCTTCGGATCGGGGCGTTATCTGGAGCCCCCCCCCCCCCCCCCCCCTGTGCAGGGAGAACATCCCCTGTGCAGCTTAAAGACCCCTACCGTAATTACATCATTACTGTGTAGGCTTTCGTCCTGCAAACCTGGAGTATATGTAATGTACACCTGCGAGCAATGGCCAAATGTGACCGATTGCAGTATCAGTAGAAAGAAGCGAAATCTTGAACGAAACTGGTAAATAGGACACGCACAGATGATAGTAACCAGGAGTGCAAGATAAAAAAAACAACAGGAAAATAGTGACAGAGTGACACAGAACATGGCTGTCACTAGGAAGATTGGCGTGAAAAGAAGCTCTGAGGGCAAAGGCAATTCACTTCAAGAACTCAAGTGGAACAAACTTGACAAATTTTCTAAACCTGGCAGAATACATTGAAACTAATCCCGGCTCAATGTTTCATTGTGGTTTCTGCGAAAAATACTGTTACTCTTCAGAGAAATGTGTCGAAATCGGAGAAATTGTGTCGAAATCGAAGACTGCGAAAAAACGTTTTCACTCGACATGTTCTGAGCTCGATAATCAACAATTATTAGAGCCTGAATCTGAAGTTAGAATTTGGTATTGCAAAGTAGAAGTAAAACAAAGATCAGGAATTGATACAATTAACTTACTCCATCCATAAAAGACACCAAAGGGAAAGAAATACAAACATTAAGCGACCAGACCATAATGGAAACCTAAACAATGGAAGGCCATATGGACAGTTACTTTCCCACAAAATGGCCATATGGCCATCCAAAATTAAAAGACACAAGTGATACACACAGTAAGTAACAAACAACAACATAAATAAATCGCCACGGAAGAGCCGCCTTGGAACGGTCAGTGGAAGATTTCCACTGGGGGCTTAAATCGATTTTACGTGGCCACAATCCTCGCCCTTACTTCCGTCGCGATTTAGACAAATAATTTGTTCAGTCCGCATGAAGGCCTCCTAACTCATCAGTGCAACATCTACGCGAACACAGAAATCAAAGAACCACAGAGGTGAGACAACGGTGAGGACTCGACAGCAAGAAACCACTGAAATGCTGGAGCAAAAGAAAACCAACAGTTAGACTCCGATGAGCCCGACCAGAGACAGAGCATCAGGCACCAACCAACATTATCTCTTTAATTTTCAATAAGCCTTTACGTTGGAGCCGTCATAGAATCTGAGGCCTGACCCACCGGCGTGCAATTAAAGAGGGAAGCAAAGTTGCCAACCGTGATCGGGTTAACTACCATGCATGCAGTCTGTCGTATAATATCCATGTTGTACCCAATCTTTTTATATCGAAGAATGATTTTACGAAATTGGGTTCTGAAGTCATTGCGGTCAAAGACTGCAAAGCTGCCTGTAGCCTGTGTAGTGGTACTGTCCATAACGGTCTCAAACTGCTCAAGGATTTGCCCTAAATTTGAGGTATGCAACTTTTCAGACACTTCCTTCAGTGAATATATAGAAGCAAAACAAATTTGATCCCCTGTCAAAGGATAAGGGAGTAAAATCTCCGACTACTGATACAAGTAAGCCAACTTTCGTTAGTTATTTTTTGCCGTCGAGTCCTCACCCTTGTTTCATCTCTGTGGACGTTTGATTTTTGTGTTCTCGGAGATGTTACACTGGTGACTTACAAAGACTTCAGTAGTTAACCCAATCAAGGTTGACAACTTTGCTTTCCTCTTTAATTGCACGCCGGTGGGTCAGGCCTCAGATTCTATTCCAGCGTAAATGCTTACTGGGAATTTGAGATTGTCTACTTTTCAGTAATGTTGGTTTGGCCTGATGCTCTGTCTCTGGTCGGGCCCATCGAAGTCTAACTGTTGGTTTTCTTTTGCTCTAGCATTTCTGTGGTTCCTTGCTGTGGAGTTCTCAACGTTGATTCATCTCTGTGGTTGTTTGATTGTAGTGTTCACGGAGATGTTGCACTGATGAGTTAGGAGGCTTTCATGCCGGCTGTTTAAATTATTTGTCTAAATCTCGACGGAAATAGGGGCGAGGATTGTGGCCACGATTTAAGCCCTCCCCCAGTGGAATTCATTTCACTGACCGTTACCAGGCGGTTCTTCTCTCGTGGTTTATTTTTGTTATGGCTTGTCTTTGAGTGTTTGTTTCGCTTATATTATTTTGTTTTGGATAGCCAATGGCCATTTTGTGGGAAAGTAACTGTCGTTTTGGCTTTTCGCTAGTCCATTAGCGTCTAGTTGTTTCATGTTTGTGTTTCTTTACCTTGGCGTCCCTGATGGGAGCTCTGGGTTAATTTTATCGATTCCTGATCGTTGCCTTCACTTCAATTTTTCATGTGGATTGAACAAATTATTTGTCTTAATCGTGACGGAAGTGCGAGTTTGCGACCGTTCCAAGGCGGTCCTTCTGTCGCAGTTTATTTTTGTTAAAGTGTATTGCTTATATCTTTTTGTTTTGGTCAGCCAGTTGGCCATTTTGTGGGAAAGTAACTGTCCGTTTGGCTTTCTTGATGATTCCATTAGGGATTAGTTGTAATATCATGTTTGTGTTTCTTTCCCTTTGATGTCTCGGATCGGAGGCATGGGTTAATTGTATCGATTCCTGATCATTGCTTTCACTTCTATACTGTTAGCGGCTTTACTACACTTCCTCATAATCTTATAAAAGAAAATTTAATGGTTTAATTGAATGAACATTTCATAAAGAAGACTCCCTCTTTCTTGCATGTAATGTAAGAAATGCCTTTTTTCATTTCTAAAGAGCATAATAAGTTTACTTTATGGTCATATCAGAAAGTGTGTGAAGCTCTCACTTTTCTACTTGACAATATTTACATACTAACTTATTTAGACATGTTGTGGGTATTCCGATGGGTACTAATTGCGCATCGCTTGTGGCTGATCTGTTTTTGTTTTGTTATGAGAGATACTTCATGAAGTCCCCTTCTGCTGAAAACCAATCTGAAATCATTGAAGCTTTTAGCTCGACTTCTAGATATTTAGATGATGTATTAAATATTGACAATACATATTTCAACAAATATTGACAATACCGATTTCGATGGTTTGATCAGTCACATTTCCCCCCCAGAACTTCAGTTAATTAAAGCAAATTCTTCTGATACCGAGGCCCCGTTTTTTTTGGATTTACATCTGTCTATTGCAGATGGGTTTGTTTCTTGCAAAATGTATGATAAACACGATGATTTTGATTTTGAGATTGTAAATTTTCCTATTTTGGATTGTGATGTTCCTCGTGCATCATCCTATGGCGTTTATATTTGGCAATTTATTCGATTTGCCAGAGTGTGTAGTCATGTAACTGACTTCAACTCTCGTAATAAAGTGTTAACTGCTAAACTAAATCAGGGTTATCGGTACCATAAACTACGCAAAGCCTTTTCAAAATTTTATAGACGTCATTCTGGTTAATTTCAAAATTCAATATTGGACTTAAATCTCTTCTGCAAAGAAGGTCTATCGGAACCCGAATTTTATGGTGACTTAGTATATAAATTCAGAAAAAGATATAACCGCAGTGACTTCAGCACCCAATTTCGTAAAATCATTCTTCGATATAAAAAGATTGGGTACAACATAAATGTTATACGACATACTGCATGCATGGTAGTTAACCCAATCATGGTTAAAAACTTTGCTTCGCATGCCGGTGGGTCAGGCCTCAGATTCTATGACGGTAACAGTGTCAAGGCTGTTGATGCTTTTGATTTTGAGATGCTTTTGATTTTGAGATTGTAAATTTTCCTGTTTTGGTTGGTGATGTTCCCTGTGCATCATCCTATGGCGGTAATATTTCGCAATTTATTCGAGTTGCCAGAGTGTGTAGTCATGTAACTGACTTCAACTCTCGTAATAAATTGTTAACTGCTAAATTTCTGTATGATAAACACAATGATTTTGATTTTGAGATTGTAAATTTTCCTTTTTTGGATGGTGATGTTCCTCGTGCATCATCCTATGGCGTTTATATTTCGCAATTTATTCGATTTGCCAGAGTTTGTAGTCATGTAGTTTATATTTTACTTTTGGTCCTTTGAGATCAGCGTGAATATTCTGAGAAATCGGAAATAATTATTGGTTTGGACTCATATTCTAGACATGTTTTTAATTATTTGGACCCTATTTTGATTTATATCAGTCTTTGAATCGACTGCCTATTCGAAATTCGCAAAATTGCAGTATGTTTCCTCTGGCTTCCTTTGGCGGATCATTACAGGGTAACTGATGAGGCTTTATTAGCCGAAACTACGCAGTATGACCCATCTTCTTTCTTATGAATGTTTCCATTGCTCTTAAAGGAACTCATTTTTTATTTTTATTCAACTCTCGCAATAAAAAAATATTGTTAACTTCAGAGGGTGTAGTCATGTAACTGACTTCAACACTCGTAATAAATTATTAACGGCTAAACTACGCAAAGCCTTTTCAAAATTTAATAGACGCCATTCTGATTTAATTTCAAAATTCAATATTGGACTTAAATCTCTTCTGCAACAAGGTCTATCGGAACCCGAATTTTATGGCGACTTAGTATATAGTATATAAATTCAGAAAAATATATAAGTTCCGCAATGACTTCAGCACTCAATGTCGTAAAATCATTCTTCGAAATAAAAAAAATGGTACAACATAAATGTTATACGACAGACTGCATGCATGGTAGTTAACCCAATCACTGTTGACAACTTTGCTTCCCTCTTTAATTGCACGCCGGTGGGTCAGGCCTCAGATTCTATGACGGTTCCAATGTAAAGGCTTATTGAGAATTAGAGACATCTAATTCAAGCTAATGTTGGTTGGTGCCTGATGCTCTGTCCCTGGTCGGGCCCGGCGGAGCCTAACTGTTGTTTTTTCTTTTTGCTCCAGCATTTCAGTGGTTTCTTGCTGTCGAGCCCTCACCGTTGTCTCACCTCTGTGGTTCTTTGATTATTTGTGTTCACGGAGATGTTGCACTGATGACTTAGGAGGCCTTCATGCGGTCTGAACAAATTATTTGTCAAAATCGAGACGGGATTAAGGGCGAGGATTGTGTCCACGTAAAATCGATTTAAGCCCCCCCCCCCCCCCCAACCCCGCCTAGTGGAATTCGTTTCCACTGACCGTTCCAAGGCGGTTCTTCTGTCGTGGTTTGTTTTTGTTATGGTTTGTCTTTGGATGTTTGTGTCGCTTATATTATTTTATTTTGGATAGCCTATTGGCCATTTAGTAGGAAAGTAACTTTCCTTTCGGCTTTCCGCTGTTGGTGTTTCCATTAGGGTCTGCTGTTTCATGTTTGTGTGTCTTTCCCTTTGGTGTCTCTGATGGGAGCAGAAGATATAATTGTTTTTTGTATTGTTGAAGAACTGATAAAATCTAAAGCTAGGTCTATTGCTTTGGCTTCAGCTCTAAAAAAGTTGAACCTACTGGAAGGCGCAAGGTTTTGTGCGTATCTTTAGAAACATACACACAACCAACTTTATCTTCTTCTTTGGAACCATCAGTATAGACTTGCTGGTAATCATTGTAACGTGACTGTAGTACCTGAAAGTTTTGTTTGAGTAGTATTGGATTTGATTCGGAATTTTGCCATCATGTAAATCATACAGAATAGAAGGTTTTAATACACCAAGATGGAACTTCGGCGGTTTCACATTTTTGAACATTTTTAAGCTCGATACCTGAATTTTCTAGCAGTGGTAATATACGTAATCCAAAAGGTTCGCGATTAATTCGATTTGCTAGAGCGTGTAGTCATGTAACTGACTTCAACAGTCTTAATAAATTGTTAACGGCTAAACTTCTTAATCAGGGTTATCGGTACCATAATCTACGAAAAGCTTTATCAAAATTTTATAGACGTCATTCTGATTTAATTTGAAAATTCAATATTGGACTTAAATCTCTTCTACAACAAGGTCTATCGGAACCCGACTTTTATGGTGACTTAGTATATAAATTCAGAAAAATATATAACCGCAATGACTTCAGCACCCAATTTCGTAAAATCATTCTTCGATATAAAAAGATTGGGTACAACATAAATGCTGTACGACAGACTACATGCATGGTAGTCAACCCAATCACGGTTGACAACTTTGCTTCCCTCTTTAATTGCACGCCGGTGGGTTGGCCTCAGATTCTATGACGGTTCCAACGTAAAGGCTTATTGAGAATTAGAGAGATCTAATTAAAGGTAATGTTGGTTGGTGCCTAATGCTCTGTCTCTAGTCGGGTCCGTCGGAGTCTAACTGTTTTTTTTTTATTTTTTATTTTTTTTTTGCTCCAGCATTTCGGTGGTTTCTTGCTGTCGAGTCCTCACCGTTGTCTCTCCTCTGTGGTTCTTTGATTATTTGTGTTCACGGAGATGTAACACTGATGAGTTAGGAGGCCTTCATGCGGACTGAACAAATTATTTGTCTAAATCGCGACGCAATTAAGGGCGAGGATTGTGCCCACGTAAAATCGATTTAAGCCCCCCCCCCCCCCCCCTCTTCCCTCCCCCCCCCCCCCCCGTGGAATTCGTTTCCGCTGACCGTTCCAAGGCGGTTCTTTGTCGCGGTTTGTTTGTGTTATGGTTTGTCTTTGGATGTTTGTGTCGCTTATGTTATTTTATTTTGGATAGCCTATTGGCCATTTTGTGGGAAAGTAACTGTCCTTCCGGCTTTCCGCTGTTGGTGTTTCCATGAGGGTCTGCTGTTTCATGTTTGTGTGTCTTTCCCTTTGGTATCTCTGGTGGGAGCTGTGGGTTTATTGTAACGATTTCTGATCATTGCCTCCACTTCTATTTTACTTGGAAGAGAGAATCTAATTCTTTGTAATGTTGGTGGGTGCCGGATGCTCTATCTCTGGTCGGGCCCATCGGAGTCTAACTGTTGCTTTTCTTTTGCTCCAGCATTTCAGTGGTTTCTTGCTGTTGAGTCCTCACCATTGTTTCAACTCTATGGTAGTTTGATTTTTTGTGTTCACTGAGATGTTGCATTGATTAGTTGGGAGGCCTTCATGCGGACTGAACAAATTATTTGTCTAAATTACGACGGAAGTAGGGGCGAGGATTGTGGCCGCGTATTATCGATTTAAGCCCCCACCCCCAGTGTAATTCGTTTCACAGACCTTTCCACGGCGGTTCTTGTGTCGCGGTTTATTCTTGTTTTGGTTTGTCTTTGAGTGTTTGGATCGTTTATACTATTTTGTTTTGGATAACCAATTCGCCATTTTGTGGGAAAGTACCTGTCTTTTGGCTTTCTGCTTTCTGCTATTAAAGTTTCCATTAGGGTGTAGTTGTTTGTGTTTGTGCTTCTTTCTCTTTGGTGTCTCTGATGGGGGCTGTGGGTTAATTGTATCGATTCCAGATCATTGCCTTCGCTTCTTTTTTGGTCTGCTGGAGCCTACACAAATTTCTTATGAAATTCTGGAATACCTAAATTAATGTGACGTAAAGACATCTTAGGTTTAGGAGATAATAAGTTCGTATTTTGAGAGTAGAAAGGAATGCGCTTGTTCACTAGTTTCAGAATGCTAAGTTCCCATTCTTTAAGAGCTTTATGCTCAACATACTCTCGTTTACACCATCGATTACCAAATTCATTCAAGGCAACACCAATTTCATCTCTACACTTATTGAAATCAATTTTAGAAGGAATTCGATATTTCGGTCCTTTAGAAATTATATTGCGTGGCCTAGAATCAGGAATAATTTCTAAATTGCTAGTAAAATATGACATGCAGCAAAATAGCAATACACTGACTTTTTACAATCTCAGGTATCAGGAGTGTTAGTGTCAATACCAAGATCAGAAGCAAGTTTATTGAAATTTGAACTAATAAAGCCAACATGTTTATTGTATATAAAGCAAATTTTGGTTGTTTCAGTATTTTGAAAATAAGCAGGAATGGGTGAAATCACCAAACTGTCCCGGAAGATACTAGGTAAATCTACAAAATCCAAACCCTTAATAATGAAGGGTATTTTATGTAATGGCGTTTGTGATTAATTTCAGAATCGAGGAAAGGGCGAAGAGCATGCTGAGTATAAGCTCTAGTTAAAAGAGCAGCATCGTTTAACTGATAAGAACTATCGTATAATTTTTGCCTCGGTGTCCAGAATACGTAATGCAGAAATCTGTAATGAACTTAGAAATGCAATTCCGATTTGCTTTATATGTTATCTCTGAAAAATGTTGACCCCTCCCCCCCCCCCAACCAAGATCATCGGTGATGGTGATACCAAGAGATTGGCGGGTTGTACCTGATCCAAAATTTGCTGATGTAGTGAATAGCAAAAGAAGACGATTTAGACAAACATCTTCCCACCCTTTAGAAAAGGAGAAAGGGTCTTGCTCGTAATCATCGCTCTGTGTCCCTGACTTGTGACCCGTGATAATTGCTTTAAACTAAAGTCTGCTCAAACATAACTCAGTTAGGGACGTTAGTCCCATATTACAGGTCCTGGTGAATGAATGTCGTTTGACGTGCCATCAGGAACAAAATAGAAGTGATGGTAGTGATGAGGAATCGATACAATTAACCAACACCTCCCATCAGAGACACGAACGGGAAAGAGACACAAACATGAAATGAATAGACCCTAATGGAAAAATCAATAGCGGAAAGCCAAAAAGGACAGTCACTTTCCCACAAAATGGCCAATTGGCTATCAAAAACAAAAGGATATAAGCGATATACACATTCAAAGATAAGATGAACTTTGTAAGCGATGTTAATAAGGATGATGATGACGATGTGTGTTGAGTTATTGGAAGTGTGATATCAGAGCTGCCCCGAAAGACTCCTGGCCAAGAGGGTATAAAACTTTTTTCATGCTCAACTCAGGTGAGTATGAAATTCGTAATGCTCATAACTAATAAAATACAAACAAATCAGGCAATTTTCTTGCTCGGATTAGCACAGAATGACATTTATCCTGCTCATAAGTTTTAAAATGCCAACATTTGTTGGCATTTTAAAATTTATGAGCAGGAAAAATTTCATGCTCAAGTGAGATGAGCATGAAAAACATTTTATGACCTCGGGCCCAGGTCAGGGTATGTCAGGAGGCAGATTATTCTACAGTCTTGCAGCTCTGGTGGTAAAAAGAGTACTTATCCCTTATCTTGCTGAATATTCATTTAAGCCACACCCATTTCTGTCTATCAACCAATCAAATTACTTGACGTAATTTATTGCTACAAATTCATCAAATGAATGCCAAACAGTGTAGATCCTGATCAGATGGCTTCTTCAGAAGCCATCTGATCTGGATCTACACTGTTTCCAAAGATAGGTGTTGTCGGGAACAGAATGATACGAGTAAGGACATTTATCCTTATTAAAAATCTGTTACGCATTGAGGGTTTTATGTAGGAGGAGAGGCTTATACGGATATGGCCTTTGTGGATTTTGCAGAGTATAACCAGAGTTTTTATGTTCCTACGTGTTTCTAGGATGGGGAGTTTTAGTTCAGTTAGCATAGTTGAGATACCACTAGTGTAAGCATAGTCGTTGAATATATATCTGACTGCTCTGTTCTGTATCATTTCAAGTTGATGTATGCATGTATTTTGCCAAGGGCTCCAGACTGAGGATGAATACTCCAGCAAGGGTCGGACATAGGTTTTATAAGCCTATGCTGTTTCTTTGATACGTCTGTTGTAAGTTTGAATATTTCTTTTAATAAACTTTTAGAGCACTATTACCCTTTGCTGAGATCTGAGAAAAATGCTTGTTCCAAGATAGGTCATCTGATAAGTTAAATCCAAGATACTTAGCGTTTTTAGTAGTTTGTAGGGATACTCCATGTACATATAGTGGAAGGTTTTTTTTTCTTTTTGGTTATTCGGCTGACCTGATATTTGTCTGGGTTGAAGGCCACGAGCCATTCGTTTTCCCAGGATTCCAGTTTTGTGAGGTCAGCTTGCAGAGTTTCACAGTCTGTTTCGTTCGAGATTGTGAGATACATAATGGTATCATCAGCAAAGAGACTGATATTGCTTTTAATTGTTTCCGACATGTCATTTATTTACATGAGTAAAAGACATGGACCCAGCACTGATCCTTGTGATCAGCACAGAGGCACGTCTAAAGCTGGCTCGATGCGCTTTATAGTAGCTGATTACTCAATTGCTTATATCCTCGTGTGTCATATAAAATTTGCCCGTGTTATGTTATACTAAGCCTGAAGTCTAAGCAAGAACATAAAACCCATCTAAATAAGTGACCCAAATCAAATATGAAGTTTCCAGTCTCTTCCGGCAAGGACTGCAAACTCTGCTGTGCATCTTCTTCTTGCGGCACACCAAACAGTGATAGAACTAAGTCAGTCGTGCCTATTACATTGGTACAGTAAAATTCCTATATTAAGACAACCTTTGGGACTGTTCAAAAGTGGTCTATAAGACCACTTTTGAACAGTACCGAAGGTGGCCCCTGACCAGAGGATACTATGGGCAGAAAATACAAAGAAAGATTAAGTGCACCTTTCAAAATAAGCTTTTTAAAGCAGGATTAGTCTTAATTTAAGGTGGTCTTAATAGCGGAATTTCACTGCATATTATTCAGTTATTTCACCGGCCCCGATAGCTCAGTTGGTAGAGTGTCCGCTCCGGGGAACGGGAGGTCACGGGTTCGATCCCGGGCCGCGACATACCAAATAAAAATCAAAAATGAGTTCCTTTAAGAGCAAAGAAAACATTCATAAGAAAAAGATGGGTCATACTACGTAGTTTCGGCTAATAAAGCCTCATCAGTGACTCTGTAATGATCCGGCAAAGAAAGCCAGAGGAAACATACGGCAATTTTGCAAATTTCGAACAGGCAGTCGATACAAAGACTGATATAAATCAAATTGGGGTCCAAAAAATTAAAAACCTGTCTAGAATATGAGTCTAAACCAATAATTTATTTCTGATTTCTCAGAATATTCACGCTGATCTCAAAGGACCAAAAGTAAAATATAAACTACACTATGGTTGATGTACGTGGAGACGTTTTACGGCCGCCACACGGCACAACACCAGCTGCAGTGAAGGCAAATAAAAATCAAAAATGAGTTCCTTTAAGAGCAATGAAAACATTCATAAGAAAGAAGATGGGTCATACTACGTAGTTTCGGCTAATAAAGCCTTATCAGTGACTCTGTAATGATCCGGCAAAGAAAGCCAGAGGAAACATACTGCAATTTTGCAAATTTCGAACAGGCAGTCGATACAAAGACTGATATAAATCAAATTGGGGTCCAAAAAATTAAAAACCTGTCTAGAATATGAGTCTAAACCAATAATTTATTTCTGATTTCTCAGAATATTCACGCTGATCTCAAATGACCAAAAGTAAAATATAAACTACACAATGGTTGATGTACGGGGAGACGTTTTACGGCCGCCACACGGCAGAACACCAGCTGCCGTTAAAAATGGTACTAGTTGCTCCTCGCTTGGCACTCAGATTTACGGGGAAGAGATAGGACTGGTCGACCCAGGATAATGTGACTGGGTGTTGTATCATGTAATGTGTCTGGGACATGATATTTCAGTGAGGCAGCACTATAAAAGTGAGCAATGAGCTCATTGTCGCAACCAGACACCGTCGTGATATGATTGAAAAATTGTTGAAAGCGACGTTAAACCCGAATTCACACACATTCAGTCATTTCATGGCAGCTTGAAGTACAGTCAAATCTATTGCCCCGAAGTGCTGTGGACGACCTGATTCACTATTGCCCGAGGCCGATGACGATAGTGCATCAGGTCATCCACAGTACCGAGGGGCAGTAGTTTTGATCATACTCCGAGCTGCCATGAAATATAGTAAATACTTGGTTAGTGTCTTTAATGATAAAATATAATCGTCGAGCCTTAGACAATTTTATACGGGCGAGCTTAAGTGAGCCCTTATGAAATTGTAGCGCGAAGCGTTTATATTTTATTATTACAGACAATAATCAAGTATTTAGTTTAAATCGTAATTCAAAACAATCAAGAGGTTTGCAATAATTAGAAAATTTAAGCAAAAAATACAACAGACAGTGTGGCATGTTAAACGACATTCATCGCCATAGCGCGCACAGGTAGTATAACGTGACGTCAAGGAATGCAAAGTTTCTGACGTCACCGCGCACCAGAGACGTAGGAAACATGGACGCTCGAATAAAAGTTTCTCAGTGTTTTACATTCTGAAATTCTGCAAATAAATAGTTCATTTTAGCCTTTCGAATTTATTATCGAGGTTGAGACGCAACCGCAGTAGCAGTGCGCAATTATTGTAACGGACCATTCAAACTAGGAAAGTCCGAGAAGGTAAGAATTTAGCTGAAATTTCTGAAAATCTCAGAAGAAATATTGCAAAGATTATAACTTGCAGTTTCGCTGTTTTCCCTTGTATAAAAGGTTGCTAGTTAGTGTTTACACTTGCAAATTAGGGACATGAAAAGAAGGTCCGGTCTGTACACGGTCACTAGACGTATTATAGGTCATTCTAACACAGTACGCCTATGCACGCAATGGAAAATAACTGTGTTTTATTCTACAACAAATCACGGCAAGGAAGAGCGTGACAAGTGACGTCATTAACAACTGTCAATTTATGACGTCACGAGTCGATTTCCTTGACGTTAGACGGTGTAAAGTCATTTTCTCGCATCGAAAATGTTAGAAAAGGATATACATGCATGTGTTTCAGTCGATAATTTTAGTGAGATTTCTTCTAACAATGGCGAAACGTTGTGAGATTTTGAAAGAAACAGCAGCATTATTGCCGATTTTCAGCCTGTTAGAATCGAAATAGATCAGCTCTAGTTTGTGATTTGTTGAGTAATAAATCACAGTTTGTCGGTCAGTTGTAAGTAGACAAATCACGCGCGCTACGCGCTCGTGATTTGATCTACTTTACAACTGACCTCCAAACTGTGATTTATAACTCAACAAATCACAGTTAGAGTTGACCTATTTCTTAATAAGGTATTATAGGTCACTAGCGATTATAGCGTGCAGTTATTCGACCCCCTTTATTAGGTTACTAGAATGCCTGATTGCGGTATAAAACTATTTTATTACCCAATCCATCGAATACACTGTATTAAAGGCCAATTAACAGTCTTATAAAGCGATATTTTACTTTCGGATCAAGACAAAAAGTCACTTTTCAATCATTATTATGACTTTAAATAATACAACACTATAAAGAACACATCAAAGGTGTTTCACTTTATAACACTCTTCGGATTTGCCAAGTTCAAAAATGGATTTCAAAAATGCATGTATTACGTACACCACTGACCGTCCAATAGAACCGTCCAATAGTAACAAAATATTGGGCGGTGCTATAGTTCACTCATGCTAAAACTGGTTTGAACTCGTGCTATTCACCTTATTTGCATTATCTGCTGGTTCCTAGTCTGAATGTTATCAGTGTTGGAAAAAAAGGTAACCAGACCCCCCTGACCTTGAAAGATCAGGGGGGTCTGGTTACCTGTTTTTCCAATATTGACAATGTGCAAGCTGGGAGCCGGCAAATAATGCAAATATGGTGAATAGCCAAAAATACATTATAATACTTTTTATTCCTGTATTATTCGGAGGTCATCCATATTAACACTGAGGTCAAATTTGATGCTTTATTACACAGGTACAGTTACTTTTGACTTCATGTGCATTACGAAAACATGCCTATACAAATACATTGCCAATTTTTTGGCCAAAAATTAGAAATTTTAAGATGAAAAATTGTGCTATTTTTCTTATTTGTTCTCAAAACATAGATTGCGGGTACTCGATAGAACCGCCTCGACGAGGCGGTTCTATCGAGTACCCACAGTCTGTTTTTGAGCAGAAATAATAAAAATAATGTATACCCCCTTAAACCCCAGTTTTACTATATAAAATTGGGGTATGATGGGATCAAAATTATAAAGGTGTTCTCGTAATGGAAGCCTTAAAATGTCTCTATCATACTTCAGCAGTGGTTAGTTCCAGTGGTAAGAAACGTCCCACTGGTGCGTTTCTAACTAGTAACCACAACCTGTGTCTTGGAGGTGAAATAAGAAATAATGCAAACCCTAGTTTTCTCTGTATAAAGTGGGGTTTAGAGAAGTGTTCATTACACGGACTTGTTAACACGATGTACTGGATGCCTGTGTTCTGATAAAAATTTTAAGAGTAGACTGGTTATCTCTCCCTATAGCCCGTAACTTTTGCATTTAACTGGTTCTTCACCCTATAGCTCTATAACTTTCGAATGTGCGAAAATTATAGAGCTATAGGGTGAGAACCAGTCTACTTTTTAGATGGTTGTATAGTAGTCGCAGATAAGATTGACTAGGCGGAGCTATTCAGGTGTTGTCAAATTCGCTGAGTCCATCAGAAGATTCGGTAGAGTGCCTTTTAGCACGCTTTCTACAAGCGGACGAAATGGTCATATACGTCATGGCTAAGCTTGTGTTATTCTGAATTCACACAATCGGGCGACTTGGTTTACCTTTTTGTTGATGGAATATTCCTAAGGCAGGTACAAACGATAGCTCCGCCTAGTCAATCTTATTTGCGACTACTATATTAGTTGTAATCTTGGTTGATCCTGAACATCTTTCTTATTGTGCAATCCAACCGAGACTGCTGGCTTTATGTGGTTGGTTTCAGTTGGTCGGTGGCTACAGATGGTTGTGTGTGGAGTACAAAATAGAAGTCAAAGCAATGATCAGGAATCCATACAATTAACTTAAAGCTCCCATCAGAGACACCAAAGGGAGAGAAACATTAACATGAAACAACAAACCCTAATGGAAACATCAATAGCGGAAAGCCTAAAGGACAGTTACTTTCCCACAAAATCTAAAACAAAATAATATAAGCGATACAAACACTCAAAGGCAGACCATATAAAAATAAACCGCAGCAGAAGAACCGCCTTGGAACGGTCAGTGAAACGAATTCCACTGGGGTCGGTGGGGGGGGGGGGGGGGGCTTAAATCGATTTTATGTGGCCACAATCCTCGCTCTTACTTCCGTCGCGACTTAGACAAATACTTCGTTCAGTCCGCATGAAGGCCTCCTAACTCATCAGTGCAACATCTCCGTGAACACAAAAAAAGTCAAACGACCACAGAGATGAAACAACGGTGAGGACTCGACAGCAAGAAACCACTGAAATGCTGTAGTAAAAGAACACAAACGGTTAGACTCCGAAGGGCCCAACCAGAGACAGAGCATCAGGCACCAACCAAAATTGTATTGAATTAGATATCTCTAATTCTCAGTAAGCCTTTACGCTGGAACCGTCATAGAATCTGAGGCCTGACCCACCGGCGTACAATTAAAGAGGGAAGCAAAGTTGTCAACCGTGATTGGGTTAACTACCATGCAGTTTGTCGTATAACATTGATGTTGCGAAATCGGGTACTGAAGTCATTGCGGTTATATATTTTTCTGGATTTATATACTAAGTCACCATAAAATTCGGGATCCGATAGACCTTGTTGCTTTTGTCTGATTTAAGGTTTAATGTCCCCGTCAACATTGTAAAAGTTATTTTGGAGACGTTCCAATTTTGTGGGACTTTTACCCGACATTGGGATGAAATGACATCTTAAGCCCTGTCACCCAATGAAACCAATAGGGTTTAGAAGCATTGACGGTCCGACCTGCACCGCCTTGCCTTGGCATACTTAGATCCTCTAAGCGGTTTAGCAGTACTCGTGTGCGGGTCGGATTTAGCTCTGCGGGGACCATATATTTCCTCAAGCCCCATGGGCGGGGGCCGAGACCTTGTTGCAGAAGAGATTTAAGTCTTATATTGAATTTGGAAATTAAATCAGATTACACTATGTAATCACCAAGTTTGATTACACAATGTAATCACGTGACCCGGGTACAGCGAGTGATGCATGCAGAATTTCGGAACTGCTTGCTTGAGGCAGGAAAGATGATGCACATTTTTTGTCTCATCAGAGATCGCCTGCAAACATAGAATTTTTACCATGTGTGCATCATGTATATATTATTGCCTACCATTGGTTTTCGCTTTCCATTGTCTGATTATGATTGCAAGGACCGATTTAGTTCTTGTATTCTTGTGTAAAGGTCTGAAAAGGAAGCGGTTTGTCTCATGAACCAGTCAGACGATCAGGTAAAAGATATTCCCTCCAGTACAGATAACTGAGTTTAAAAGCCGACTAGGTATTCAATATGTCGAAGGGGTTGCGCAGTGGTACATTCTGTAAGACTCTTTTCACCTGAAGCATTTGAAGTCTGATCAGGGCCTACATCGCAAAGCGGGCAGTTCACCAATGCAATGGCTTACTAGAAGTGAAGGCAATGATCAGGAATCGAATAACAATTACTTCTTACCTCCCATCCAAGACACCAAAGGGAAAGAAACGCAAACATATAATGAAAACTTAACGAGCGAAAAAACCAGAAGGACTGTTACTTTTCCACAAATTACCAAAAGGCTTTCCAAAATAAAAATATATTAGCAATAGATACATGCAAAGGCGAACTATAGCAATAATAAACTACAACAGAAGAACCGCCTTGGAATGGTCAGTAAAATGCTGGTGGGGGTTTTACATCGATTTTACGAGGCCACAATCCTCGCTCTTGGTTCTGTTGTCGCTTAGACAAATGATTTGTCTGCAACTGAAGCTTTAACTAGAATTCTTTAAAAAATGGCACATAAAAAGCACAAATGAAATCATTATTTAAAGTCTTGATGATGATGATGATTTCGTGTTTAACGACGCGTCAACCCTCTTTGTGGGCCATAAGCGTCATTTAAAATCTTGAATGAGATCTTAAGACAAATGAAGATGGTTGGGAAGTAGGGCTGGCTAATCGGAGCTGAAAAGATAATCGATTATCATTCATGTCATTGCGATCGATAGTCGATTAGTAATCGCTAATGTTTTTGTCATAATATTACCTGTCTGGTTTTCTCTTAGCAGAACTCTTACCATATGTTGCACTTTACCATATGAATATTTGAACAAGCAGGCCTGAGAAAACAGTTTAGACCCAGATGAGATGCCGCAAAATGCGGCGTCTCATCAGGGTCTGCACTGTTTGCCACTGATCCAGCTATTTTAGGCACAAGTTTGGGTAGTAATTGCACTTATCAAATAATCGATTACAAGCAAATCAGTACTGATAATCTTTTTGCGATCAATTAATCGATTATACGATTAATCGTGTCAGCCTTATTGGGAAGTGTCTCAGTCACAGTCCACAGGCTATTAATAGCACCAAGAGGAAGAGCAAACAAACAATACAACCTACATACACAAACCACTTCTCTCCATTACGATAACTCATCCTTATGACACAGAGCGTCCTTTCATATCCATAAAACGGTCATTTTTCTGATGACATTTTTTATATTTTGCTTATTTACACTCCAAATATAGGTTGTGGGTGCTCGTTAGAACCGCCTCACTGAGGCGGTTCTAACGTGTACCCACAATCTGTACAGTTTTGTGCAAAAGTAAAGAAAATAATGTTCACCACCTTAAACCCCAGTTTTCTCTATATAGAGTGGGATTTATTGAGGTGGGGGGTCTTCATTTCACGGGGACAAGTTAAAACGATGCTTTAATAGTAGTGGGATAATGTCCACGTGACTTCCACTAATCAATAATGAAGTAGTTCGATCACGAACCGTGGTTAACCATGGTTAACCAGTGGTTAACCAAAGTGTGATCGAACTCAGTCTGGTAGCATGGCGGTTAAGTCGTGACGTCACTCTGGTCCAACCAGACTAAAGCGTTGGTATGTCTGGTAAATGTGATACAAGATGGGGGCGAAAAGTAAGAAAATATGTTGGCCCAAGGAAAATACACATTTTAAGTGTTGTTAAAGCATGTTTATTAATAAAAATATGTAAAATATGCAAAATATGAAAGATATAATCGGCACTGCTATTTTTGCAGTGTTAAAAATTGTGATCTTCCTCGTCGTCCAAAAAAATTCAATCGTGACATGGGGGCTGCCATGTTTGTTTAGCAAAGGTCTACCCGAGGTCATTCGATCACACCGGTGAAAGAACACATACAGTTTGATTTCCGCTACCATATTATGATCGATGATCCAACTGCCTCAATGTTAAAACGTGCACAGTGCACAATGAAAAAAGAAGTCCCGAAAGTACTGAAAGAAAAGTGATTTTCAATTCAAATTCAATAACTATTTCATTTGAACTGAAACCCACTGAACACAGCTTAGATCTGGGTCTACTCTGTTTGCCAATGTCCCAAAAAACGCCGCTTGGCATAAATGGCTTAACGCCTGCACTTTTGATAAAACGTTCAGATATTTTCTAAATATAGTTCTAAAATAAGTCAACCTGGCGGCACCCATAAATGTCGCAAGAGACTTTAAGACAAACTGGATTAAAGAGTCGACATTTTCGTGACGTGAACAAGTGCGTGAAATGAACACCCCCTTAACCCACTTTATATAGAGAAAACTGGGGTTTACGGGTGTACACATTATTTTCTTATTTCTGCTCCAAGACATAGGTTGTGGGTTCTCATTAGAACCGCCTCAATGGGGCGGTTCTAACGAGCACACACAAAATATGGTTCCAATATAAATTAGAAAATTATAACGGATTTTCATCATAAAAGTAGCCATTTAGGAGATGTGAAAAATGCACAATGTGGCACGGGTGTGTTTTCGTAATGCCCAACGAGCATAAAACGTTAAACCATTAATAATCTGAAAGGAAACACAACTATTTTATTTAAACAGGAAACCAGCTTTTTTGTATATTTTATTATAAAACATCACAAGAAACACACTGCTATCAAACTGCACCCAATTCTTCTGTTTTGTAGCACCTAGACTGGTCAGCATCGAATGTACATTGACCGCTATCAATATATAGTGTTCCTATTGGGCAATGCTGAACGATCTCCTCTCCCTGAACACACCATATGTACTTGTTACACAGGAATGGATGGTGAAAGAATACGCCATTTTGGTTAGGTCTGCAAGGGTAGTTTGGATCAGCTAGAATAGACAGAAAAATAAAGCAAATTCAAAAATTGACTAGTCTGGTTTACCAGGAAAACAAGGTATTATTAAGTATATCTCTTAAAATCTAACTGACTGTTCAGACACTAACAAAATACTAATATGGACCGATCATATTTTTAAATATTTACATATTTAAACAAAATGTGAATGTAAACCTAAATGTGAAAATATGTAAGACATAGACATTTCTAAGTACTTATCGTCTTTTGATATCTGGATGACAGTCATGACCATTGCAAACATGCCGCAAAGCGAAGCTGAATACATATATATTGGATGCATTGAACGGTAGTAGATAAATTTGAATCACCGTTACATATATACATTTCATAATTCCAAGTTAAATGTTGGACCAAAATCTCCTCTGCAACAAGGCCTATTGGAACCTGAATTTCATGGCAAACTTGTACATAAACTCAGGAACATAGCTGCTTGCAATAGGGGTAGCCCCAATGTGCTTCTAGCGCCCGGTTACCTTAAAAACCAAATCAATCAATCAGTGCTTGCAATGAATTTAGTAATTAATTTCTAAAGATAGTTTTCTTTAATATAAAATATTTGGTGCAACGAAAATGTAATATGACAGGCTGCACGCATGGAGGTTAATCTAATCATTGTTGTCAGCTTTGTATCGCTCTTTAATTTGGCCTCATACTCTTTTATGGCTCCGACCTACAGACTTTCAAATTCTTCGGTTGATGGCTTCTGCCACTGGTTGGGTCCATCAGAGTCAAACTGTATGTTTTCTTTAACTTCGATTTTGATTAAATTTCGTTAAACTTAATCAGAATATTTATATGGCTTATTAGCTTATTTTGTATTTACATGGTTTGCAGTGACTGCATCCCAAAAAGCATTAAAAAGAAATAATAAAACAGAAAAACGAGTCAACACCGGACCGACATCTTGTCGCATCGGTTTCGGCCCGGGGTTCTTTCTGTCTGTGATCATCACGGAAACAAGTCCGTGAAATGAACACCCCCTAAACCCAACTTGGTATAGAGAAAACTGGGGTTTACGGGGTATACATTATTTTTCTTATTTCTGCTCCAATATATAGGTTGTGGGTACTCGTTAGAACCGCCACAATGAGGCGGTTCTAACGAGTACCCCCAACCTATGTTTTGAGCAGAAATAAGAAAAATATCGAAATTTTTTATTCTGAAAATTTTCATTTTTCGGTGGTGAAATTTACAATGTATTTGTATAGGCGTGTTTTCGTACAACTGTCTGTGATGACAAAATACTTACGAGAAGGTTTATTTCTTAGATCTGGACGGTCACATCTGAGGGTTTCTGGGTTGAAACAAAAGTCACTGCCACATCTCTGGACATAGATGTAGTTCTCCGAGCATTGAACATACTGATGACAGTCATATGGATGAACATGTGGTGTAGAGTCATTATGTCGCTGGCAGAAGTTACCTATTAATTCATAATACAACTTGATAACCCTTCTAAAACTAACTTTATAAATTAAAGTCTTAGGGAAATCGCTCGTAAGTATAGATATTTATGCAAGAAAAAGCCTTCTCCATCATATCTCCAAGAAACAAAATGTTATAGACATTTGTTAGAATCGGCTTTGTGAGGCGATTCTAACAAATATCTATAACATTTGCTTCTTGGAGTATTAGATTATAAGACTCTTTCATGATAATGGACTCGATTTGTGCATTTCCAACCTGGGGTAAGCCCGCGCAGCTCGAAACCAAGGCTAAGCCTTTAGCTAAGAGGTCATTTAATTATAATTGTCGTTATAACGAATGTCTGTATAAAGAGGGTTGACTGTATTAATCGTACTTACTTTATGGCTGTTTTTTTTCTCTTCTTTTACTACCTATTTTATAGAGGCTCTCACATGAGTGCTCATGTATCATTATACATGTATATATTAAACGTGTTGAGGAAAAGAGATAAAATGCGAGGCTTCAACAAGCTTAATAAATGATTGGTTTAGAGGATCTTACATAAGTGCTTAGTTTATACTAATTTATTTTAGTTCGATTGCGATGAAAGCTTCAAGCTTATTGAATCGCTCTCGAACACTCATTCCGGGTGTTTTCACGCGCGCGCGAGAGAGAGGCAGTGGCTTTTACACCACTGCTACCCATTTACACCTGGGTGGAGTGGGGCAGTGTCATTACGTGTCTTGCCCAAGGACACACCTCGATACCGGTGGCGGATTCGAACGCACAACCTTTCGATCGTAAGTCGAACGCGCTAACCACTGCGCTATCGAGGCTGACAAGTGCTTATGTATTATTGAATTATTTAAACGAGAAGAGGAAAAGGGATACAATGCGAGGCTTTGCAGAGCATTTTATCTCTTTTCCTCAACGAGTATAACAAATATAATAATACATGATCACGAATACAAGATTCTACATGTATTTATCGTATGACATTTAAAACGAATTTTATTCACGAATGGTTTATAAAGTGTCAATATTCCGCCATTAGTAAAGGCGACGTCGTTAAGGAAATGGTACGAGGCCTATCTAACTAATTTGCATATGATTATCGAATTTATTACATGGCGTTATAACATTCTCTGCCGCGGCGTCATATGAAAAATAGAGTTTATTAGTTTTTTTTTTTTTTTATCGAATACCGTGAAATAATTCACAAGTGTTCTAAGGCTTCCGAGTACAAAACAAAAAACAAAAAACGAAGGAGCTATAGCAAACGAGATTTTTCTACACGAAGCTTCAGAACACGAGTGAAATATTTCTCCGTAGTCAGTAAAACAACAAAAGAAACTCTTTATTACATTTCAATTCATGTTTTACCTTTGAATTTTCAAATTCAACCAAATAGTTCCAGTCAGGGCATGGATTTTAGGAGGCGTGGCTTAGTTTGAAAATCAGTCCCCATCTTATTTTCATTTCAATGCAAAATCATCCTGTCCTCGAAATACAGATGCAACAATGTCATGAAAGTAGAACTGTATTTCCAAGAAAATAATACTTTAGGAGGCCTTCATGCGGACTGAACAAATTATTTGTCTAAATCGCGACGGAAGTAAGGGCGAGGATTGTGGCCACGTTAAATCGATTTAACCCCGCCCCAGTGGAAATCTTTCCACTGACCGTTCCAAGGCGATTCTTCTGTGGCGATTTATTTATGTTGTTGGTTGTTACTTACTGCGTGTATCACTTGTGTCTTTTTGTTTTGTATGGCCATATGGCCATTTTGTGGGAAAGTAACTGTCCTTATGGCCTTCCTTTGTTTAGATTTCCATTATGGTCTTGTCGCTTAATGTTTGTGTTTCTTTCCCTTTGGTGTCTTTGATGGTCGGAGTAAGTTAATTGTATCGATTCCTGATCTTTGTTTTACTTCTACTTAATTAAGTCTGATTTTCATAATTTTATCAGTTATTCCGCATGACGTCAACTATTGTTACTTTTATTACCAATGGCGTCAGCAACGTCGCCTAGCAATTATGCCGTCAAAACGTTCGAAACGAAGAAATGAAATAATTCACTCAGTAAATTATAGGTTTATAATTCACTGAGAAATCTCAGTAAATCACTACTGAAAATGTAAAAAAGTGATAATAAGTTTTGTTTTGCTTTGGTATCTGAAGTGCGATATTATTTGAAAAGGTTTTTTTTTCTAAGGCGGTCGTTCTTTTGCAGCGTCTTATTTGTTTATTGGCTGTGTGTCGTTGGTTCATGTTTCATCAGATGTTTTTGTGTGTGTCTCCATGTCGCTTACGTTCTTTAAGTGACATGGAATGGCTGCGATCTTTGACTGTGGTCTTTCCTGAGCGAACCTTTCTTACTAATACCACTAATATGTAATGTTAATACAGGTTATCTTTCCCAGTTGATGGATTAAGGAGGATGTGGGATAAGATTGTTTCAGTTCCTAATCGTTGCCTATATATTTTCATTGTCGTTCTCGATAGCTCTGTCGGATGTGCGTCTGACTGGTGGTGATCAAGGGGACACGGGTTCGATACCTACCTGTGTCGGCAACATTCTTTCGTGAAGATTGATCATGAAATCTTTTCTACGGTCATTCTCTGCCTTCCCCTGATTCAAGAAGGGCAGTTATCAGTTTCTGGCCAAAGAATGTCCACTGTACTGGTTAACCGCTTACGTTAAAGATTTCCCAGTATAGTAACCTTGTTCTTTACATCATTTATTCCTTACTGTGTGATGTAAGGGACGTTACATAATGACATCAGTTACCTTGGTTACGCTGTCACTTTACTTGATACTCTGTTCCAACATATTAACTCATTACATATAGTACTCGCATTGACTTGAGTTATTTCGGCCAGGAAAAGTGTGGATAGGTAAACTGTCCGGCTCAAAAATGACCAGAATAAAGTTGACTGTGCCGTTAAACACCGACAATATATTTTCTTTATTTTCAGAAGACAAGGCTTTCTATACATCAATAAACCAACGAAACCTGACTGACCTGGTACTACGTGTATTGTCTGTGACGTCACCATTGAATGCCCTGCTGGCAGTGTGGCTGGGTTTTGCACTTCACACAGAAATATCATCCCATTATGCTCCATTGAAGGTATGAACTGAAATGTTCGACTTACAACCTGAAAGTAAGAAGGATACATATTTTTTAGTGTTTAGTTTAAGTCCTTCCAACAGTAAGGGTACACAGAGATTAGTTAAGATTCTCCCTCGAAAGCCTAAAAAGTTTTGGAGTCGAACTGATTACCCTTTTTTATAAAGCAAGGAATTATTCCAATGCCTACTGGGGACCTTTCTCTTCTTCGTGCATGGCTTTTCTCGATGAACTTTTTTGTTCTGGAAAAATATCACTTCACCTTCAGGTGAGGCAACTCCTGCAAAAGCTTTTTGCCTCTCATGTTAAAAGGAATCATCTCCTAAAATAAAGAATTTGCTTCTGATGAGGAAATTCTTTCCTTTATGAGAAGACCACTTTTCTCGCGGGACAGAGTTTATAGAAAAGTAAACATGAAGTCATATGAAATTTGTCTCCCTTTGAATAATGTCCGATAAATCTGCAAGGTGTAGCCATTCCCCTCAAGTGTCAAGTTTTCGAGATATTCAAATTAACTCGAATAAACATAGAACAGTTCGTAGAGTGCTAGACATTACTGGGGAGAAAGTATTCACTTAATCACTATGTGATAATTGTTCACTGGTCTGATTATATGATTCTAATACCGATCGTCCTCTTGGTGCATGTAGAGAACTGTGCTCGAAATTACGCTTCCTTGGCATTTTTGTAGCTTTCAACGTACAAAATACGGCGATATAAAAGGACTTTTTAACAAGAATTCCACCGAAGGCTATATCGCGCCTGTGGAGTGCATTTACTGAACTATGAAATTAAGGTCAAGGTCAAACACGGATGATTACATCAAAGTTACCATCCCTAGATGCAAGGTTTTACCTAGTATGATTAATGAAGCACTTATAGCTCATGAGAAACGGACTTGAATATAACGGGTAGCACTAACGTAGACCAATAGTTTACAAAGTCAGTAAACCATAAAATGTAGGTCATGGTCAAATATGGATGGTTGCATTAAAGTTGATATACCTAGATGCAACATTGTACCAAATATCATGTATAAATCTTTATTCGGTTTTGAGAAATGGATTTGAACATTACGGTTAATGCTAGGGTTGACACAAAGTCAGTGAAACATTAAATGTAAGTCAATGTCAAATACGGATGCTTGCATTTAAGTCGTTATTCCTATACGCAAGTTCGTACCAAGCATCATTAATGAAGCTCTTATAGTCCTTGAGAAATGAACGTGAACATTTTGGTGAACGCTTAGGCGGTTGTAAATGTTGACAGATGGACAAACAGACGAACGGACTGACAACCGGACTTCCATATCGCGATATGCTTAAACTGGCGCGACTTAAAACAGACACCTGATGGAATAGGCCTAACCAAACCACGTCTTTGTTGCTATCAGTTTAAAATGTTGAAAAAAAAAAAAAACAATAGTATTTGCGTACTGAATGTTTTATTTGAAGTACTCGTATTTATATATATAATGTTTGTAGGCAATGCAAACAGATATTATACCAGTCTAAGGAGCCGTCTGAATGCGCGTCTGAATGGTGATCAGGAGGGTGGGGATTCGATACCTGCCGGGGTCGGCAACATTCTGTCGTGGAGATTGATCATGAAATCTTTTCTACAGTCATTCCCTCCAGTCCGCTGATTCAAGGACGGCAGTTGCCAGTATCTTGCGAAAGACGTTACTGGTTAACCGTTTACGTATGAGCCTGCCCAGGAAAAGTGTGGGTGGGAAAACTGACCTGCACGATATGACCTAAATGGTGTTGACTGGATCGTTAAACTCCAAAACAAACAAACAAACCAATTTAACAAACTAATGATAAACAGCGGAAATGTTAATTTTACTGTTTCATGTCACAGTTTACTATCGATACGAATATTTGAATATCTAAAGTAACCTTCGAACAGTTGTTTTCATCCTCAATTAGCTCGTCTGGAAATGGCAACCTCCGAAAGTCAGTGTCATTGCGAAGTTTTATCTTTAGGAAAAGTTCACCGTGGGGATATCCCACATCAGCTACACACGTAATATTGTATCGTGTTGGAAGTCCTTCAATAATTTCGTTTGGAATGGATAGAGAAGGGGCACTCGGTTTCACTGAAATGACAAAAGGATTGTTTTATTTGCCATTGCCGTGCCACATTCCTATTCTTTGCATTTATTAACATATGTCTTTGTTATGCAATATAACTTAGGGTATACATACCAATTAGACACACTAAACGGGCCAGGGTTCTTACCCACTGCGCCTGAGTGGATCTGACAGGAATAAAATGGCTAGTTTGATGTTGCTGTTGTTGAGTCCTAAGCCCTGATTCATGATTTGTTTGTTTGAGCTGAGTTTAAACGTCCTCATCAACACTATTTAGGTTTATATTGAGATGTTGCTTCTCATGTGTGGGACTTTTACCCGACATCGAGATGAAATGACATCTCAAGTCCTATCGCCCAGTGAAACCAATAGGATTTGTATGTACCGACATTCCTACTCGAATCACTTTGCCTGGACAGGCTTAAAGCTTCTAAGTGGGTTTTTCCAGTACTCGTGTGCTTTCGGTTTCAGCTCTGCGCGGAAGCCCCATGCAGCCCAATCGATTTACCCCAGCCCTAATGGGCGGGAGCCAAACCTGACGAATGGATGTCCTAATCCACACGTAGAGTTCTTAAGTATTACTCTCTGTTGAGTTCGGAGGCCTCCATGCGGTCAGGTTTTGTTATTATGTATAGCAATGCCATGCAATTGTATACGAGTGCTGGAGTTTTAAGCATTCGGGAGTTTTACTGCAGTGGACCCTCGTAATAATGAATGTGTCGTTATAATGAACACAACAAGGAGTAGTAAAACAGGTAATAAAGGACCCTCTCCCTTAATTACTCAAAGAAACAAATTTCAAGATGTTGTGGACACATTGGTAATACAGGGCTTTTTCCTCTTAATTACTCAAGGAAACAATTGTTGTGGACATTTGTTAGAATCGCGGCTGACAACTTCCCACAACAATTGTGTCTTTGAGTAAAACATACAATATTTTTTAATATCCACATTAATTACTCGTATCTTGAGCTAAGGTTTAGTTCCACTGAAAACGCCGTTATAATGAGTTTTGTCGTTATATCAAGATTCGGTATAAAGAGAGTTACAGAAAGGTAATCTTATCATCGCAAGGCGGTCGTTTCTTTGCAGTTTCTTAATTTGTTTGTGTGTGTTTAGGTTAAATTCTGCCCATTCAAATAGTTAGTTTGTTTGATTTAAGGTTTAACGTCTCCGTCAGCACTGTAAAGGTCATTTTGGAGACGTTGCTTCCAATTTTCTGGAACTTTTACCCCATATTGAGATAAAATGACATCTCAAGCCCTGCAGCCCAATGAAACTAATAGGGTTTATATGCATGGACGGTCCAACTCGCACAGCTATGTCTGGGCAGGCTTAGATCCTCAAAGCGGTTTACCAGTACTCGTGTGCGGGTCGGTTTCAGCTCTGCGTGGAAGCATCATGCAGCCCATCTATTTCTTCAAGCCCCGATGGGCGAAGAGACGTTTACAGACAATGTATGTTCATAAATGAAAAATACCGGAGTCTAACTGTTGGTTTTCTTTTGCTCCAGCATTTCAGTGGTTTCTTGCTGTCGAGTCCTAACCGTTGTTTCATCTCTGTGGTTGTTTGATTTTTGTGGTCTCGGAGATGTTGCACTGATGAGTTAGGTCGCCTTCATGCGGACTGTACAAATTATTCGTCAAAATCGCGACGGAAGTAAGAACGAGGATTATGGCCGCGTAAATTCGATTTAAGTCCACCCCCAACCCCGCCAAATCGGAATTCGTTTCGCTGGCCGTACCGGGGCGGTTCTTCTGTCGCGGTTTGATTTTGTTATCGTTTGTCTTTGAGTGTGTGTGTCGCTTGTGTTTGTTTTGGAAAGCCAACCGTATTTTTTGTGGGAAAGTGACTGTCCTTTTGGCTTTCCGCTATTGGCTTCTCCATTAGCGTCTAGTTATTTCATGTTTGTGTTTTTTTCCCTTTGGTGTCTCTGATGGGAGCTATGGGTTAATTTTATCGATCACTGATCATTGCCTTCTCTTCTATTTTGAATGAAACCATGTGGCTAAGATATAACAGAAAGGTCAATTTAGTGTAGATTATATTTTCTTGTCCTTTGGGATCATTGATTCCATTGTGGAATTTTGAAAATATCTGAGGGTCACTGATGAGGCCTAATTGGCCGAAACTAGCTAGTCTGGCCCAGAAAACATGTACACTCCATATTTTTCACTTCCGTGGTGTATTCCTTGCGTCCAAAGGATAACCCTTTTATAGAACATATTTTACTTCACTACAGCTTGGGTGTGGGAATGTGTGGCGGCGGTAAAACGTCTCCCTGCCCTACATCATAGTGTAGATTATATTTTCTTGTCCTTTGGGATCATTGATTCCATTGTGGAATTTTGAAAATATCTGAGGGTCACTGATGAGGCCTAATTGGCCGAAACTAGCTAGTCTGGCCCAGAAAACATGTACACTCCATATTTTTCACTTCCGTGGTGTATTCCTTGCTTCCAAAGGATAACCCTTTTATAGAACATATTTAATAGCAAGCACCCCCTCCCTGGCTTAATAAATATGATTTATGTCTCATTGTTAGTTTGTCTTCAACTTCAAGCTGTCCATGTGTTCTTTTCGTAATATCTGACATCAGGTAAATGCAATACAATCATTGATTGATGCATGACTGCCATACTAATTTTCAAATACATTAAAAGTACAGATTATACTGGTCGATTGTTTACAAAGTCGGCATTTAATGTGAATATTATATTCAGTATGTGTTCATTTACCTCTTATATCAATATTCCCCTTTGCTGCAGGAACGGTAAATGGCGCATCGACATTACACACATATTCCCCTTGATCATCGCAGGTTAACACATACACCCATACATTTAGTTCTAGTTCATACTGTGTCTCGATTTCAACATTTGCAAACACTCTGTTTTTCATTGTGGTACTATGTATGATTGGTTCTTGTCCCCTGACAGCTGTAACAATTTGTGTTTTGGTGCCGTTATTAGGATGTGCTTTAGATATTGTAATTTGGTTCCAAGAGCCAGTATGAGTCAGATGACATTTCAGTGAAGCGACTCCTTCGTTCAGATATGCGATAACATCCTCCATATGAAGTGCTGCAACAAAAGACAACCATTAGATTTTCATTACACAGTTTATTATAAGGTTAATGGTTTTGATTTTGAAAACCTTAATTCGTCCCCCGCCCATCGGGGCTTGAAGAAATATATGGGCTGCATGATGCTTCCACGCAGAGCTAAATCCGACCCGCACACGAGTACTGGTAAACCGCTTAGAGGACCTAAGCTTGCCTAGGCAAAGGCAAAGCGGTGCGAGCCGGACCGTCCATGCTTATAAACTCTGTTGGTTTCATTGGGCGACAGGGCTTGGCATGTCATTTCATCTCAACGTCGGGTAAAAGTCCCACAAAATTTGAAGCAACGTCTCCAAAATGACCTTTACAGTGTTGGCGGGGACGTTAAACCTCAAATCAAACAAAACAAATTGAATACCTTAATAAGAGAATTACTATCAATGCTTAATACATAACGAGTTTTTGTTATAAAAAATAATGTACCAGCACCCAGCATTCTCTTTATGAAAAGAGATTTGATGGAATGTTTGCTTAACTGATGTAATATGTTCAACCAGAACAAATTTGTTTCATAGCAAACCTTAAAATGAGTACAGCATGGCCCTCGTTACACAGCTAAACAAATGCAATAACCAGTATATGAATACAACAAAGTGATGATGATTTCTTCTAGAAACAATGAACGCATTACAGATAGTAAATGGGAATTTCAATTTCGTGGGGCCGTTTATGAACAGGACTGTAATTTGCAACACTGCTTGTTCCCTGTAGCATATAACTTAAGCGGACGCAATATACACGGACGAGTCACTACAGTGTAAGTGATATTATTTAACGGAAAAATGCTGTCGTGGCTGGACGTGAGTGAGTCTTAAAATTTAAATTTTAAGATACTGTTTCATTGCTGAATATAACTCTTATTTTTTATTTTATTTTATTTTTTTTTTAAATCAATAGTTGAACGTATTGCTTACAGACATGTAACATTATTTTAATGAAAAGTTCAACATTTATTGTAAATTTTAACGAGAAACCTATTACAGGTATTTTCTGAACTTTTGGCATAAGTTCGTCAGATTTAGAGACTTCGAACTTCGTTCAATTCAGTTTTAATCAATACACTATTAAAATGTTTCAACCAAACTGTGTCAAAATTGACAATTACCATTTAATTATGGATAAAATTAATTTGTATTAATTTTCGTTGACTCTAATTAATTAAAATGGCTGTTCGATCAAGACACGACAACATATTTTCGCAACTCAGTCCGTTAATAGTTCGCGAATATTGGGTTCGAGTAATTGAACAGAACACATTTTTTCAATTATATTGCCAAGGAACGGAATATCAGAATGTTGCGTTTGTTCCGTTTATCGTACATACTGATTTTGCATGTCATTTGATTGAAAATAAATATGTTTATACCAAATAATCTAAACTTTGGTGCAAACTGCCGAAGAATGAGGACAGCAAGTTTAAATTTATAAATCCCGGTATTGAATACCTAGCAGTTAAATGTTGACCATTCCAAGACGATGGTTACTTTGCAGTTTCTTATTACTGGTGCATGCAATTTCTTATAATTGGTCCGTGTAGTTTCTTATAAATGGTGCACGTAGTTTCTTATAATTGGTGCATGCGGTTTCTTATAATCGGTGTACGCAGTATCTTATAGTTCTTATAGTTAGTGCATGCAGTTTCTTATAATTTGTCGCATGCAGTTTCTTATAATTGGTGTACGCAGTTTCTTATAATCGGTGCTAGCAGTTTCGTATAATTGGTGCACGCAGTTTCTTATAATTGGTGAACATATTTTGTTGCTTTGTTTGTGCGTTCATTAGTCTATGTCTTTTTTATTCTTTTGGTGCCTTTAGATATTTGTTTTATATGATTGCTGTTTATTCCTGAGTAATTTTCCTTCCACTTATCATTATTAGATTTCATGAATACATGTAATACTATGTTAAACATTTTAAGTTAAGACTGAAGATCCGTTTCAGATTTTATTTTTAATAGTGCAGAATAAATGTGTAAAACTACCAGGTACAGTAGAACTTCGATGGCTCGAACACCGACGGCTCGTTACCATGACTGAGTTGAACCCGCTCTTCAGCCCCTTGAAAAATTCTCTAGATAAGAATAGTGAAGGATCATTTAGGATATTTTCGTGTTTTATCTTGCAAATATATGCTGTGTGTACTCATTAGAATCGCCTCAATGAGGCGATTCTAATAGGTACACACAACATACGTTTTCATTATTTTCAGCATATATTTACATTATTGAACACCGGAAAGAAGTCCCAAAATTATCTCCGTTATACCTCCTGAAAGAAGCTCTCAGTGGTTCGAACTACCCCTGTCTCGAATAGATTTTTTCAGGTCTCAAAGGAGTTTGAGCCATTGAAGTTGAACTACCAGGTACAGCATATGCACTAAATGCTGGTTACTTAGTGTGCTCGGTTCGCCTTAAAAGCTCCCAACTTACATGTTTGTCCGCATCGCTCAGCTTCTTGATCATAGCAAACGCCATTGTCACATTCGTGTATCTCAAAGTATTTACCGTGACATATTAAATACTTGTTGCATTCAAATGGGTGTCGAAGAGTTTTGTTTCTCCCTTGACCGTCGCAAATATTTGCTGTAAATGTGAGGAAATATAATACGTATTACTATGGTTAGATGTTGAATAATACAAGTATAAAATCAAAGTTGGCTAGCAGAGTATTAGCCTATAGTTTTCTGAATGTCAAACTATTGACTTCTATGTATTTTCTGAAAATAGAATATCGCGGAAGGTTAACTATCTTAACATCGACATGACTTACTGCCAAATAGTTGAATTTGAAGTGGTGTTGTAACTAATATTTACCAGATGATTAATTTAGCATTTGTCTTATTTTATCTATAGACAAATATCCTGTGGAGACGGTAGTCAGACCTTTGGCTATACAGAATATGGACAATCCATGATTTTTAGTTTAAGGCATAAAATAATGTATACGTTTAAGAAGCACATATCTGCATGTAAGTTTATCACTCTACACAAATACTGAATTCATAAAAAATAGACGTGAAGGCAATTATCATGAATCGATACAATTACCTCACACCTCCCATCCAAGATACAGCAACAAAAATTTCACTATAGTAAAAGACGTCACAAGGGGAAAGCCAAAATGACAGATACTTTCCCACAAAATGACCTGGCGTCTATCCATTATTGAAAAAAAAGATACTAGCAACACAAACAGGCAATGACAAGCAATTACAATAATAAACCATAACAAAAGTACCGCCTTGGAACGGTCAGCAAAAACAATTCCTGGGGGCTTTAATCGATTTTACGTGGCCACAATCCCTGCCTTACGGTTCTGTCGTGGTTTAGGCAAATACTTTGTTCAGTCAGCATGGAGGATATCTAACTCATCAATCTCTGAGAACATAAATATCAAACGATTACAAAGATGAAGCAACGATGAGGACTCGACAGCATGAAATAACTAAAATGCTTGAGCAAAAGAAAACCAACTTTAAGACTCCGGTGGGCCCGACAAGAAACATCAGACTCCTGTCAGAGACACCAAAGGGAAAGAAACACAAACATGAAACAACAGACCCTAATGGTAACATCAATAGCGGAAAGTCAAGAATTTTTGCGTTAAATGAAATAAGCCCATCTAAAATACAAAAATGTAAATCCAAAAGCGGGGCGTCTTTATCAGAAGAATTGATTTATTTAATTGAAAGTCTGAATTCTGATCAAACCACCGAAATAGGTATTGTGAAAATGTAATAACTCATCCAAATAACTAGACGTCATGCGGAAATATTCAACAACTTCAGATTGCTTTACTACAGAAAAGGGCACTATGAAGTCTCTTTCATACAGAACAAGGACAAAATAATCAGCCACAAGGGGTGCGCAGTTCGCACCCACGGGAAAACCTGTCCAATAATTTGGTACCAAACCTAACATAAATATTGTAAAGTAGAAACGTGAGAGCTTCACACACTTTCTGACCTGACCATAATGTATAGTTTTTATGCTTTCGTGAAGTGAAAACAGCATTTTCATTATACGCATGACAGTGGAAATCTTCTCTATGGAATGTCCATTCAAATAAATTAATAGGGTTTTTTCTTTTATAAGATTATTAGATAGTGTTGTGTAAAGCGTGGAAAATCATATGTTGACAGATTAAATGCACGAAAACGTCTGGTTTAGTGACAACGCATTCAAAATTTTAACATATCAAAACAGATTAAAAATTTTAACAGACCAAAATAGATTTCTACCTGATCATAGACTTTTTTGCAATATTTAATCACATACATTTTGATTTTAGTAAGACATGAAGTCAATAATTTAGAAAGTACAGCTTGGTACAAGAACATAAATTCGCAATAAACTGAGCTTTGTATGATCTCTTGTGAAGTTTAGGTAACCAATATAGCGTAGTAAAATAGAAGTGCAGGCAATGATCAGGAATCGATACAACTAATTCACACCTCCCAACAGAGACACCAAAGGGAAAGAAACACAAACATGAACTAACTAGACACTAATGGAAACATCAATAGCGGAAAACCAAACGGAGAGTTACTTTCCCACAAGATGACCAATTTGCTATCCAAAACAAAATGATTTAAGCGATACACACACTCAAAGACAAACCATAACAAAAATAAACCGCGACAGAAGATCGTGGTCTTCTTTAACACATACAGCTAACCGGGTGGCGGAATGATAGACATGTTCATAAACCGCAGACTTCTCTTCAGCCAAAGGCTATAGCTCTGAAGAAAATTAGCATATTGGAGCTGTAAAAAACGATGTCGTTGTTTGCGGTCTTGTCAGTAGGTGCAAAAACATACATGGAATTCTTGAATACCAAGTTTAAGGAGACGTAAAGAAGAAGTAAAACAAAGATCAGAAATCGATACAATTAACTAACTCCACCCATCAAAGACACCAAAGGGAAAGAAACACAAACATGAAGCGACCAGACCATAATGGAAACCTAAACAAAGGAAGGCCATAAGGACAGTTACTTTCCCACAAATGACGCATTTGGTTAAGGCAGAAATAAATTAGTGTTTTGACAATAGAAACAAATGCGTTTTCTTAGTAGTTTGAAAATGTTTAGTTTCCAGTGCAAAAGTGACTGTCCTTTTGGCTTTCCGCTATTGATGTTTCCACCAGGGTCTGTTGTTTCAAGTTTGTGTTTCTGTCCCTTTGGTGTCTCTGATGGGAGCTGTGGGTAAATTGTATCGATTCCTGATCATTGCCTTCACTTATTTTTAACGGTTTTATGCTCAACATGCTCTCGCTTATACACTCGATTACCGAATCCATTCAATGCAGCAGCAATTTCTTCCCTATATTTATTGACATCAATATTAGAAGGAAATCGGCATTTCGGTCCTTTAGAAAGTATAATTCATAAGAATTTTTACCTGATATGACTTTCAGTTCTACCACTGAATACAGCTCATGAAAACTATGGACATATTTATTTTCTGCTACACATTTCAGCAAAGTTCCGTTGGCCTCCCTAGTTGGTGTATACATGAGGGATACGGTTTTAGTTGTGTCACACCTGCCCGAAGTCACTGAGGTTCCTTCTTGCAATGGGATGAATCGTGTATGACCACGTGGTTTGATTTCAAAACGAAGATTTCCTGGAGGATAGCCCACGTGTGATGTACATGTTATTGGCTTAAGAATTTCTTGATCCTCTATTAGTGATACTGGTGTTGTGACCAGTGGTTTGTCTGGCACAGCTGCAAATACATGTACGTATATTAATCCATGAGACTTGTTTCGAAGACAGAACATAAAAATATATGGGCCCCGTCAAGCGATTTTGGTACTTATCGCCTATGCGAGCAGCGAAGGTTCAGGCGAGCCTGCGCATCCGCGCAGTCTCGCCAGAACCTTTGCTGCTCGCTCATAGAAGCAGTGAATCAAGAGGAACCTACAGACAGAAAGCCATATCCCTGGCCCCTCTGAATGGCTGGGCATGCGCAGTTAAAAATTTGTCATGACGGAATGATCGAAGACACAAATTCGCTTGGTGGGGCTCATAAGAGATCAGTGATCATTTACGTCGAATACGATTAGCTACAGTGAAACTTCGATAACTCGAAAACGGATGGCTCGTTTGCCAAGGCTCATTTAAACTCCTTCTGGAGACCCTAGAGAACCTTTTTCATAGCTGCAGATGTCTATATGTAGGTTTTTGATCATGGCATGTAGTTTGCTCTCATTAGAATAGCCTCAAAGAGGCGACTTTAATGTGTACACACTCAAAGAGGCGACTTTAATGTGTACACACAACATTCAGCATTCCTTTAGTTAAAAGAAGATTTAGATAAATTCCCAAGTCATCTCCACAATGCAATCGAAGTTTGACTGTATAGGACACGGACCTCTTCTTACTTGTAAATGACACAACTACCTCCCCACCAAGACATCAAAGGGAAAGGACCACGAACATAAATTACAATCACTATAATGAAAACGGCACAGGCGAAAAGCCAAAACCCGCAAAACGGTCAAAGACTATCAAAAATAATAAGATATTAACAATACACACATGAAAAGACGAACTAAAACAGTAATAAAACTCGACGAAAGAAAGGTCAGTAAACAGTTTTTGGAGCGTAGCTGTTGCAGCGTAGCTCCAGTGAAATGAGAAGTGATTTCGGCACTACTTTCGGTGCTACTGCGTATGACCCAATAACCAGTGAGAACATAGTACCACGTGTTAACATAGTAGATTATTACGCCATGCGGTATCTTCTTATAGACTGCTTCACAGACCACCTATTTCAAACGGAATAGATGAATATTTTTAATAGATGAACTGTGTAGCAGTCTAATCTTTTTATAGTTCAGTTCATATAACCCAGTTTACAGCCCATTTGTACCATAAAATCCCAAACATGGTAACTTGCAAACAGGACAAACCCAGATCAGATACCACAGAACGCGGAGTCCCATTATGTTTGTTTGTTTGATTTGAGGTTTAACGTCCCCGTCAACACTGTAAAGGTCACTTTGGAGACGTTGCTTCCAATTTTGTGGGTCTTTTACCCGACATTGAGATGAAATGACATCACAAGCCCTGTCGCCCAATAAAACCAATAGGGTTTATAAGCATGGACGGTCCGACATTCGCACCGCTTTGCCTGGGCAGGCATAGATCCTCTAAGCGGTTTACCAGTACTCGTGTGCGGGTCGGATTGAGCTCTGCGTGGAAGCATCATGCGGCTCATCTATTTCTTCAAGCCATTATGACCTTCACTGCATACTTACAAAAAGGTTCAGCCATTTTTGCCAAATATTGCGTGGAAACCACAACCTGACATCCCTGATTTTAAAATGAACTCATTCCATACTGTTATAAGGTATTGAGGATTCCATTTGTTTAAAATGGGTTAAAACTAGGCAGTGTGGGTCGATAATGTATTACCAAAATAAGACAGTTGGAATGAGTGTCCGTCAAGGCTTATATTGTAAGCAGTAAATTTTGCAGTTAAGACACAGATGAGACGCCACTTGTTGTAGCGTCTGATCTGGGTCGGCTATGTTTGTCCCTAAAAAGGCTGCTAGACATATACTCAGAGCATGGGTTAATGTGTGTGTGTGTGTGTGTGTGTGGGGGGGGCAATGTTACTTCTTTAAAGCGACCTGTCTGCGACCTAGGCTTGTGACCATAAATAAAGCAAATTATCAGCTCAGACGCAAGTTCATTACCTGCCGGGTTCGGCAACATTCTTTCCAGGAGATTGATCGTGAAATCTGTTCCACGGTGATTCTATCCCTTTCGCTAATTCAAGAAGGGTAGTTGTTGGTTTCCGGTAAAAGACTGAGCAGTGTGCTTTATTGACAATATCTAACCAACGATATTGCCTGAATGCCAGATCATTTCATAAATGACCTCGTCGATGCAATTTATTTTTATATAATAATAACGGAGTATAATGTCTAAACCTATTCAAATATTCCTGTAGATTGATATTGACAATAACTAACCCAAGAAACTGTCGTATGCAAGATCACTTCATAAATGGCCTCACCGATGCAATATATATTTAGAAAAATGTTAACAGAGTATAATGTTCAAACCTCTCTGAATATTCCGATCATTATTTACATTCGGCTACATTTTTACCCATGAGGCTGTTTTATGCAAGATTACTTTATGAATGGCCTTGCCGAGGCAAAATAATAAAAAAAAAGAAAACGGAGTATAACATCTAAACCTGGCTTTGATCATTCTCGGCATACAGGTTGATATTGACAATACATAACCCGCAAAATTGCCTTATGCCAAAATTACTTTACAACCGGCCTCGCCTAGGCAAACTGAAAAATTATTTCGAAGTGTAACTTCTAATCTACTTGGAATATTTTTGACAACTGTTAGCATACAGATAGATAATGTACAGATCTAACCAACGAGATTCCTGAATGCCCAATTTCTTTATTTTAGCCTCGGCAAGGTAAAAATATTCACCCACTGACACAGTCGTACAACTTTCAAACCGACGGGTATATTTTTATAATGTTTTGCATGCAGATGTAAATTGACAAGGTCCACTTAATGATATTGTCAAATGCCAGATAGCTTTATAAACAGCCTCACTGAGGCAATGTTTAAAGACTGATTACGGATGTATAATTTATAAACTGTTGGGAAAATTATGATAATTTTTCACATGAAGATAAACATCATCAAGACGTAACCAAGGAGAATGTCTAATGCAAGATAAATAACCTCCCCAAGGTAATTTTTCAAAAACTGATTACATAAAATAACTTTAAAGCCGCCAAACAATTGCTCAAGCCGCAGTTATTGCACGAACAATAGTTCAGCAGAAATCTTCATGTAAACTGTAGAACTGCATGGTTGCTGTATTGCTCAAAAACATTGATTGTGGGTACTTGATAAAACTGCCTCGTCAAGGCGGTTCAATCGAGTCCCCGCAATCAATGTTTTGAGCAGCGATAAGAAAATATCACAATTTTGTATCTTAAAATTTCTTTTTTTTTGCCGAAAAATTGACAATGTATTTGTACATGCGTGTTTTCGTGATGGTTGTGCGGGGTCTACACCTTAGCGTGAGTTAATTTCAATATAGGTCTTGTCGCCTTAACACGACTTTTGCCCAGAATAGCTTCAAACAGCTATGTTCATTGGATCAATATGAGCCTGAATTGAAATACCAATCAGACGCTAAATCAAATTATCAAAGCAACGCTACATCAGCACTCTCAGTGCTTTGATTAATATAGGAGTTTATTTCTATTTTACGTGGCCACAGTCCTCGCCCTTAGTTCTGTCGCCATTTATACAAATTATGTATGCAACTGATCACTCCTGCAGTCATTCCATAATGACCCTCTCCATTTACTCATTTTTGTGTTTGTAAATATACATCCTGTTAATATAAGGTGATAACAAAAGGTCTTTACACACTACAAGGAACGAAAAGGAAACATATTCTATAGTGTTTCTTTGAATATACTTCTATAAAACAATACACGACTCGAAATTCGATAACTAAAACAAAAACGAAATGAAGGCATGATTAGGAATCGATATATTTATCGTACACCTTTCATCTAAAGTAGAAGTAAAACAAAGATCAGGAATCTATACAATTAACTTACACCACCCATCAAAGCCACCAAAGGGAAAGAAACACAAACATTAAGCGACCAGACCATAATGGAAACCTAAACAAAGGAAGGCCATAAGGACAGTTACTTTCCCACAAAATGGCCATATGGCCATCCAGAATAAAAAGACACAAGTGATACACACAGTAAGTAACAAACAACAATATAAATAAATCGACACAGAAGAACCGCCTTGGAACGGTCAGTGGAAACATTTTCTCTGGGAGGGGCTTAAATCGATTTTACGTGGCCACAATCCTCACCCTTACTTCCGTCGCGATTTAGACAATAATTTGTTCAGTCTGCATGAAGGCCTCCTAACTCATCAGTGCAACATCTCCGTGAACACAAATAATCAAAGAACCACAGAGGTGAGACAACGGTGAGGACTCGACAGCAAGAAACCACTGAAATGCTGGAGCAAAAGAAAACCAACAGTTAGACTCCGATGGGGCCGACCAGAGACAGAGCATCAGGCACCAACCAACATTACCTTGAATTAGATTTCTCGAATTCTCAATAAGCCTTTACGTTGGAACCGTCATAGGATCTGTGGCCTGACCCACCGGCATGCAATTAAAGAGGGAAGCAAAGAAATCGAAGGAGAAGAAGCAAAAACATAAAACATCCGCATTTTAAGTAGAATATTATAAGTAAAAAGCGAAAACGGCAGTTTCCAAGAGTGGCCAAACGAATATATTACCAGGATAAGTCGAAAGCGACATCAAAATGTATTTGTTATTGAGCACTATTCACTGTTGTCAAAAAGCAAAGACGCTTAGCAAATATTGTATGTAATGTGTGGTTTTATTGATGTTTCCATTAGGGCCTGTTGTCTTATGTTTGTGTTTCTTTCCCTTTGGTGTCCCTGATGGGAGCTGTGGGTTAATTGTATCGATTCCCGATCATTGCCTTCACATATATTTATGCATAAATGATTGCAAAAGCCCACATAGCCCAATGGCTGACCACTAATCTTTCAGACATTGTGCATTAAGTGGTTGTGGTCCACAGCCTCACCACTACACAACAGTTTCTTTGGAGGGGAGACGGGGTTCTTCTTTATTGTTTAAATATTACACTGCAATTTGCATTATTTAAATTTTACACCGTAAGATTCTTCCGGAGCCGTCATAGACTCTCGACCCGTCGGAAAGAAACAACATGAAGTATCTTTGATGACAGAACAAAAATGACCAGCCACTAGTGGTGGGAAATGCGTACCTAACGGAATTCCCACAATGAGACTGAGTAACTTCGTACCAAATCCAATATGAATATCATTAAGTGGGAAGTTGGGAGTTGCACCCACTTTCTGATAGGACCATAATGTTTAATTTCTATGCGCTTCGGAAGTGACTAAATCATTTGTTTCGTTAATGCGAGGTAGAGAGAACCTTCCCTATGGAATGTCCATTCAATTATATCAATTAATGCATACTAAACTTTTCCAAACAGAAGGGAAGGTAATGATCAGGAATCGATAAATTAACCCACAGCCCCAATCGGACACACTCAAACCTGCGAGCCGGTACAGATAATTATATAACCAATGCAGATACAGAAGGGACTGCTCATGACGAGCCGTCTCTATTGTATCTCTGTTGTTTGTCTTTCTGTCATTGATTTGACAAAACATCCTATTTACAAAATTATAAATATTGAGGAGCTAATATGCTAAGATGGAACAGTTCACTTCAGAATCTCATGGACGGAAGGGTTAATTCAACGTTTATCTGTAATTGTTTTTGAATAAATACCCGTTTACAACAGTACACAGACTGACGTGCCGAAATTAATAGATGGAATTGTCCACTTCAGAATCTCAGGGGCGAAAGTTTTAATTTACTGTTCACGTCTAATATCAATACATGTATAAAAAGTTCGAGGCACCGTATTTGTTTTATCATTTATCCCCGATATTAATTGCATTGTTACAGCTTGACCTGATAAATATATATGCTACCTCTGGACAGGTGAGCTTTATCAGGTCAACTCACATTGCACTTCTATTAACTAGACTACTGGAAAAAATGGCAAAACTGTAACAGTATACAAGAGGGTTAACTGATAAACAGAATTCCAGATTCATGCCATTTGATTTCAAGTTAATCAGGCTCAGCTTCGAAAACGCATATAGAATTGCACGGCAAGCCTCGCGATTCTACAAGCGCTCTCAAAGCCTTGCCTGATAAACTTGATACCAAAGACATGAAAAAATAGAAGTAAAGGCAATGGGAGACCCTGGTATTCTCTATTTATACTTACCAAAGCCCTTTAAAGTCCCAGTTGCAGCATATTCATTCCCTCGACTCTTCAGCTCACATGTATATAAACCAACATCAGTACACCTAACGTCTCCAAAACTGAGGTCAATTGTCACAACGTATTCTACAGTCTTATAATTCATTGACAGATTCTCTTCTGTATTTTGAAAAACTGAAGAGTAAACCTGCCCGTTGTTGATAAGCGTAAGTAAGATCGTCTTTTTCGCCTGACTGGTTTTCTGGAAATACACGCTGATCTGGCCGGAGTAGACTTTAAGTCCACGGACTGTACACTTCAGATAGGTTGGTTTGTCGTTCAAATATATCTCTGCGCTAGTCATTTGTATATCTATAAACAAAGATACAATATTCATCAGAAGACAACAAATATTATATTTTCTATAGCCTTACAAGAGAACATATACATAAAATATATATTGAACTGTAACCTTTTCAATCATGAGGTTCTAAGTGTACTTTTCTATCGCTGAATTTGAGCACGCCCATCTTATCAAATAAGACTACTATTCAATAATTATCGACAGAAACAGTGAAGACTTTGATCACATGGCTTATTATGTTTGTAAGTTTGTAACGGGCTATATGTTTGAAGGGTAGACTGTCCTTTTGGATTTCCAGTTGTGATGTTTTAATAATGGTGAAGTTGCCTTATGCTGGCTCTTCTATCACTTTGATGTCTTGGACGGAAGTTGGGTGTTAGGTAATTGTATCGATCCCTGATTATTGCTTTCACTTCTCTTCCAAAAGACTTCACGGTGACATAAGCGAGTTAAGTTTTTACAGATCTTGTGTCAATCTACAGCATATATTTAATGTTCAGTGATGCATTTTGGCCCCAGTAAACATCAATGTACTGACCAGAATGCACTACTTACTCACACCGGTGTCCAAATGTGGTTTTTGGTTTGCTCCAGCATTTCAGTTATTTCATGCTGTCAACTCCTCACCGTTGTTTCATCTTTGTATTCGTTTGATTTTTATATTCTCGGAGATGTTGCACGGGCGAGTAAGAACGCCTTCATGCGAACTGAACAAATAATTAGTCTAAACCACGACAGAACCAAGGGCGAGGATTGTGACCACGTGAAATCGATTTAAGCCCCCCCCCCCACCCGCGAAAAGTAAAAAAGGTACTGACCGTTCCAGGGCAGTTCTTCTGTTGTGTTTTATTATTGCTATAGTTCGTCTTTGCAGGTATGTATTGCCGATATATTTTAATAAAGAAGTGAAGGCAACGTTCAGGAATCGATACAATTAACCCACACCTCCCATCAGTGACACCAAGGGGAAAGAAACACAAACATGAAATAATTACATCCTAATGGAAACATCAATAGCGGAAGACCAAAAGGACAGTTACTTTCCCACAAAATGGCCAACTGGCTATCGGAAAACAAAATAACATAAGCGAAACAAACTCTCAACAACAAACTATAACAAAATTAAACCGCGACTGAAGAACCGCCTTGGAATGGTTAGTGAAACGAATTCCATTGGTGGGGTTGGGGCTTAAATCGATTTTACGGAGCTGCAATACTCGCCCTTACTTCCGTCGCGATTTAGACAAACAATTTGTTCAGTCCGCATGAAGAATAGAGCTGGAGGCAATGATCAGGAATCGATACAAATTAACCAAAACTCCCATCAGAGACACCAAAGGGAAAGAACTAAAAACATGAAATAACAGACCCTAATGGAAACATCAATAGCGGAAAGCCAAAAGGACAGTTACTTTCCCACAAAATGGCCAATAGGCTATCCAAAATAAAATAATATAAGCGTCACACACACCCAAGTACAAAACCATAACAAAAATAAACCGCGACAGAACTGCCTTCGAACCGACAGCAGAAACGCATTCCACTTGGGGGCTTAAATCGATTTTACGTGGCCACAATCCTCGCCCGTACTTCCGTCACGATTAAGACAAATAATTTGCTCAGTCCGCGTGAAAGCCTCCTAACTCATCGGTGCAGGATCCCCGTGAACACAAAAATCAAACAACCACAGAGATGAAACAACGTAGAGGACTTGACAGCAAGAAACCACTGAAATGCTGGAACAAAAGATGACAAACAGTTAGACTCTGATAGGCCCGACCAGAGACAGAGCATCAGGTACCAAACAACATACGCCATTACGTTGGAACAGTCATAGAAACTGAGGCCTGACCCATCGGCGTGCAATTAAAGGGGGGAGCAAAGTTGTCAACAGTGATTCGGTTAACTGCCATACATGCAGCCTGTCTTATAACATTTATGTTGTACCCAATCTTTTTATATCGAAGAATGATTTTTACGAAATTGAGTGCTGAATGCAATGCGGTTATATATTTTTCTGAATTTATATACGAATGCAATGCGGTTATATATTTTTCTGAATTTATATACTAAATCACCATATAATTCCGGTTCCGACAGACCTTTTTGCAGAAGAGATTTAAGTTCAATATTGAATTTTGAAATTAAATCAGAATGACGTCTATAAAAATTTTGAAAACGCTTTCCGTATTTTATGGTACCGATAACACTGATTAAGAAGTTTAGCCGTTAGCAATTTATTACGAGTGTTGAAGTCAGTTACATGACTACACACTCTAGCAAATCGAATTGATTGCGAAATATAAACGCCATAAGATGGCGCATGATGAACATCACCATCCAGAAAAGGAAAATTTTCAATCTCGAAATCAAAATCATCGCGTTTATCATTAATTTTGCAAGAAACAAACCCATCTACAATAGACAGATGTAAATCCAAAAACGGGGCCTCGGTATCAGAAGAATTTGCTTTATTCAACTGAAGTTTGGTGGTGGTGGGGGGGATTTGACTGATCAAACCATCGAAATAGGTATTATCACTATTTATATTTAACAAATCATCCAAATATCTAGAAGTGGAACTAAAAGCTTCAATGATTTCAGACTGGTTTTCAGCAGAAAGGGACATCATGAAGTCTCTCTCATAACAGAACAAAAACAGATCAGCAACAAGTGGTGCGCAATTAGTACCCATCGGAATACCCACAACTTGTCTAAATAACTTAGTACCAAATCTTATGTAAATATTGTAAAGTAGAAAGGTGAGAGTTTCACCCACTTTCTGACATTACCATAAAGTATAATGTTTATGCTCTTCAGAAGTGAAAAAGGCATTTCTTACATTACATGCAAGATACAGGGAGTCTTCCATATGAAATGTCCATTCATTTACACCATTAAGTTTTTCTTCTATAAGATTATGAGGAAGTGTAGTGTTAAGGGTGGAAAAATCGTAAGTAGAAAGACTTGAAGCACGAAGTTGCCTGGATTTCAATTTATTTAAAACTTCATTAGAATTTTTATACGCCAAAACAGATTTCTACCTGATCTTTCGAAGACCTTCTAACTCATCAGTGCAATATCTCCGAGAACACAAAAATCAAACAACCACAGAGATGAAACAACGACGATGACTCGACAGCAAGAAACCACTGAAATGCTGGAGCAAAAAAAACACACAAAAAGAACAACAGTTACACTCCAACGGGCCGACCAGAGACAGAGTATCAGGCACCAACCAACATTACAAAGAAGAAGTAAAACAAAGAAGTTTGGATAGATGTTTGACCATTTTGTTGGAATATAATTGTCGGCTTGTGACGTTTTCGTTATGATATTTCCATTTGGTGTCTTGGTGTCTTGGATGGGAGGTGTGATGAAATTGTATCGATTCTTGATCATTGCCTTCACTTCTATTTTACACAAACGCATAGATATTTAGGCATGGAACTCAAGGCTACAGCTTTTAAATGTATTTGAATTACTTATGTGTTTTTTTCAAAATCATTGTTCTCTGTTCCTCGATGACGTTTTAAGGGGAATGGGAACACCTGGTCGATTTTGCCGCCATTTGTAAATGGGATACAACTTTCGGGACTTCCTGGTCGCTTTTCTATAGGCTCAGTCCCACTGAAAAAGGGGTCAATAAGAGTTAACCCAAAATTGACTTAGGCGGCAAATAATAAGTTGCCTCAACTGAAGACGTACCGATTCCCCCTAAGTAAGCTAAAATTCTGTCTGTATATTTTGATGCATTAGCAGTTCCTTCTCTGGAGTTTGATACTGCTCTATTACCAATTGTGAGATGAGCACAGAAAGTATAAACTACACTATTTCCATTTACGAGACGAGGCACATAAGTGTTTACTACACTATTACCGATTGTGAGATGAGGCACAGAAATGTTACACTACACTATTACCAATAGTGAGAAGAGGTACAGAAAAGTTACACTACACAATTACCAATTGCGAGATGAGGCACAGAATGTGTACACTACACTATTTTCACTTGTGTAATGAGTTACAGAAAATGTACACTACACTTATACCAGTTGTGAGATGAGGCACAGAAAGTGTTCTCTACACTGTTACCAATTGTGAGGTGAGACACAGGCAGTATACATCACACTATTACCAATTGTAAGATGAGAAAGTGTACAAAAAGATATGAGCGACTCTCTTCTTGTAAGGGTATCACTTTTCATTTTGTAACCGATGTAACTTGAACACTTTGGAACCAAGGATGAGACTAACTAGTTTTGGCCAGTTAGGCCTCATCAGTGACCCTCAAACATTTTCAGAATTACACAATCGAATCAATGGCCCAAAGGACTAGAAAGTATTATCTACCATATTGTGAAGGGCATAGAGACTTTTAAATGTCGCCACACCTTCCCTTATCACCAGCTGTATTTATGTTAAAACGTCCTTTTATTTTAACCTTTTAATGAGTTTATCATATGACGTCGCGTCTTAGAATGTAATAACGCAATGTAATAAATTAGATAATCCACTAGTGGATTAAATGTGCAAATTAGTTAGATACGCCCCGTAACGTTACATATACGACGTCCTTAATGACGTCGCGTTTACTATTGGCAGAACAGTGTCATTTTTTATTAAACAATCGTGAATAAAATGCGTTTTAAATGTCATATGATAAATAGAATCTTGCATTTGTGCTCATGCATTATTGAATTTATTAAACTCGTTGAAGAAAAGGGATAAAATGCTCGGCAAAGCCTCGCATTTTATCCCTTTTCCTCAACTCGTTTAATAAATTCAATAATACATGAGCACATGTAAGATCCTCTATTACTGTGTCCTTGTTTCTATAATGGTGTCTTACTCGGTAAGACGGCTTCTACAGTTGTTGTTAAATCCATATCAAAGTAAAGTTCTGTGGTAGACGTGGCTAACCATGATTCTGTTGCAGCAACTTCTTTAACACTCGAGTGTGGTGTGGTTCCTGAAACATTATGATGACATTTACGAAAAACAAACCTATACAAATACATTGTAAACGTTATCGCCGAAAACAAAAACTGTAAGATGAAATATTGTGGTAGTTTAATTATGTCTGCTCTAAAAATAGATTGTGTATAGATCGAGGCGGTTCTAACGAGTACCCACAATCTATATTTTAGAGCGGAAATAAGAAATCTAAGATTTACACCTGAAACCCCAAGTTATACTTTATAAATGTGGGGTGCAAGGGTGTCAGAATTATATAGGCGTGTGTTCATGATGGGGTGAAATTGATTTTAAAAAATGTTATTTGTCATTTTGTGCAGTACTTTGTCATTATTTTTCTACTTTATATTTTTCATGCAAATTGTCTTCGATGGATGCATGAGATGTCGAATCCTGCTTTCAGCGGAAAATAAGCGCCTATACAAATACCTTGTAAATTTTACTGCCGAAAATATGAAAATTTTAAGATGAAAAATTGTTATATTTTTCTTATTTCTTCTCAAAACACAGATTGTAGATACTAGTTAGAACCGTCTTGGCGAGGCGCACAATCTATGTTTTTGAGCAGAAATAAGAAAAATAATGTATAACCCTGCAAACCCCGGTTTTACTATATAAAAGTTGGGTTTAAGTTGGTCAAAATTGTATAGGCGTGTTTTCAGGATGATATTTACATGTTACCAAAAGTTGACCACCCACCCATCTATAGCCGAACTTTCATAGTTCAAATACGGTTGGTACCATGAACATCTGTCCGAGATAGAGTTAATTCGTATTGCTGAGGGTTATTAATAGCGTCAGGCGATGAGGTATAAGTGGAATGCCTTAAAGAAATCTTTTCAAGAAATAGGAAAATAAAAGAATGCTGTGTGTACTCATTAGAATCGCCTAATGAAAACACACAACATAACCTTTTGATGACAGAACCAGACAAAAACTCCATAATTTATCCTTAATGCAAGGATATCATATCACGGAAACACGCCTATGAATGTTTGACTCCCTGAAACCCCACTTTTATATACAGTAGAACATCGATGGTTCGAACACCGATAGCTCATTTACCATGGCTGAGTCGAACCCATGTTTGAGCCCATAGAGAAATCCTGTATATAAGAAATAGTGGGGACAATTTAAGAGATTTTCGCCTATTTTACTTGCAAAATGCTGTGTGTACTCATTAGAATCGCCTCGATGAGGCGATTCTAATGAGTACACACAGCATACTTTTTCATTATAGAACACCGAAAAGATGTCTAAAAGTATCACGTTATGCCTCCTGACAGTAACCTCAGTGGCTCGAACTACCCCTGCCTCGAACAGATTTTCGAGGTCCCAAAGGTGTTCGAGCCATTGAAGTTCGACTGTAGTAAATCTGGGGTGTACAGGGGTTTATATTACTTTTCTTATTTCTGCAAAAATAGAAATAGAAGTGCGGGCAATGATCAGGAATCGAAACAATTAACCCACAGCTCCCATCAGAGACACCAAGGGAAAGAAACACATACATGAAACAATTAGATCCTAATGGAAACATCACCAGCGGAAAGCCAAAAGGACGGTTACTTTCCCATAAAATGACCAATTGGCTATCCACAACACAATAATATAAGTATACACAAAGACAAGCCATAACAAAAATAAACCACGACAGAAGAACCGCCTCGGAACGGTCAGTGAAACAAATTCCACTGAGATGCATGTTACAATTTTTACTTTAATATTTGTCATTTCTGACCCAATGTTAGACGCCATTTTTACCCATGGTCATGTTTTCCTAATGAGGAGCTTTGAATCGACTGCCTATTCGAAATTCGCAAAATTGCAGTACGTTTCCTCTGGCTTTCGTTGCCGGATCATTACAGGGTCACTGATGAGGCTTTATTAGCCGAAACTACGTGGTATGACCCATCTTCCTTCTTAGGAAGGTTTTCATTGCTCTTAAAGGAACTCATTTTAGATTTTTATCTGTATTAAGAATTCTCTAGGGCCTCCAGAACGAGTTCTGGTAAACGAGCCATCCGTGTAAGAATTAACAAAGTTTCATTGTACGCACAGGAAACGTCATCTGTCAACAATTGTTAGTCGAGGTCTGTGTTTGCGAGTTTTTCTGACTAAGATTGTTTTTCTTATATTAAAACGAATAGTTATCATTATTTTTTGCTGTGTGGAAAGAAAATTAAATACCTGATATGTAAGAAAACGGGTCTGTTAAAATACCAGACAAATAGAACTCACGTACTGGGGAGTGGTGTTGTTGTAGAGATCTGTGACGTCGCTGTTTGTAACTGAGTTGTTATATCATTTACTGTTGTTGATGCGCTTGATACTCTGTTTTCAGAAGGTAAACCTGTGTTCTTTGATGGCGGATTTGTCGTTGAGGTAGACTCAGAAAACGTTGTACTACGAGATCGATATGTTGTCGCTGTAACTAAAGTTGACGCTTCTGGTACGACTGAGGTAGGTGTTAATTCTAAAGAAAAACAAGATATGATTAGAATCTACCGATTATAAAGTCCCACGCCACGAAGATTTGTCGAAGAATCTATAGGTATTGCCTAGCTGTATCACTAAATGCCAAGAAACCAACCAACACACAGGAAAAACAGGATCACTCAATACGAATTTTAGAAACGAGTCGCCGGCGGGTTCGAGATATTTTTTTATACCGCAATCAGGCATTCTAGTAACCTAAAATAGGGGGTCGAATAACTGCACGCTATAATCGCTAGTGACCTATAATACCTTCTACTGACCTATATTACGTCTAGTGACCGTTTATAGACCGGACCTACTTTTCAGGTCACTAATTTACAAGTGTAAACAATAACATGCAACCTTTAATACATGAGAAAACAACGAAACTGCAAGTTAAAATCTTTGCAATATTTATTTGAACAGATTTTCAGAAATTCCAGCTAAATTCTTACCTTCTCGGCTTTTCCAGGTTTGAATGGCCCGTTGGAATAACTGCGCACTGCTACTGCAGTTGAGTCTCAACCCCGAAAATAATTTCTAAAGCTCAAATAAACTATTTATTTGCAGATTTTCATACAGAATGTAAAGCGCTGAGAAACTTTTATTCGAGCGTCCATGTTGTTTCCTACGTCTTTGTGGCGTGGTGACGTCAGAAACTTTGCACTCGTTGACGTCACATTATACTACGTGTGCGCGCCATGGCACTGAATGTCGTTTAACATGCCACACTGGCTGCTGTCTTTTTTTGCTTAAATTTGCTAAATTATTGCAAAACCCCTTGATTTTTGAATTGCGGTATAAACTAAATACATGATTAGTGGCTTTAATAATAAAATATAATCGGTTCGCCGCGACAATTTTATAGGGGCTCGCTAAAGCTCGCCCCTATAAAATTGTCTAAGGCTCACCGATTATATTTTATTATTAAAGACACTAACCATGTATTTAATATATTATACGGTCAGTTTTCTTTTAACTACTTCGTAGGAAAGAGGTTATTTAGCTTTCATAGAACATATAGAACTATTTCCGTCGTAATAACGTTTTGCTTCATCGCAATGTACGGAAGATATGAAATAAAGTTACACCAGCAAAACAACGACGTAATGTGACAAATAAAGGAATTTGTCGGTTTCAAGACCATGCTGGCTTTCTTAATCAGAATCCACCGTAACACATGAAACATTTTTTTGTGTTTTGGGATCGTATGTATCACGGTTAAAATAGAATGGATACAATTACCTCAGACCTCGCATCCAGAAACCAAAGGGAAAAAAAAACACCGACGTAAAAAACTTCACCATCATGAAAACGTTCCAAGCGGAAAGACAAAATGATGATTACTTTCCCACAGAATGGCCAAACGGCTACCCAAAAAAATAAAAAAAACATATTAATGATAAACACATGTAACGGCCAAATATAATAAAAATAAACCACAATAGCGGAATCCGCCTTGGAACGGTCAGTATTTTTACTAAGGGGCTTAATTCGATTTTACATGGCCACAATCCTTATCCTTGGTTCTGTCGCGGTTCTGACAAGTAATTTTTCAGTCCGCATGAAGTATTTCTAACTCATCAGTGCAACATCTCCGAGAACATAAAAATCAAACGAATACAGAGATGAAACAACAATGAGGACTCGACAGCATGAAATAACTGAAATGCCGAACTCTCTTAGTGAACAACATTAACATTTTCCTCACCTGTCATAATAAGTCTTGGTCTTTTGGGTAAATGTTCTGATTTGTAACTGTCTAAAACAATATTAATACTGTCAATGTCTACTAGAAAATCTCCAACATATGCAGTACCCTCCGTTGCACGGCTCTTCTTGATATCATTTCTGTCCCTCCCTGTTATGATAGCTTTTATATTTGTCACGTTCTGAACTTGGTCGGAGTTGAGGAACGGGGTGTTATAATATAGTCTGACACTACCAGAGCTGGAAAAATAACCTTTATTATTCCAAATACATTCTATCAGGAATTGGGATCATTGATTCCATTCTGGAATTTCGAAAATATGTGAGGGTCACTGATGAGACCTAATTGGCCGAAACTAGCTAGACTGGCCCAGAAAAACTCGTAAACTCCTAACTTTTTCTGTTCTGTGGCGTATCCCTTGCTTCCAAAGGATAGCCGTCTCAAAGAACATATTTATCGTCACTACAGCTGGTGTTATGGAAATGTGTGGTGGCCGTAAAAAGACTCCATGCCCTTCTCCATAGTGTAGTTTATATTTTCTTGTCCTTTGGAATCAATAATTCCATTGTGGAATTTTAAATATATTTGAGGGTGGCTGATGAGGCCTAATTGGCCGAAACTAGCTATTCTGGCCCAGACGAAAACTTGTACACTTCTTATATTTCAGTTCTTGTTGCATTCCTTTCTTTCAAAGGATAACACTCCGAAGAACATATTTACCTGTACAGTGCATTTTTGTTTGCCAGAAACTAACAACTGCCATTCTCAAATGAGCAGAAGGGAGAAAGTGGCTGTAAAAAGGATTCCAATACCAATCCTGAGAATGTTGCTTGTCCGGTAGAAAACCGAAAAGTATGTTTTATCAATATCTGAAACCAGGGCGAATATGTGGGCTCTGTAAAATAAATTGAACCCATTGTTTGCGGGAACCCCTAAAGGGGTACATTGGCAAACAGTGCAGGCTCAGATCAGACACCACAGAACGCGGTGTCTGATCAGGACATGCACTATTTGCTAACATGATTTTCCTTAAAAAAAAAACAAAGAATACAATAAAAACGAAAAATTAGGCCTGACACCCGTTATTTGACAAATGGACTTGGCCAACATATAGCGATGGTACAGCCCACTAGTATACAATGGGTTAATGTCCCCCTAGTAGTCACTACTGCCATTGTTAGGCGGTGCTACTTGTGTTTCTATTCCACGCGGCCTATTGCTACACGTTTGATACAGTCGAGTATATGTTATAGCATTTTAAGGGGAATGGTTACACCTTGCAGATTTTTCTGCCATTTTTCAAAGGGAAACAACTTTTGGGACTACTTGTTCGCTTTCTAGTAAGCCCTGTCCCTCTTTAAAAAGGAGTCTACCCTTAACGGAAGGAATTTGCTCCTTAGGAGCAAATTCTGTCCTTTAAGAGTTGACCTCTATTTACATGAGACACAAACATATTCTTGCAGGAGTTGCCTTCCCTGAAGCGTATCCAGTCCCCTAAATGTCAAGGAAAAAAGCTGCACGCATTGTTTTCCGTTGTATAACTGTTGCTTATACGTAATGACCTGATGCTCTTTCTCTTGGTGCCATAAGAAATAAAAGAAAAGGCAATGATCAGGAATCGACACAAGTCCCCAGCACCCCCTCCCCCACATCAGAGACACGAAAGGGAAAAAACATGAACATGAAATATCTGAACCCTAATGAAAACATCACAAGCTGAAAGCCAAAAGGACAGTTACTTTTCCACAAAATGACCAAACGGCTTTCCAAATAAAAAGACATAGAGGATCCTACATGAGTGATCATGTATTATTGAATTTATTAAACGAGTTGAGGAAAAGGGATAAAATGCGAGGCTTTGCCGAGCATTTTATTCATTTTCCTCAACGAGTTTAATAAATTCAATAATGCATGAGCACGAATGCAAGATTCTATTTATCATATGACATTTAAAACGCATTTTAGTCACGATTGTTTACAAAAATATCAATATTCCGCCATTAGTAAACTCTACGTCGTTAAGGACGCCGTACATGTAACGTTACGGGTTGTATCTAGCTAATTTGTATATTTAATCCACTAGTGGATTATCAAAAATATTACATGGCGTTATTACACTCTCAAACGCGGCGTCATATGATAAAAAGATATAAGCAATACATATATGAAAAGACAAACTATAACAAGAATAAACCGCGACCCCGCCCCCATCCCGCTTGGAACGGTTGGTAAAACGTATTTCACTGGAGGCGTTTTCGTGCGGCATCCTATGGCGTTTATATTTCGCAATTAATTCGATTTGCCAGAGTGTCTAGTCATGTAACTGGCTTCAAAACTCGTAATAAATTGATAACTGCTAAACTTTTTAATCAGGGTTATCGGTATCATAAACTAGACAAAGCCTTCTCAAATTTTATAGACCTCATTCAGATTTAATTTCAAAATTTAATGTTGGACTTAAATCTCTTCTGCAACAAGGTCTATCGGAACCTGACTTAGTATATAATTGCAATGACTTCAGCACCCAATTTCGTAAAATCATTCTTCGATATAAAAAGATTGGTTACAACATAAATGTTATACGACAGATTGCATGTATGGTAGATAACCCAATCACGGTTGACAACTTTGCTTCCTTCTTCAGTTGCAAGCCGGTGGGTCAGGCCTCAGATTCTATGACGGGTCCAGCGTAAAGTCTTACTGAGAATTAGAGAGTATCTAATTTTTTGTAATATTGGCTGGTGCCCGATTCTCTATCTCAGGTTGGACCAATCGGAGGGTAGCTGTTGGTTTTCTTTTGCTCCAGCATTTCAGTGGTTTCTTGCTGTCGAGTCCTCACCGTTGTTTCATCTTTTTGGTTGTTTGATTTTTGTGTTCACGGAGATGTCGCACTGATGAGTTAGGAGGCCTTCATGCAGACTGAACAAATTATTTGGTTTAAATCGCGACAGAAGTAAGGGCGAGGATTGTGGCCACGTAAAATCGATTTAAGCCCCCTACTGGAATTCGATTCACTGACCGTTCCAATGCGGTTCTTCTGTCACGGTTTATTTTTGTTATGGTTTGTCTTTGAGTGAGTGTATCGCTTATACTATTTTGTTTTGAATGGCCAATGGGCCATTTTGTGGGCAAGTAACTGTCCTTTTGGCTTTCCCTTACTGATGTTTCCATTAGGGTCTTGTTGTTTTATGTTTGTGTTTCTTTCCCTTTGGTGTCTCTGATGTGAGCTGTGGGTAAATTGTATCGATTCCTGATCATTGCCTTTACTTTTATTTAATCGACTTTACATAGAGGATCTTACACGAGTGTTCATGTATTATTGAATTTATTAAACGAGTTGAGGAAAAGGGATAAAATGCGAGGCTGTGCAGAGCATTTTATCCCTTTTCCTCAACGAGTTTAATAAATTGAATAATACATGAGCACGAATGCAAGATTCTATTTATCATATGACAATTAAAACGCTTTTTATTCACGATTGTTTACAAAAATGTCAATATTACGCCGTTAGTAAACGCGACGTTGTTAAGGACGTCGTACATGTAACGTTACGGGACGTATCTAGCTAAATGGCATATTTTATCCACTAGTGGATTATCGAAAATATTACATGCCGTTATTACACACTCAGGCGCGACGTCATATGATAAAAGGAATTCTAACTCATCAGTGCTACATCACTTAGAACATAAAAATCAAACAACTATAGCGGTGAAACAACGACGAGAACTCGACAGCTTGAAAAAACTAAAATGCTGGAGTAAAAAAAATCAGTAGTTAGACTCCGGTGAGCCCGACCAGAGACAGAATATCAAGTAGCAACCAACATTACCTCAAATGTTTAGAGAAGCCTACGTTCTGCGACTGTGGCATTCCAGGTTTTTCCAATTTTTGTATCCGCCTCTTCAATTCCGAGGTAGTCATTACGAAAACATGCCTATACAACTACATTGTAAATTTTACCGCCGAAAAAAAAGAAAATTTGCTTGACTCTTCGTTAATGCTGACACGATAAATCGTATAATCGATTAGTCGATCGATACTTTCCATAAAAATGATTATCATTTCTGATTTGCTTTTAATCGATTACTTGATAGGTACAATTTACTACCCAAAGTTATGCCTAAAATAGCTGGATGAGTGGCAAACAGTGCAGACCCTGATGAGACGCCGCATTCTGCGGCGTCTCATCTGGGTCTACACTGTTTGCTCAGGTCTGTCTGTTCAAATCTACGTATGGTAAAGTGCAAGATATGGTAAGAGTCATGCTCAGACAGAAAGCCAGATAGGTAAAATTATGACAAAAACCTCAGCGATTACTAATCGATTATCGATTGCAATGACAGGACTGATAATCGATTATCTTTTCAGCTCCGATAAGCCAGCTCTACCCTTCGTGGTCTACCTGGTGGTTTTCTTAAGCTCCAGCTTACAGTGTGTTGGACAAGCTACTCGCCCTTGACTTTACTTAGTCTACCTGGAGATTGTCTAAAGCTCCAGCTTACCAGTGTGTTGGACAAGCTACTCGCCCTTGACTCTACTAAGTCTACCTGGAGATTGTCTTAAGCTCCAGCTTACCAGTGTGTGGGACAAGCTACTCGCCCTTGACTCTACTTAGTCTACCTGGAGATTGTCTTAAGCTCCAGCTTACCAGTGTGTTGGACAAGCTACTCGCCCTTGACTCTACTTAGTCTACCTGGACATTGTCTTAAGCTCCAGCTTACCAGTGTGTTGGACAAGCTACTCGCCCTTGACTCTACTTAGTCTACCTGGAGATTGTATAGTCTTAAGCTCCAGCTTACCAGTGTGTTGGACAAGCTACTCGCCCTTGACTCTACTTAGTCTACCTGGAGATTGTCTTAAGCTCCAGCTTACCAGTGTGTTGGACAAGCTACTCGCCCTTGACTCTACTTAGTCTACCTGGAGATTGTCTTAAGCTCCAGCTTACAGTGTGTTGGACAAGCTACTCGCCCTTGACTCTACTTAGTCTACCTGGAGATTGTCTTAAGCTCCAGCTTACCAGTGTGTTGGACAAGCTACTCGCCCTTGACTCTACTTAGTCTACCTGGAGATTGTCTTAAGCTCCAGCTTACCAGTGTGTTGGACAGGCTACTCGCCCTTGACTTTACTTAGTCTACCTGGAGATTGTCTTAAGCTCCAGCTTACCAGTGTGTTGGACAAGCTACTCGCCCTTGACTCTACTTAGTCTACCTGGTAATTGTCTTTAGCTCCAGCTTACCAGTGTGTTGGACAAGCTACTCGCCCTTGACTCTACTTAGTCTACCTGGAGATTGTCTTAAGCTCCAGCTTACCAGTGTGTTGGACAAGCTACTCGCCCTTGACTCTACTTAGTCTACCTGGAGATTGTCTTAAGCTCCAGCTTACCAGTGTGCTGGACAAGCTTCTCGCCCTTGACTCTACTTAGTCTACCTGGAGATTGCCTTAAGCTCCAGCTTACCAGTGTAAAAGCTACTAGGACTTGACGATTCGTGATCTGGCTGGTGATTTTCTTTAGCTTCAGTTTACAGTGTGTGGACTGTACTTAGTCTACCTGGAGATTGTCTTAAGCTCCAGCATACCAGTGTAAAAGCTACTAGGACTTGACGATTCGTGGTCTACCTGGTGATTTTCTATAGCTTCAGTTTACAGTGTGTGGAACAAGCTACGAGCCTTTTTCTTTAATTCATCACAGTTATTCAATTTGATTGTATTTCAGTTTGCTCAAATCTGTATGTTATTCTATGATTGTCTATTGATTGAGTTAGTAACCTTCAGGTGGACCAACTATTTGTGTGATGTTTATAGAGGATCTTACATGAGTGTTCATGTATTATTGAATTTATTAAACGAGTTGAGGAAAAGGGATAAAATGCGAGGCTTTGCCGAGCATGTTATCCCTTTTTCTCAACGAGTTTAATAAATTCAATAATACATGAGCACGAATGCAAGATTCTATTTATCATATGACATTTAAAACGCATTTTATTCTCGATTCGTTACAAAAATATAAATATTCCGCCATTCGTAAACACGACGTCGTTAAGGACGTCATAAATGTAACGTTACGGGCCGTATCTAGCTAATTTGCATATTTAATCCACTAGTGGATTATCGAAAATATTACATGGCGTTATTACACTCTCAGACGCGACGTCATATGATAAATAATACTAGAACCTGGAGTGAATGTTGGGCCCATAGAATCCATTTAATCTCCCCAGTGGTTCTCGCTACTGCCAGTCCTAAGGCAGTGGTTCTAACAATGTTTATTTTAAATGTAGCTTTGTAGGATTTTCCGACGGGGCTCTCCATGTTGTATGTGCTTATGGTTATGTATTATTATTGTCATTATTTATCAGTTATCCCCTGTATATATTGCATTGTAATGCATTGGCCTGATAAAGATATGCTATCTCAGGACAAGTGAGCTTTATCAAGTCAACGTGACATTGCACTTTTATGAATGAACCAGACTACTGGAAAATGACAAACAAATCTTATTGTAACTGGGGAAAATGACAAAATTACTTGACAAAATCAAATATCACAGGAAAAACATGGTGAGCTGATACTAAATATATGGACCACCAGAATGCTTGGACGCACTGAGGACCATCAAAAACAGACCGTAAATTGCTAATTTAAGAGTGTACAAGGGGATGAACTGATAAATAGAATACCAGATTCGTGTCATTTGATATCAAGTTTATCAGGCTCGGCTACAAGCGTTCTCGAAGCCTTGCCTGATAAACTTGATATCAAAAGACACGAACCTGGTATCCTCTATTTATTTAATTTTCATTCATTGTGCCTGTTGCACCTTGATCACCTCTTGTGGGGAAGAGGGAGATTGTTGCTGTGCTGTTTGTGATTTGTTTTCTTTTGTTGTTTTCCTCATTATTACATCACGAAAACATGCCTATATAATTTTGACCCCCTGGAACCCGACTTTTATATAGTAAAACTGGGGTTTACAGGGGTAAACCTTATTTTTCTTATTTCTGCACTAAAATATAGATTGTGGGTACTCGTTAGAACCGCCTCAATGAGGCGGTTCTAACGAGTACCACAATCCATGTTTTGAGTAGAAATAAGAAAAGTATCACAATTTTTCATCTTAATAATTTCATTTTTTTTTCGGCGATAAAGGTGACAATGTATTTATATAGGTTTTTTTTTCGTAATGGTTTCTCTTCTCTTTTTGGTGCCATTGGTAAGCTGTAATCTTTGATTATGGCTTTTCCACGGCATCTACGATTTCTGTATTATTTTAAGATGAACATTGTGGTATTATTCTTATTTCTGCTCGAAATATAGATTGTGGATACACGTAAGAACCCCATCATCGAGGCGATTCTAACGAGTACCCACAAACAATATTTTAGAGTAGAAATAAGAACAAGAGCTCCGCAAGCGGGGCATTATACGGCCGTGGCAATTAGTAAGATGGAGCATATACTTACTGACTGTTGTACAAGTTTGGGTTTGTGGAATGTAACCAAGGAAAAATATGTGCTCCATTTATTGTTACCTGGCACTATTAACCCTCCATGGCTCAAACTATCTGACTCCAAAATATTTTTATGGTCGGTAATATTTAGTGGACCATAACTTCAAAATAATATGGGAATAACTCTGGAAATAAGTGGTGGACTGTAACCTTAAAATAATATGCGCTGCTCCACATCATAGTCTAACTACATGTAAACCTAAAGTTTGAGCTTTATCAGATGTAAAATGTAGGAGGTGTTATCCGGAAAAACAGAAAAAAATATGTGAAAGGGGAATTACTCTGGTAATATTTGGAGGACTGTAACATCAAATAATATGCGCTGTTCCACATCATGGTCTTACTATATGTAAAGTTTCAGCTTCATCAGGTATAAAATGTACGAGGAGTTATCCTGAAATGGAATGTTTAGAAAAATCTGTGAAATGGGTATAACTCTGGTAATATTTGGCGGATCGTGCGCTCAAATAAATATGCACTGTTCCATATCATAGTCTTACTGTATGTAAAGTTTCGGCATTATCGGATGTAAAAAGTAGGAGTTATCCGGAAACAAAATGCTTACAGAATTTTTCAAAGCGGCATAACTCTATTATTATTTGGTGGACAGTAACCTCGAAACAATATCCGCTGCCCCACATCATGGTCTAATTATACATGAAGTTCCAGCTTAATCGGATGTAAAATGTAGGAGAAGTCATCCGGAAACGAAAGTTTACACAAATTTCAAACGTACATAACTGTATTATTATTTGAAGGACCGTAACCGCGAAACAATATGCGCTGCCCCACATCATGGTCTAACTATGTTTGACGTTTCAGCTTGATCGGATGTAAACTGTAGGAGGAATTATTCGGAATCGAAGAGTTTACAAAAAATTCAAAGGGGCATAACTCTATTATTATTTGGTGGACCGTAACCTCGAAACAATATGCGCTGCCCCATATCGTGGTCTAACTATGAAGTTTCAGCTTGATCGGATGTAAACTGTAGGAGGATTTATCCAGAAACGAACAGTTTACAGACAGACGGACAAACGGACGGACTGACGGACGGACGCCAGGGAGTATAACATAATACGTCCCGTTCTTCAAACGGGCGTATAAAAATAAGGTTTACCCCTGCTAACCCCAGTTTTACTATAATACTTTAATAGCTGAATAGTGATCCTGAGAAAACGTTAAGTTTAAAATCATGCAGACTCGATTTGACTGACGCTGTGAAAATGCAAAACTGAAGCTCTTAATAGCTTTTACACCACCCAGTTGGTAACCGGAAAGGTAAGTAGGTGGGTCCCAAATTCCAAGGGCCACAAACATAACATTACAATCAACGACGTCGCATATTAAGCGTAGATGCGTATATATAAAGGTTTCATATTTTGTAATAATTGTGATTATATTTGCCTGCTTTAATATAGTATGTAAGATGTGGCACTATTTGAGTTAAGTGTGTATTACAAACCTGAGTTGTTTCACTGTGCAGCCGAAGTATTCACTGTGTAATGTGCTTGTCAGAAATAAATAATCAATCTGAAAGTAGCAAGTAAAGAGTACCTAATTAATATATTTGCTTGTTTACGTTGTTTTACATATTCTCGGTTCATGTAACCATCACTTCACTGCAGCTGATGTGAAGTGCTTCTGGTAATGCCAGAATGTCCCCCGTACTTCATTAAAATATAGATTATATTTAAATTACATTGGGGCCAATATTTTCTTTCCAATGGCAATATTCAAAAGCTATATCATATTTTATTAATTGACTATCCTGTATTGTTCGGAGGTCATCCGTAATAACACTGAGGTCAAAAAACAATAATCATGTTTTTAATGGTGTCAAGTAATGAAATTGTCATTAATCAAGTAATTCCATATTAGCCCAGTTACAGATCCTCGGTCTGCTGTATTGGCCTCGGCCTTCGACCTCGGGCCAATACAGCAGACCTCGGACCTGTAACTGGGCCAATATGAAATTACTTGATTAATAACATTATAGTAGTGGTTAAATGAAATTAGAATAAACTGATGCTAATTAGGGCCTTATACTGATACTACATTTTGCACTTCACATGCACAACACGTGCAACAAAATTGTTAACTTCAGTTTTGACCCTTTCGTATCACATGGAAAATTACCAGAGAAACAGCACGCTTATTTTTCAGTTGCATACCGAAGAATTACATACAGGTTTGAGCCTCATAAGAGAGTAATGTTTTGCATGACGACTATGAATGTCCTGGCATTCTCTCGTCAAATAATCAAGTCCAGGTAAAATACCTTCACACACAATTTCTTGGCCTGACTGTTCTTTTGTAAATAAACCGATACAGCCTTATGATTTTATTAATGTAAAATTCATGCATTACTTATGGCGTGGCGACGGTATTATTAATTTTTCAAATGTGTTCACGTTTTCCTACTACATGCACGGTGTCGTTTACATTTGGACAAGGACGTCAGTAACTGTATCAATATCATACATACCTCCTTGCAGAACGGCTCTGACACTGAAATGAAGGCAACATCTGAGTAATTGCTCATGCTATCGTTGTAGACGCGATTTAGTATTCTAAGCCTAATATGGGCTCTCAGCATATCTGAAACGAAAGAAATAACAAACATCATGATGACACGAATGGCGAGAAATGGTCTTGTAAAGAACTCACAAGATGTATTGAATTAGGGGATAACTGTATTCAAAATTGCCATTTGGGGAGGTAAATCGGTGGATTTACGGTCGGAAATTTCGTTTTACGGCGACGCGTGAGCGGAGCCGTAAAACGGAATTTGCGACCGTAAAACCACCGATTTACCTCCCCAAATGACAATTTTCAATACAGTTATCCCCATTCTAATGCACTTATTCGGTTGTTTTGTTAAAAATTGTACTATTTTGCACAAAGCGGCAGGCGTTGTGAGCTGCGTAAAACCAAATGCCAGCCAATGAAAAACGACGTTACGTGGTGACGTCGGATTTCCGACAGTATATCGTGGAATATACTGTCGCAAATTTTTGACGTTATCCAATCAGACGTCGCGTTACATACGTATGTGCATTAGAATAACAATTTGCTATTTTTCAGGCCAGATGCGTTGTTGCAAAGAACCAACTCAAGTTTTGTTAAGAGTCGCGTGCTGGCAGCGGACCATCGCCACATATTAATCATTGTCTTCACTCTATTTTGCATCAGATGCACCGAAGCAAGGTCGCGAACTGCAGTTAAAATAAACGATTCCCATATTGTCGTTCTGTTACACGTGCTTTGCTTTCAAAGACTACTTAACCATTTTTGTACCAAATGGAATCTTCCTTCTTGTATATAGCACAAGTCCATTTCAATTTTAAAGGGTTTCAGGTTGTGTTTTCTTCAAAATTTATTTTGAAAATGGCTGATTGTTTTGCTAACAGTGTAGGTCCTGATTAGACGCCGCGTTTTTTTATCTGGGCCTGCACTGTTTGCCAATTACCCGTTTTGGGGGGGTTTCCTGTACAAAATTGGATAACAGGGGTTTTGTTTTAACAAAAAGGAATTATTATGTTCTAAGAAGAAATTAACAGTGTGGAGTGTACAAGTGTTTTCTGGGCCAGACTAGCTAGTTTCTGCCAGTTAGACCTCATCAGTGTCCATCAAATATTTTCAGACTGCTACAGCGGAATCAGTGATCCAAAAGTACTAGAAAAATATAATCTACAATATGGTGAAGGGCAGGGAGAATTTTTATGGACACAACACATTCCTTTAACACCATCTGTAGCGAAGTTTAATATGTTCTAAAAGAGGTAATCCTTGGAGGCATAATATACACTATGCAAAGTTTAGAGTTTACAAGTCTTTATGGACCAGACCAGCTGGTTTCTGCCAATTAGGCCTCACCAATGACCCTCATATATTGTCGAAATTCCACGGCGGAATCAGTGATCACAAAGGACTAGAAGATATAATCTACTCTATGATGATTAAACCTTTCGGAAAACAGAAAGAACAAACCACTCAGGAACAGTGAAGGCCAAACAACACAGCCATTTAAAGCAACAAAAAGAGATACAACGGCCTAGTGATATGAATGCAAACACAGAACTACTCTTGTGCCAACTACAGTAGAACTTTGATGGCTCGAACATCGATGGCTCGTTTACCATGGATGTGTCAAACCCATTCTTGAGTCCCCAGCGAAATCCTCTACATAAGAAATAAAGGGGGATAATTAAGGAGATTTTAGTCTTTTATCTTGCAAATGTATGCTGTGTGTACTCATTAGAATCGCCTACACACAGCATACATTTTCATTATTGAAAACCGAAAAGATGTCTAAAAGTATCTCGTTATGCCTCCTGACAGTAACCCTCAGTGGCTCGAACTACCCCTGTCTCGAACAGATTTTCGAGGTCCCAAAGGTGTTCGAGCCATTGAAGTTCGACTGTAATATGGACAATATTTTTCTTATTATTGCTCCCACAATAGGTCTTGGGTCCTCGTCTAGCGAGCACCCGAAATGTATGTTTAGAACACAAATGAACCCCGCCAAGCGAATTTGTGTCTTCGAGCATTCCGTCATGACAAATTTTAACTGCGCATGCCCAGCCATTCAGAGGGGCCAAGGATATGGCTTTCTGTCTGAAGGTTCCTCTTGATTCACTGCTTGTATGAGCGAGCAGCGAAGGTTCTGGCGAGACTGCGCGGATGCGCAGGCTCGCCTGAACCTTCGCTACTCGCATAGGCGATAAGTACCAAAATCGCTTGACGGGGCCCAAATAAGAAAATATACAAAAGCATTTGAAAAAATGCTAGAACGCCATTTAACATAGTGGTTACACTAAAATGCAAAGAAGACAAAAAGAAAAACACGTTGCTTGGAAAGCAACAAATACTAAAAACAGACATCGCAAAACATCTAAAGAAACACAACAGCTGCATATATTGACATTTATGAAAATCTGAAACACGACGTTGGAACACACAAATCCAATGATCATATAGGCAACGGCAAAGGCATGCATTACCCGTGCGACATAGTGCATTTTTCACATCTACTAACGTAAACATAGGTTATAGGTGCTCGTTAGAATAGCCTCATTGGGGCGGTTTTAACGAGTACCCGCAACCTATGTCTTGGAGTATAAATACGAAAAATAATGTAAACCCAAGTTTTCCCTATATAAAGTGGCGTTTATGGGTGTTCATTTCTCGGACTCGTTCACGTGATGCGACCGCTCTGGTAAATCAAAATGACAAAACAAAAAGAATAAATGGTAACAATAGCATAATGATTGATTTTCTGGAAATATGCATGTGTGTACTAACCAAAACCGTTATCAGCCGAGGATTCTGAAAACAAAACAAAATGAAGAGTTATTTGATTGTTTGATTTGAGGGCTAGCGTCCCCGTCAACACTATTCATGTCATTTTGGAGACGTTGTTTCCATTTTGTAGGAGTTTTACCCGACACTGAGATGAAATGCCATATCAATCCCTGCCGCCCAATGAAACCAACAGGGCTTACATGCGTAATATGCATTGACTCGCACCCCTTTGCCTGCTTCGATTTATTTACAGATTGAAATGCGTCACCGTTAACCGATTAATGTCATAACAGCGCAGACCTAAACCTCATTCACGGTGGCTGTTCGTGTCTGAAGCTGCCATTGATAACAAGAGGGCCAAGATGGTCCTGTATGGCTCACCTGTGTACCAGAAAAATACTAGCAATATTTAGAAGATAAAAAGAAACTGTGAAGAAAGGCAAGCCATGTTTGTTTACCTGATTGATATAAATATATTTATAGATCCAGTGTTGTCAATATAGTTGTACAGTTACATCAGGTGAACCAGTTGAACTCTTCAGGATGGCATCTTAAAGGGCATGATGCATTGTATTCCAGACTTATTTGAATCCATGCAATTATTCTTTGTCCATGATGAAGTCATAATTTGACAAAGAAATCAATATCCTTTTGTGTATTTGTTTGTTTTTATTTGTATTGGAGTTTAACGGCCCATTCAACACTATTTTAGGTCATGTTTGAGCCGGTCAGTTTACCTATACACACTTTTCCTGGGCAGGCTTATATGTAAACGGTTAACCAGTACAGTGCACATTTTTTCGCCAGAAACTGACAACTGCCCTTCTCGAATCAGCGGAAGGGAGAGAATGACTGTGGAAAAATTTCATGATCAATCTCCAAGAAAAAAATTTTGTCGACCCCGGGAGGTATCGAACCCGCGTCCTCCTGATCACCAGTCAGACGCGCATCCGACTGAGCTACCGAGGCCGGCCAATATCATTCTGTAGCTATGATTTCCTTTTGCCAGAATGGTTAACAACAGTTTTGCATGGTATGACAAAATTTACATAATAAAACACAGCTGACCTGAAATATCTGCTCACCTATCAGAAGTGAGAGACCCAAGTCTCAGAGCGGAGCCATTTATTGCCCCCGAGCCCAGTTGTTCAAAGCATCGTTAGCTTAACGAGCTCGTTAGTGGTCATATTGTTAACTGTTCTAGCAAGTTTAATATATAAATTTTTGGTATTTTTGCTGAAAAAATGTAAGCAGCTTTTGCTTCCGCAAAAGCTGCTCACATTTTTTCAGCAAAAATATTAGCATATTTGCCATAATAAATGATCAAAGTTTTAACGATACGTTAACTAACGACGTCGTTAGTTTTGAACAACTTGCCCGAGGACTATAAATTGAACAATCCTGGAAGAAGTCCACTTGATGAAGCTTCATACTAAATATCAAAGATCTGAGAGAAGAAGATTTGTAAAGGATATCCCTATATGTCTATGTAAAACACGCGGGTCCCAGAGTGGGGCCATTTTTTGGCTTCAATGCTATCATTTACACAATCTTCGTAGAGGCCAAGTAGATGAAGCCTCATGCCACATATCAAAGACCTGGGCCTTGTAGTTTCAGACAAGAAGATGTTTAAAGGTTTTCCCCATATAAGTCTATTAAAACAGGCGGGGCCATTTTTGGGCTCCAGTGCTATAAGTTGGACAATCGTGATGTAGGTCCACTTGATGAACCTTCATACCAAATATCAAAGACCTGGGCCTCCTGGTTTTAGACAAGAAGAGTTTTAAAGGTTTTTCCTATTAAGTCCATGCAAATCATGTGGGCCACGGGGCGGGGCTATTTTTGGCTCCAACATAGAAGTGAAATCGATACAATTAACCCACAACGCTCATCAGAGATACCAAAGGGAAAGCAACACAAACATTAAATGCAAACATCAAGAGCAAGAAGCCAAAAGGACAGTTCAAGCTATAATCTGAACAATCTTGGTAGAGGTCCACAGGATGAAGCTTCATACTAAATATCAAAGACATGGGTATTATGGTTTCAGACAAGAAGATTTTTAAAGATTTTCCCTTTATGTAAGACATGCGGGCCCCGAGGTGGGGCCTTTTTTGGCTTCAAGGCTATTATTTGAACAACCTTGGCAGAAATCCACTAGATGAAGCTTCATACCAAATATCAAAGACCTGGGCTTTCTGGTTTCAGACAAGTAGAGTTTTAAGGTTTTCCCTAAATAAAAATTGAAGTGAAGGAAGTGGTCAGGAATCAATACACAGGAACCCACAGCTCCCATGAGAGACACCAAAGTGAAAGAAACACAAACATGAAATAATTAGACCTTAATGGATAGCAGAAAGCCAAAAGGACAGTTACTTTCCCACAAAATGGCCATTTGGCTATACAAAACAAAAAGAAAAGAGCGATAAACACACTCAAAGACAAATCATAAGAAATATAAACCGCGACAGAAGAACCGCCTTGGAACGGTTAGTGAAAAAATATTCACTGGGGCAGCAATTGATTTTACGCAGCCGCAATCATCTATGAAATAAGTCTATGTAAGTCTTTGTAAATTATGTGGGCCCCGGGTCGGGGTCATTTTCGGCCCGAAATCTATAATTTGAACAATCATGGTAGAGATCTTCTAGACGTAGCTTCATACTAAATATCAAAGACCTGGGCCTTCTGGTTTAAGACAAGAAAATGTTCAAAGGTTTTCCTGGACAAAGCTTCATACCAAATATCAAATACCTTGGCTTTGTGGTTTCATAGAAGAAGATTTTTTAAGTTTTCAGTTAAAAATCAATTATGGCTCTTGGGGCCAAGATGTACAATGGACTGGAAGCATTTGAACAAGTTTGAAAAAGGACTAACTAAGAATCATTCTTGTGAAATTTTGGTCAAAATCCAATCAGTGGTTTAGGAGAAGATGTCGTGTGAAGAAATTGTTTACGGACGCACACACGGATGCACGCACGCACGACGAACGACGGACAAATGTGATCACAAAAGTTCACCTCATCACTACGTGACAGGTGAGCTAAAATGCGGATTCTAAAGGATAATTGAAATGAAAAAGAGTGCAACACAAATAAAGCTTGAATAGTTATTAATTTAGCATGTAATATTCTATGGGACGGCGCGTTCAGCAAATTATAAACACCAACTCAACATTAAAACAAATTAAAGTGTAAAATAAAGTAGATGGTTTCTTACTATTGTATTATCTAACGCATGCCTGAGTGACAATTTAGAACAAAAAGTCGTTTTTGACAGTCTGGATATATGTCTAGCCCCTAAAAATGGGGCATTTGCAAATTTAATGCTTATGGTGTAGACCGAGATCACATTGAGTCGGTTCAAGCATATATTACGGAGTCGTTTCAGTCTATATTTGCATTACAAACATTTAGAACAACATCCCATCAAGAACATACGCCTATACACATACATTGTAAACTTACCGCCGAAAAAACGAAGATTCTTAGATGAAAAATCGTGATAGTTTCGTTATTTCTGCTCAAAATATAGATTGTGGGTTCTCGTTAGAACCGCCTCGATGAGGCGGTTCTCACGGGTACCCACAATCTATACTTCTGAACAGAAATAAGAATTATAAGGTTTACCTCTGTAAACCCCAGATTTACTATATAAAAGTTGGGTTCAAAGGGGTCAATATTACATAGGCGTGTTTTCGTGATGCATTTTATTTATTGACCTGTAAGCCATATAAGATAGCTATGTATTGCTATTTATGTTAGTCGTATGGGCGTATGACTATAAACTTTGGTCAAAGGTAGGCATGCAAGACTGAACGTATCACTCTGCACAGACATCTAGGGTCTTTATATTCTTCTGTATTTCTGTTGCTATGTTTATGACACTGTAGCGTGTACCGGGTCGTCCACGAAGTCAAGCAACGCGGTCACCCATCCAGGTACTAACTGCAATCTCCGTTGCTTAACTTCGCGAATAAGCCAACCACTCTACCTGCGTCGCTAAAAGAGCCGGCTCCTACAGCAAGGCTGTTGAAGTGGTATTTATCCATAATCGTTACAACACAGTTCATCGTATTTATTTTACAAACTGCGATTCTGCTTTTGGATAAAAGAAGTGAAGGCAATGATCAGGAATCGTTACAATTAACCCACACTTCCTATCAGAGACACCAATTGGATACAAACCAAATGACCAATTGACTATCCAAAACAAAAAATATAATTGACACACACACACACACACTCAAAGATAAACCATAACAAAAATAAATCGCGACAGAAGAACCGCCTTGGAACGGTTAGTGACAAAAATTTCACTGGGGGTGGGTGGGAATGGGGGCGGGGCTTAAATCGATTTTACGCGGCCGCAATCCTCTCCCCTTACTTCCGTCGCGATTGGGACAAATAATTTATTCAGTCCGCATGATGGCTTCCTAACTCATCAGTGCAACATTTCCGAGAACGCAAAAATTCAAACAACCACAGAGATACAGAGATGAGACAGCGGTGAAGACTCGACAGAAATGCTGGAACAAAAGAAAACCAATGGTTAAACACCGGATGCCTGAAATTTGAAACTCGTTTCTACCAAAAATGAAATGATGTATCTGCTGAAGGGGGAACGAAAACGACCTACATAAATGAATAGTTCAGTCACTTATTTGCACTTATCATTATCTATGATTTGTTACTAATTACGATGTATACTTATAGACAATTAGTGCAGAAGGATCATTAAAGTGATGAACTGTTTTCTATTACTTTATAAATAAAACTAGTTAAAATTCTAAATTATTCGGGTCAGGTTTACCAGTAAGATATATGATTAGGGTCTTCAGTGCATTGTGTTATAAATACATTGTACCAGGGGCGTAGCATCCTTTAAGCAGATTCGCACTTGCGTACACATTACATGCTTTAATATTAAAGAAAAATAGACGACTACGAGGAAGAAGACGAAGACAAAAGAGAAGGAAGAAGAAGAAGAAGAAGAAGAAGAAGAAGAAGTAGCAAAATCTGTATGTGTCTAGGATATACACAACACTAATTATTAGCTAACCTTGTTTCCTTCTTTACGGCGGGAACCACACTTACCGGAATGAATTTGCTCCCTAAGGGAGCGAATTCTTTCCTGTAAGGGTGGTCCCCATTTAGTAAACGATATTAAGGGGTGGGATTATTATTTCTAGTATTTTCTTTGGTTTGCATACAAAGTATTTCCCAGTTTCGCCCCTGAATACTAATATGTTGAACTATAGCTTGTAGACGGTTCACCTCTATTATTATACACATCAGTCACAACGTTTCAACATACATTTACATAAGTCTGAATATGCGTAATATCTAGACAATAACAAATTTTTCAACAAAAAAGTAACAAATAAAAAGTAAAAGTAAAAATAATAGGAGGGAAGAATACAGTCGGACCTGTTTGCACACACGTAAAATGGACAGATGTAAAACTTCTAACAAAAATGATTCATGCTGTAGAGTAATTGATACCAAACTTGCTAAATCTTTTATCGCTAACTACCTAGCTCATTAGTCGTGGACTGTCCAAATGATGAACATACTGTCGAACGTCAATGGCTCGAACACCTATGGGACAGGGGTAGTTCGAGTCACCGAGGGTTACTGCCAGGAAGCATTACGAGATACTTTTGGACATCTTTTCGTGGTTCTATAATGAAAATGTATGCTGTGTGTACTCATTAGAATCGCCTCATCGAGGCGATTCTAATGAGTATACACAGCATACATTTGCAATATGCTGTGTGTACTCATTAGCATTAGAATCGACTCATCGAGACGATTCTAATGAGTACACACAGCATACTTTTGCAAGATAAAAGACTAAAATCTTCTGAATTATGCCCCACTATTTCTTATGTAGAGGATTTCTCTAGAGGCTCATGAACGGGTTCGACTCAGCCATGGGAAACAAGCCATCGGTGTTCGAGCCATTTAAGTTCTACTGTAGTGTCTTGCATAACATTCGTTGAACATACACGTTTGAAGCTGTTCTTGAATAGATAAACAACAAAACCCATGTTCATGAAATTCATGCGTGTTGTTTGAACATGGGTTTGGAACTTTTGATATCACAAATTGGGCCTTGCTTTCTTTACGTTACGTCGAGTGACCTAATGATCGAGGTAACGTTGTCGTAGCACTTTAAATTTTATGACGTTGTCAGAACGTCACTTTGAAACTCTGGCCATTGCTAACAACGTTCTGAACTAGCCGCCATGTTGGTTTTGTGATCGCATTTGAAGAGTTTATGTGGAGTTTTGGGGGCGTTTTCGTCACAATTTGAAGACGGAATCGCCGTTTTGCAAGAATAACGACCATCCATAATTATTTCATTGCATTTCTTCCAATTCGTCTTAAACTCCGTGGACGAAATCAGACGCCTTTACGAACATCTGACGTGATCTGAATTTTTAACTCTCACTGATCTTTACAGAGCAGGGTGAGCTGGATGTTGAAAGAAAAAGGAATTGGTCCAAAACTGAACCTTGACGAACGCCTTTCGTGGCCTTAATCTTGAGCCGTCACAAAAAAAAAAAAAAAAAAACGTTTATATGATTTTGATCCCCTCGAACTCCACATGGAGTTTACAGGGGTAAACCTTATTTATCATATTTCTGCTCTAAAATATAGATTGAGGGTACTCGTTAGAACCGCCTCGATGAGGCGCTTCTAACGTGTACCCCCAATCCATATTTTGAGCAGAAATAAGAAAAATATAACAATTTTTCATCTTAAAATTTTTATTTTTTCGGCGATAAATTTTACAATGTATTTGTAAAGGCGTGTTTTTGTAATAACTTTTATCACTTACCTGCCGAAAAAAGAAAGAGGATAAGAAGGGTGGTGACAACACCAGCCAATATCAAACAAACTGCGGAGAGTATGGATAACACACAGCAATTCTTTCTCCGAAACAACGTCACATCTAAAGAATAGACAAATGACAGAAAATGGGTAACATTGTTTCATCTTGTTTCAACCCTTAGTCCATAAAATGCCAATCACGACTATTGTCGTCTGCTTTGCCGTCTGTCGTTTACTTTAAAAGTATTTTTTTTTTGCAAACAGTGTGGATCAAGAGCAGACTGCTGCTGTCTACACTCACGGGTGGTAATCAGGGGAACTAGCTCGAAAATGAGTCAATGGAAATTTGTTCCCTCGACACATCCGGGAGCTCTCGAGCTAGCTCCATCACCAAGAAACTCGTAAACAAAGGTAGGTCTCGAAGAGTTTTATCACCATTTTTTTCTTTATAAGCTATTTATAAAAAAATCCGGCAATGCAGTTCCACATAGAAATGATTAAACTTTGTACCTAGCTAGAATTTGCCATGGAAATTTGCAGCGCTGGAGTATGAATGAAACTAAACTTTTTATCACGGACCTGAAAAATTGTCAATTTATGTCAACACGGAGATTTTGGCCGACGATTTTTTTCATTTTCCGTCAAAAGTACGCCCTTCACACCACCAGAAGTAACAGTCCTAGTGAAATGAAACATGGAACGTTTGAAATAAGCAAAATATTTTGGCCGTGATTGCGTTACTTGCCACTTATGACGAAATTACTGTACGAGCTAGTCTTCTCGACAATCGAGCTAGTTCACTCGACATGGTGATAGTGCCCTCAAAGATGAAACATTCATCAGATGACTGGGGCCTGGTTCGATGTCTTTCTATGGTCCCACCCAGTTTATCCAACTGGTTTCTTTACCTCTGGCTAGTGGGCCTGGTGGTTAAGTGCGCTGTCTGTCTGGTTTAACCATTTAGCTGCAAACTCAAATTGAGATTTGACATAATACATTTTTATATTGAATGTTCGATTTTCTTTTCAGATGGGCGCTTTCCAAGGAAAAAGTTCCAAAGGACTATTCCTGAGCAGAAAAATACCGGCAATGCAACAAAAAATATATATATATATTCCTGTGCTAGATAATCGGGCGCCTCTTTACTTTTTACCCTAGATTATTATAGTTATTCATGAATCATTTGACTAAATATCATCCCTACATTTTGAGTATTTTATCCGATAGAGGCTTTTGTCTGTCTGTCTGTCTGTCTGTCCATCCGTCTGTACGTTTGTTCGTTCGTTCATCCGTCTTCCAATGGACCCATCCATCTTAATACTCACTCACTTACCCCTCTCTGTAGTGTACCCATCCATCCAACCAACATCCATCCATCCATCCATTGATCCGTTCTAAATTGGAAGCAACTAGGTGGGCGAAATGACTCAGGGGGCGAAAAGACCAGGCTTGTGGACAAAACAGCTATGGGTGCAAAATGGGGCGAAACTACCAGGGAGGAACGACTGAGGGGCCGTCTTGTGTGCATAGTATCTTGTTACTCCACTAGCCAGAGGTAAAGAAACCAGTTGGATAAATTGCCTGGAAAGACATCGAATCAGGCCCCAGTCATCTGATGGATGTTTCATCTTCATTTTTTGAGGGCAATATCTACACGTCGAGTGAATTGGAAGGAGGCGAAGCAACTAGGTGGGTGAAATGACTCAGGGTGAGAAAAGACCAAGCTTTGTGGACGAAACAGCTATGGGTGCAAAATGGGGCGAAACGACCAGGGAGAGACGACTGAGGGGCCGTCTTGTGGGCATAGTATCTTGTTACCCCACTAGACAGAGGTAAAGAAACCAGTTGGATAAATTACCATAGAAAGACATCGAATCATGCCCCAGTCATCTGATGGATGTTTCATCTTCATTTTGAGGGCAATATCTCCATGTCGAGTGAACTAGCTCCTTGTCGAGAAGACTAGCTCGGACAGTAATTTCGTCATAAGTCGCAAGTTACGTAATCACGTGCAAAATATTTTGCTTATTTCAAACGTTCCATGTGTCATTTCACTGGGGATGTTGCTTCTGGGGGTGTGAAGGGCGTACTTTTGGCGGAAAATGAAAAATCGTCGGCCAAAATCTCCGTGTTGACATAAATTGACAATTGTTCAGGTCCGTGATAAAAAGTTTAGTTTCATTCATACTCCAGCGCCGCAAATTTCCATGGCAAATTCTGGCGGGGTACAAAGTTAAATCATTTCTATGTGGAACTGCATTGCCCGATTTTTTTATAAATAGCTTACAAAGGAGAAAATGGTTATAAAACTCTTCAACACCTACCTTTGTTTACAAGTTTCGTGCCGATGGAGCTAGCTCGAGAGTTCCCGGATGTGTCGAGGGAACACATTTCCTGTGACTCATTTTCGAGCTAGTTCCCCTGATTACCACCCGTGACACTGTTTGCCTGTATCCAAACATTTTTTTAAAAAAGTTTGCAAAAAAATTCAACATAACATAAGCAGACGAGATTTTTAGATGTAGTTTTTTTCGGCGTCTTAAGGGTTAACCCTTGTCCTGCTGTGCCCGGATATGCCTTATTTTCCAAACAATGAAGATCCAGATCAGATGGCTTCTGACGAAGCCATCTGATCAGGATTTACATTGTTTGCCATTCAGTTTATGATTTTGTTGCAATAATTTGCATCAAGTTATCTGATTGGTTGATAATCGGTAGTGGGTGTGGCATATTAAAATATTCAGCAGGACAAGGATTAAGACGCCAAGACAAACTGTATGTGAAAATGTCGACTGTTTGTGTCATTTGCTGTCTCTTGTAAACTTTTAATTTTTTTTATTTATTTTATTTTTGTTTTTGCATGCAGGTAAATAGTTGGAGTCTGATCTGGGTCCTTACTGTTCGCAACGGTGACTTTTAAAGTAACGATCAAAGAACAATGCAGGATCGACGTCTTAAAGATTAACATAATGTAGGTTTAATGGATTTGGTACATGTTTTCTTTCAATGCCTAACTTTTCACCACGCTATTTAAGGGTAATGGCAACACCTTCAGGGGAGGCAACTCCTGCAAAAGTATTTTAGTCTCCCAAGCCAATTGAGGTCTTGAGGAGCAAATTCTTTCCTTTAAGAGTAGACCCCTTTTTCAGTGGGACAGTGCTTATAGAAAAACCAACAAGAAGTCTCGAAAGTTGTCTCCCTTTTTTGAAAAATGGCGAAAAATCTGCCAGGTGTTCCTATTCCCCTTAAAGCTTTACGAATTTGTTTGTTGTTAAAACATTTGAATAAAAATAAATGGTTCGTATCGTAAACTTTTCTGATCTGAATGATTCTTCAAACACAGTATTATGTTAATGTAATTTGGCAAGTTACATGTACAGCCATTTCCGGCAAAATGAATGCATGTCAATAAAACACAAGACCTAATATGCAGACAAATATCTTAAAAGACACCAATAAAAACAAACAAACATTTTTTTTCAGTAATTAGCTTGTGACACGTTTGTGGTCATGTAATTACAGTGACAAATCTCACAGCAATAAAAAAGTTTTGAAATGTAGTTAAATAAAGAGTTTGAAAAAGAAAATGTGGTTAGTTTTTGTATATGCGATTCACTCTGCTTGAATATTGGACTGCTATGCTATATATGAACACAACCATGTGAACGACGTTTGGACCCCCACAAATGTGGCGATTCTTGAGAAATAGAAGCGAAGGAAATGATCAGAAATCGATACATTTACTTCATACCGTCTAACCTTCCATCCACATCACGAAAACACGCCTATATAATTTTGACCCCTTTGAACCCCACGTATATATAGTAAAACTGGGGTTTCCGGGGTATACCTAATTTTTCTTCTTTCTGCTCTAAAATAAAGATTGTGGGTACTCATTAGAACCGCCTCATCGAGGCGGTTCTAACGAGTGCCCACAATCTATATTTTGAGCAGCAATAAGGAAAATATCACAATTTTTCATCATAAAATTTTCATTTATTCGTCGATAAAGGTGGCAATTTATTTGTATAGGCGTGTTTGCGTAATGCAAGACATCAAAGGGAAAGAAACACGAGGCTAAATTATCATCACTATAGTGAAAACAACGTCACAGGCGGAAAGCCAAAAGGACAGTTACTTCGCCACAAAGTGGCCAAAACGGCTATATCCAAAATAACAAGATATTAGCAATACACTCATGAACAGATGAACCATTACACTAACTGACCGCCTTGGAACGGTCAGACTGGGCTGGGGTGGGTGTTGCGAAGGGTGTGTGTGTGTGTATGTGTGCGCGCGCGTGTGTGTGTGGTGGTAGTGGTGGGGGGGGGGGGTTCTTGACTCGATATCCTCGCCATTGGTTCTGTCGTAGTATAGACAAACCAGTGAACTTATTTGTTTGTTTGAATCGGGATTAACGTCCCCGTCAACAATATTTAGGTCATTTTGGGGGCATTGCTTCGAATTTTGTGAGTCTTTTATCCGATATTGAGATGAAATGACTTCCCTGTCACTCAATGAAACCGACGGGGCTTATATGCATCTGAGGGGTCGACTCACACCACTTTGCTTGGACAGACTTAATTTAAACCCTTATCCTGCTGTTCACGACAACCCCTATCTGTGCAAACAGTGGTGGTCCAGATCAGATGGTTTCTTCAATCAGATGGCTTCTGAAGAAGCCAACTGATCAGGATCTACACGTTTTGACATTAAAGGCATTTATTCTTAGACAGTAGGACACACCGTGTGTTCATAATTGTTTTATTGCCCCCTGTGTAATACTGTCTATAGCAGATCAAAGGCGGCCTTTAATAGGGTGATTATAGCTCCTGTTGAATGCCCTGACTGAGCACTAAAAGAGGAAAATCAATAAGGTACACTGTAGTTAACAGTTAGTCAATTACTGACTTTCCCCAAGAAGGCCCCTTACCTGTTGCAGACAGAGGACTTCTCTTTAGTCAGCACTGAGGGCTACATAATATTATGTTATGAAATGATAGTCCTCAATAATCAAGAATAAATGCCTTTAAGTTTATGAATTTGTAGGGATAAATTACATCAAGTAATCTGATTGGTTCAAATAAAAATCAAAAATGAGTTCCTTTAAGAGCAATGAAAACATTCATAAGAAAGACGATGGGTCATACTACGTAGTTTCGGCTAATAAAGCCTCATCAGTGACCCTGTAATGATCCGGCAACGAAAGCCAGAGGAAGCATACTGCAATTTTGCGAATTTCGAATAGGCAGTCGATTCAAAGACTGATATAAATCAAAATGAGGTCCAAATAATTAAAAACCTGTCTAGAATTTGAGTCTAAACTTATAAGTTATTTGTGCTTTCTCAGAATATTCACGCTGATCTCAAAGGACCAAAAGTAAAATATAAACTGCACTATGGTTGATGTACGGGGAGACGTTTTACGGCCGCCACACGGCACAACACCAGCTGCAGTGAAGGCAAATAAAAATCAAAAATGAGTTCCTTTAAGAGCAATGAAAACATTCATAAGAAAGACGATGGGTCATACTACGTAGTTTCGGCTAAGTCAGAAATGGGCGTGACTAAATTAATATTCAGCAGGATAATGATTAAGATCTAACATTTACTTTCTGTACACTCGTTCGTATTTAAAGGCTAATGTTTTAAGCGGAACTCTATTTTTTGTCAAAAACACATTTATAGCAAAAATTGCAAAATCCAGGAATTGTTTAAGATTATATTATTACACTAAACGTGCAGTATTCATTATGATATCAAATCTGGATGCGGATGATCAGAAGGTCGTGGGTTCGATAGCGGACGGCTCGGCAACATTCTTTCGTGGAAACTATTTATGAAGTCTCACTCCAAAAAGGGCAGTTGCCAGTGTGATTAGGCAAACTAACCGGCTCGATTCAACCTAAATAGTGTTTGTGCTACTTTCTGTTTTCTTGCAAAGTGGATAAGGAAATCCATTTTTTAGCTTAATCTTGTTCTAAGTAGAAGCTGGCCGTTAACCATTAACCGTTTGACGCTTATGACCCACAAAGAGGGTTGACGCGTCGTTAAACACGAAATCATCATCATCATCTAAGTAGAAGTGGAGGCAATGGTAAGGAATCGATACAATTAACCCACAGCTCCCATCAGAGACACAAAACCTGGTGTTCTTGCCCAAAACCGAATGTTCTTGCGTGTTTGATAAATGCACTGGTTGAGTACGATCTCAAAGGTTGACGTCACAGCACGTTGCATGATGTCACTTAACATCAATGTAGTGTCATCACAATATTGCGGACGTCGGTAACCGAAGTGATTTTAGTATTACAAATCCACGCTCAGAAATGGAAGGTATGCAAGAAAAAGAATCCTACATGGGTGTGAGGGGTGGGTAGAAAAATCCGTCCCTAGGGTCACTGTCCGGCATCACGAGGCTTGCCGATTGATGCCGGACAGTGATCCCGAGGGACGTATTTTTCTATCCACCCCACACACCCATGTAAGATTCTTCTATTCTCGCTCCTGAAATTTGGTGGAACTGGATTACTACTCATGTTTAATCCTTAGCCTACTGTTCACGACAACCGTGCCTTTTCAACAGTGTAGATTAAGATCAGATGCCATCTGATCAGGATCTACACTGTTTATCTTGCAGTATGTAAATGAATGAATTTAATTTATGAAGTAATCTGACTGGCTGATAGCTGGTAACGGGCGTGGCTTAATTAATATATTCAGCAGAATAAGGGTTAAGCTAGGAAACGTAGTTTATTTCTGGCGAAAGAATGTGCATTAAACTGGTTAACCGCTTACGTATAAGCCTGCCCAGGAAAGTGTGAATAGGTAAACTGACCGGCTCAAAAATGACTTAAACTAGTGTTTACTGGGCTGTTAAACTCCAATACAAACAAACAAAGAAAACGTAGTTTGTGTTGCAAACCTCAATACTGCGTATGAAGATAAAGCAAGTATAAAGATAAAGTTTATATAGTCTTCACCCTTGACCTGCTGAATATTTATATATGCCACACCCACTACTGATTATTAACCAGTCAGATTACTTGGTGCAAATTATTGCAACACATTCATGAGCTGAATGACAAACAATGAAGATCCTGATCAGATGGCTTCTGAAGAAGCCATCTGATCTGGATCTTCATTGTTTGAAAGATAAGGCATATCCGGGCTCAGCAGGACAAGGGTTAAACAATCTGACCCCACCGTGTTCTTAGTTTCTAAAAGAAAACTGTATAGAGGTTCTTACATAAGTGTTCGTGTATTATTGAATTTATTAAACTCGTTGAGGAAAAGGGATAAGACGTGAGGCTATGCCAAGCATTTTATCCCTTTTCCTCAACGAGTTTAATAAATTCAATAATACATGAACACGAATGCAACAATCTATTTATTTTATGACATTAAAAGCGCATTTTATTCACGATTTCTTTCCAAATATGTCAACATTCCGCCATTTGTAAACGCGATGACGATAAGGACGTCGTATGTGTTACGTTACGGGGCGTATCTAACTAATTTGCATATTTAATCCCTTAGTGGATTACGGAATTTATTACACGACTTTATTTATTGACTATTCTGTATTGATCGGAGGTCATCCGTATTGGTAACGGTCAAATGTGACCGACGCAGTATCAGTAGATAGATAGTATTAACACAAGGTCAACCAATATTAACTGAGGTCAAGTGAGGTCAAAAAATCAATAATCATGTTTTTATATTGTGTCAATTAATAAAATTGTCATTAATCAAGTAATTTCGCATTGACACTCTCAGCCGCGACGTAATATGATAAATAGTTTTAATTGTATTACAATAAAAATAACAAAATTTTATTTTACTGCAGATTTTGTTTCTTAAATATATAAATGCTTATGTATCCAACAATTATATTACCTCTTTCTGGGTTTCTGGTTACAATTCCGGTCTCTAATACCGCAAAATTAGACTGAATGTTACTCCTGTTAGTCTTAGATCGTCTTATCTTGCCTCCTTCTTTGCCATTTGGTACTAAGGTAGCACTGGGGTAAGATAAATCAGATGACCCTGACAGACCATAGAATGTTGGCTTAGTTTTCTGGATTTCTTTTTGTTTGGAGCGCGACTTCCTTTTCTTTGACATTGGGAGTTCGTTAGAACTAGTTTCTGGGCTTACAGAAGAGTTTGTATCTGTGCGTTTATCTCTTTTGTTCTCCAATGAACTGTCCTGAGATATTGTTTTAGAAGTTTTGGACTCACTAAACTGTTGTTTTGAACTAGAGCTGTTTTCAGAAAAGTCTGATTTCGAATCTTTGTAGCTTTTCAGTGAGCTATTAACGGAAGATTTTCCTCTGGATTGTTTCTGTTCCTTATCACTTGAAAAGCTGTTGCCATGTGCTTCTCGAAAGCCATGTCCATTCACAAACGGAAGATCAACCTGCTCTTTGTCATCTCTATACACGTTTCCGGCATGCTCATGCTTCGGTTTGGACACTCCTTCACACCAGTATTTAGAAGTGGAGCTTTTGCGAATCTTTTCACTAGCACGTCGTTTGGCTGCTTTACTGTCAGATTTAGAAACCCTACCAGATTGATCTAAGCTTACTGATTGTTTAAGTCGGTGATGTTTCTGTTCACTTATTGACTTACTTCTAGTAACATTTGGTTCGACTCTATTAACTTGCTTACTAAGACCATTTATCGGCCAGTTACCACATGCTCTCTCCTGTTTATAATCCATTTCTATACATTCACTTTTGTTAGGAATGGAATTGATCGAAATGTTGCAGGGATATCCGATGGACCCGTCACTCAAGCCATAACAGTCTAACGGGTATGACAACGCCCTTATGTATTCAGTTCTGTTTGTGGAAATAATTGGTTCAATTAGGATGTTGCCATCGGCATCAGACGTCTTCACACGTATGTGTGGTGTAGAACTATTGTCCGAGTACACATGTCTAACTGGAACCTTCTGTTTGGTCTGAAATGGAAATAACTAGGGCTGACTAATCGGAGTTGAAATGATAATTGATTATCGTCCGTGTCATTGTGATCGATGATCGATTAACAATCGATGACGATTATATCATTATTTTAACCTTTCTGGCTTTGACTCTTACCATATGTTATACAATTTCATATGTATTTCGACAGAGAGGTCTTAGCAAACAGTGTAGATCCTGATGAGACGTCTCATCAGGTTCTGCACTGTTTGCCACTCATCCAACTATTTTAGACACAACTTTGGGTAGAAAATTATACTTATGAAATAATCGATTATTAGCAAATCAGTAACGATAATCATTAAGTATGATTTATCGATTGATTAATCGATTATCTGATTAATCGTGCCAGCATAGAAATAACATACAGCGTAATGCAAGTGGAATTTTCAGAATGATTAGCACGCCGAAGTGGTTATTGAGAGGATAACTGTATTCAAAATTGTCATTTGGGGGGTACATCGGCGGTTGTACGGTCGAAAATTTCGTTTTACGACGACGCACCAGCGGAGCCGTAAAACGGAATTTGCGACCGGAGAACCGACGATTTACCTCCCCAAATGTCAATTTTAAATACAGTTACATGTATCCCCATTCTAATGCACTTGATCTGTTGTTTTGTTAAAATTTGTACTGTTTTGCTCAAATCGGCAGGCTCTTTGAGCTGCATAAAACTAAATGCCAGCCAATGAGAAGCGACGTTACATGATGACATCGGCTTTCCAACAGTATATCGCAGGATATAGAGTCGCAAATTTTTGACGTTATCCAATCAATCGTCACGTTGCATACGAAAGTGCATTAGAATTACACTTTACTGTCATCAGAGATTATATGAAAGAAAGAAAAAGTTAATGAGGCAAATCGAATGCACGTAACCAATAGTTGTTAAAATGGTTATTTGGCCGCTAGGATTCACACAGTCTCTGGCAAATGAATTTTTGACATCCTAAGACACTGGGCGCTGTAGTTACCAGAATATTGGTTGGTTGGTTGATTTGAGGTTTAACGTCCCCGTCAACACTGTAAAGGTCATTTTGGAGACGTTGCTTCCAATTTTGTGGGACTTTTACCCGACATTGAGATGAAATGACATCTCAAGCCCTGTCGCCCAATGAAACCAATAGGATTTATTAGCATGGACGGTCCGCCTCGCACCGCGGTTCCTGGGCAGGCTTAGATCCTCTAAGCGGTTTACCACTACTAGTGTGCGGGCCGGATTCAGCTCTGCGTGGAAGCATCATGCAGCCCATATATTTCTTCAAGCCCCTATGGGCGGGGGCCAACCAGAATATTGGTATTTGGTATTAACGAATACAAGCTGTAACATTCATTAAATGTTTGTCTAGGACATTAAAAGAAAGTGGGTGAAAAAAAAAAAAAACTACTTCAAGAAAAGAATTCATCATATATAAAATTTATTTGCATCCATCAGTTCATTTATCATATTGATATATCTCAAAATATTATTCTAAACGCTAGCTGTAAATGACCATTTGATTTTCATCTTTTTTATTTATTTATTTATTTATGCTAATGTATTGTGAAATAAAATTTGCATGCAGAGTGCCTTTTCATTATATATATCTTGTCGAAAAAAAAAAAAAAGATGTACACAATTTATATCTTTGTAAAATTATACATTGTGTACCCTTTTTCTTATATATGGATGCATTTAACAGCGCCAGAATCAAGAGGAAGACAGCGTATACCTTTTATTAAGTAACCCAAAATATTCGGTGAAAGCGCATATCCTGGGTACAACTCCGAAAGCAACAGCAAAATAACATGATAACCCAGGAGAAGCCGCGCTGTTGATATATTCCACCGTAAGTTCATAAAAGTACATTGGTTTATATACCAAAGATGCGTATATTCGAATTATTTTAATAAAATTGAGGATGAGGCAGAACATTATGACCCACAATAACATCAAGGCAGGACAGTCACCTTTAAACCGGCCGAGCCAAAAAAAAAAAGTGACTTAGAGCATGTGGGCACAGCTTGGTTCTCCAACCAAACCGAAATATCAACCTGCGAACCCCAGTCTCCCATGTTTGTGTGGAGATACATTGGGGCCATAGGATATCCATCCATACTGCGCATTGCGAAGACTCTGATCAGACTGCGCATGCGCGCAGTCTGATCTGAGTCTTCGCAGTGCGCAGATGTTTGAAGACAACTTTTTTCTTTGCGTTGCCAAAATTATAGTTACTTGACATACTTTAGACACTTTTTAAACAAAGGACAATGTATGTCATCATCATCAATCATTGGTTGTTTACAACACTGAACATGATTTCTTACGAGCAAAACGAGCCTTGAAAGCAATACATCTTAAATATAGAAGTGTAAGTCAATGATCAGAATCGATACAACTACCAAACACCTCCCATCAGAGACACCAAAGGGAAGAATACGAACATGAAATAACTAAACCCCATTGAAAATATCACAAGCAGAAAGCCAAAAGGACAGTTACTTTCCCACAAAATGGCAACACGGTTATCCAAAATAAAAAGGTGTAAGCAATACATACATGCAAAGACAAACTATAACAACAACAAAAAAAAAAAAAAAAAAAAAAAAAACGCGACAGAAGAATCGCCGCCTTGGAACGGTCAGTAAAATGTATTTCATTGGAGAGCTTAAAGGCATTTATTCTTGATAATTGAAGACTATCATTTCGTTACATAATATTATGTAGCCTTCAGTGCTGACTGAAGAGAAGTCCTATGTCTTCAACAGGTAAGCCCCCACCCCCACCCCCTGCGGAAAATCAATAATTTACTAACTGTTGACTAGTGTGTACATTATTGATTTTCACCTTAAGTGCCTCAGTCAGGGGATTCAACAAGAGCTACTGATCACCCTATTAAGGGCCGCCTTTGATCTGCTATAGACAGTATACCACAGGGGGCAATAAAACAATTATGAACACACGGTGTGTCCTACTCTATAAGAAAACAAGAGGACCAAGCTAGCTTGGTCCTGTATCGCTCACCTGAGCTAACAGATTCAAAGTTTAAGGAAGTGCCAACCGTTACTGAAGGCTTTATGGGAGGACATGGTGATGACAGGGTAAGCATTTTCTGAAAATCAAGTAGAATGTAACTCTATGCTAAACAGGCTGACCTCACCGATTTTCAAACTCATTCAAGCTTTTATTCCTGACTTGCTAAGAAGATCCGATCTAAAAACAAGAGTTTTCAAACTCCTCCAAGCTTTCTGCCTGACTTCCTTGTTTGTAAGTTTCATGAAGATCTGTTCAAAACTAAAAGGGCAGCAGTGATGACAATGTCGAAAATAGGCATTTTCAGCAATCAAAGGCACGTCACTCTATGATAAATGTGCCGACTTGGCCGGTATTCCAACTCACCTGAGGTTTTATTCCTAGCCACCTTACATGTAAGTTTCAGAAAGATCCGATCAGACTTGGCCAGTATTCAAACTCATCCAAGATTTTATTCCCAGCCACCTCACATATAAGTTTCAGAAAGATCCGATCAAAACTGAAGGGGCTACGGTGATGACAAGGTCAAAATTTGGCATTTTTAGCAATCAAAGGGATGTTACTCTAAAATAAATGTGCCGACTTGGCCAGTTTTCGAACTCATCCGAGGTTTGATCCCCAGCCACCTTACATATAAGTTTCAGAAAAATCTGATCAAAACTGAAGGGGCTACGGTAATGACAAGGTCAAAAATCAACATTTTCAGCCATCAAAGGGACAGAACTCTACGATAAATGGGCTGACTTGGCCTGTATTCGAACTCATCCAAGATTTTATCCCCAGCCACCTTACATATAAGTTTCAGAAAGATCCGATCAAAACTGAAGGGGCTATGGTGATGACAAGGTCAAAAATCGGCATTTTCAGCAATCAAAGGGACGTAAAACAATGATAAATGGGCCAACTTGGCCGGTATTCAAACTCATCCTAGGTTTTATCTCCAGTCACCTTACATATAGGTTTCAGAAAGATTCGATCAAAACTGAAGGGGCTACGGTGATGACAAGGTAAAAAATCGACATTTTCAGCCATCAAAGGGACATAACTACACATGTGGACACAAAAGCGTTCAAAGTTTGATGAGCTTCATGTCATTCTGACTTGAAACATCATTCAATATATCCTAACATCATATCAGTCACTGCCAGACAGAAATAAATTCAAAACACAAGGTGGTGTACATTTCATTGCTGACTCCTGCACTGTCCAATCAAAATGCATCTCAAATGTCAATCAGAAAGTGTTTTCCAAAATGAGACCAATCAATTGTTTGATCTAGTTTTAGAATTCTTTGATGAATGACAATTGCTTATCAAACTAATTTGATGCAAAGAGATTCAGTGAAAGTTATTTCATAGGAGTTTGAACGCTTTTGTGTCCACGGGTGTATGTAGTTAATGGGGCAACTTGGCCGGTTTTCAAATGCATCCGAGGTTTTATCCCCAGCCACCTTACATATAAGTTTCAGAAAGATCCGATCAACACTGAAGGGGCTACAGTGTTGACAAGGTCAAAAATCAACATTTTCAGCAATCAAAGGGACCTAACTCTATGATAAATAGGCCAACTTTGCCGGTATGCGAACTCATCCGAGGCTTTATCCCCAGCCACCTTGCATATAAGTTTCAGAAAGATCCGATCAAAACTCAAAGGGCTACAGTGATGACAAGATCAAAAATCGGCATTTTCAGCAATCAAAGGGACGTTACTCTGTGATAAATGGACCAACTTGGCTGGTTTTCAAACTCATCCGAGATTTTATCCCCAGCCACTTTACATATAAGTTTCAGAAAGATTCAATCAAAACTGAAAGGGCTACAGTGATGACAAGGTCAAAAATCAGCATTTTCAGCAATCAAAGGGACGTAACTCTACGATAAAAGGGCCGACTTGGTCGGTTTTCGAACTCATCCGAGATTTTATCCACAGCCACCTTATATATAAGTTTCAGAAAGATCCGATCAAAACTGAAGGGGCTACGGTGATGACAAGGTCAAAAATCGGCATTTTCAGCAATCAAAGGGATGTAACTCTATGATAAACCAGCGGACTAGGCCGGTTTTCGAACTCATCCGAGGTTTTATCCCCAACCACATAACATATAAGTTTCAGAAAGATCCGATCAAAACTGAAGGGGCTACGGTGATGACAAGGTCGAAAATGGGCATTTTCAGCAATCAAAGGGACGTAACTCTATGATAAATGGGCCGACTTGGCCGGTTTTCGAACTCATCCGAGTTTTTATCCCCAGTCACCTTACATATAAGTTTCAGAAAGATCCGATCAAAACTGAAGGCGCTACGGTGATGACAAGCATTTTCCCATAGTAAGTCTATGGGACCTTGTGGTTGCCATAGGAACCAAAGTTTTAGAGCGATTTCAAAAAAATGTTTATGTCATCAATGCCCCACCAGAGGCATACTACAGGTGAGAAATGATTGAGATCAGCCTGCAGGATACAGAGATATAGCTGCTCAAAAGTGTGGACGGACGACGGACGGACGGACGGACGACGGACGACGGACGACGGACGACGGAGGACCCACTATACTATAAGCTCCCCTGGAGCCTTCGGCCCAGGTGAGCTAAAAATGCCTTTAAATCGATTTTACGTGGCCACTATCCCCGCCCTTGGTTCTTTCGCGGTTCAAACAAATAATTTGTCTAATAAGTGAGTTTGAATATGACGTGGACAATAACGTAAAAAATGAAGTTAAAGAAAAGCAACCATTTCGAAAACACGCCTATACTAATACATTGTAAATTTAACCTGGGAAAAACGAAAATTTTCAGAGGAAAAATTGTGATATTTTTCTTATTTCTGCTCAAAATATAGATTGTGTGCATTCGATGAGGCGGTTCTAACGAGTACCCACAATCTATATTTTAGAGGAGAAATAAGAAAAATAAGGTTTACCCCTGTAAACCCCAGTTTTACTATATATAAGTGGGGTTCAAGGGGGTCAAAATTATATAGGCATGTTTTCTTGATGAAACAAATAATTTGTCGAATAAGTGAGTTTGGATATGACGTGGACAATAACATAAAAGATGAAGTGAAAGAAAAGCAACAACCACCTTAACAACTGTTCATCAGGTCCGTTGGCCCCCGCCCATAGGGGCTTGAAGAAATATATGGGCTGCATGATGCTGCCACCCAGAGCTGAATCCGGCCCTCGCACTAGTACTGGTAAACCGCTTAGAGGATCTAAGCCTGTCCAGGAACCGCGGTGCGAGGTGGACCGTCCATGCTTATAAACCCTATTGGTTTCATTGGGCGACAGGGCTTGAGATGTCATTTTATCTCAATTTCGGGTAAAAGTCCCACAAAATTGGAAGTAACGTCTCCAAAATGACCTTTACAGTGTTGACGGGGACGTTAAACCTCAAATCAAACAAACAATCAAGTCCGTGTAATGAACGCCCATCTAAACCGCAATTTATATAGAGAAAAGTGGGCTTTACAAGGATATATCAATTGCCTTATTTTTGCTCAAAAACAGATCGTGGGTAGTTGTTAGAACTGACTCTATCGAGCGCCACAAGGTATGTTTGGACCAGAAATACGAAAACTATATATAAAAAAGAATCGACTGATAAGATATGGAAAAAACGCAATTTTAGCGCTCGGATGTCATCACGAAAACACACCTGTATAATTCTGACCCCTTGAACCCCACTTTTATAGCAAACACATGAAGTGTTTGCTTTACTGTAGAGAGGCTGGAACAACATACTTAGGCACCCAAATCTCGCCTGGAATCTCGTTCATTTTCTCGCGATAATCCGCCATCTTTACAGAGTTCATAAGAATTGTATTCATATCCAAAAATTGCTTCTCAAAACCAAAATGAGTCAATTCCAATTACAAAAGAAACACAAAAAGCGACGAAATAATTTTAAAAAGCTCCTTTCGAAGACCGTTGCTTCAAACGCTGAAGTTTGATCGCGGGAAAGTTTCGAAACTATGTCGCGGGTTTAAATGAAGTACGCCGGTTAAAACCAAGCACCGCGCTTGGACCAATGAGTTACCGGAGCATTTACCGGAGCATTTACCGAAGATTCTCGTCAGGGTGGAAAGCGCTTCTTGTCTGACTAAACAATTACAACTAGTCTAACACGGGTATAAAATAAAGCCCTGGGAATAGTAATATTTGGCTACCTGCGGATTTCTATATTCGAGAGACAGTTACATCAAACGCGGGAAAGTTTCGAAACTTCATCACGCATTTAAATGAAATGAAACGTACCGAACTGAGCCGAATAGGTTAGCCGATATAAGCCAGCACCGCGACTGGTCCAACGAGTTACCGGAGCATTTACCGAAGCATTTACCGGAGCTTCTCGGTCGGGAGGAAACGCTTCCCGACTGGCCAAGCAATTAAAACTTTCCACAAACACTCAGGGGTGTAGAATAAAGCCCTGGGAATAGTAAGAGGCACGATGAGCTATCTGGCTACCTGTTGATTTATATCTTCCCAAGATTTACAAAATGATGGTGGAGCCCCAAAACAACAGCATAACGCTAGTGCTTCGATGTTTTAGTGACCATGCTGCAAACTTACTGAGTCACCCTATCTAATTTTCTTTCCATGAAGTGCAGACAGAACCAACACTGGAGCATCATCACACTAAGGTTATGTGCATAGCGGCGGTGAAGCTCAAACAATAGTTTTGGATTTAATGACACGTCAACCCTGCAAGGTCATTTTGTGTCGTCCCCAAGAGAAAGGGACTAAAGAGACAGAAGAGGTAGTAGAGGAGAAGAGAGGTGGGGGACGAGGGAGAAAGGGGAAAAAGAATTAAAGTGGACAAACGGCCAAAGTAACAACGCTCTCCCTCTTCCCCTACCTGCTGCAAGGACAGCAGACCTTGCCAAATGTAAGTCAATATCAGTTACACCCCCGTCTCCTTTGCTTCATAACAGAACATATCAAAATCTTTTAAAAACAGTTTTATGTAGTTTATGGAAGATCCCTTTTGAAGCCCTCAAGGATCCCAGAAGTGACTTTATTCTGTTAAGTTGGCACTTAAGTCTGATGCCCGTGCTGATGAAAGAGAGTTGACCGAAGATGTCGGTCGGATCCATATACTCTGAGTAGCCCCTACTGTTCGCCGCTTTTAGGTCGGAGAACCTGCAAGCATGGATGTCCACTTAGCCCAGAGATACATGTAGATCATGCCAAACATTGGCAACTTGATGTCGATGCTGGTGAGTTTGCCGGCCAAAGTGCTGTATCACTTGGGAGGTAATGCTGGTTGTGTGGTAGTCATCTCTGACAACCAAGCTGCTCGCTGTTGCAACGTCTCGAGCGACTGGATACTATACGTGGGCCCCATACTGATGGACATAATCCAGGATAAGTATAATCATGTTCTCTACCATCATGATTCAACATCTTCAGACCAGCTGATTATCTCCCTTCCAAAGGAACGCCAGGCTGCTGATTGCCTTTCTACAGGTGCATCAAAATGAATTCCCATGACATGTTTCTAAAATAAATGATGCCCAGGTACTTTAAAGTAGAAGTAAAACAAAGATCAGGAATTGATACAATTAACTTACTCCACCCATAAAAGACACCAAAGGGAAAGAAATACAAACATTAAGCGACCAGACCATAATGGAAACCTAAACAAAGGAAGGCCATAAGGACAGTTACTTTTACACAAAATGGCCATATGGCCATCCAAAATTAAAAGACACAAGTGATACACACAGTAAGTAACAAACAACAACATAAATAAATCGCCACAGAAGAGCCGCCTTGGAACGGTCAGTCGAAGATTTCCACTGGGGGGCTTAAATCGATTTTACGTGGCCACAATCCTCGCCCTTACTTCCGTCGCGATTTAGACAAATAATTTGTTCAGTCCGCATGAAGGCCTCAGTCCGCATTAAAGTCTTTAAGATTGACAATTCATGGCTGTGTATCTTTAACATGTAGGTTGCTCCGAATCTTCGACCGGGTTTCCTGATCATTGCCTTCACATATATTCTCCATTTTGTTACCCTGACCGTCGCACATTTGGTTGGATTGAGAAGGCAAATGCCTGTCCGTATTTCGTTAAAGGCATTGCTGTAATCTGTCAAAATCCCTCTGAGGTGTGCAATATCAGATCAGTCATGCTTGAGACCCCGTGATATAAAAGGCTGTCAATAACAAAGAGGGGAACTCCAGGGCTAACTTTCTGTGGCAGGTCATTTATGTATGGGCAGAACAACAAAGGTCTGAGCATGGCAACTTGAGGGACACCGGATACAGCTGGGGCCATTGTGATATCCAGGCATGTGACCATATCTGTTTAGCCCTGTTGGTCAGGAAGCTCTGGATCCACTGTAAGTGGTTTATACAGTAAACCTCAGCTACAAGACCACCGAAAATGAAGTCTTATTCTGCTTTAAAAAGCCTATTTAGTAAGCTACAGTTATTCTTTCTTTGTATTTTCTGCATACAGTGTCCTATGGTGAGAGAGCACCTTTCTAGGCTTTGGGACTGTTCAAACGCGGTCTTAAATACCACTTTTGAAGAGTCCAAATGGTAGTCCTTATTAGGAATTTTACTGTATTTTGTTGTGTCTGAGCTTGACAGTGCTCAAACCATATATGTGGCACTTTGTCAAACACCTTGTTAAAGTCAAGAGCGACGGTGTCTGTCTTTTGGCCTTCATAAACAATTACTCCTGCTGCAAAGTCTTGGACTTTGGTCAGGGTAAGATCTATCTATCTATCTATCTATCTATCTATCTATCTATCTATCTATCTATCTATCTATCTATCTATCTATCTATCTATCTATCTATCTATCTATCTATCTATCTATCTATCTATCTCTCTCTCTCTCTCTCTCTCTCTCTCTCTCTCTCTCTCTCTCTCTCTCTCCCTCCCTCTCTCTCTCTCTCTCTCTCTCTCTCTCTCTCTCTCTCTCTCTCTCTCTCTCTCTCTCTATCTTGCAGGACATACGCCTACTTTGTAATTATGAAATTACGGTAAGGATCTTTAACCTGCAAAGATGATGATTCTTTCTGATCAGTGAGTCTCCAGTTAACGTCCCGAGCCGAAGGACGGTGACTTTGTGGCATTCATCCATACAAATGATGCCAATGGAACAAGTTCGGATACCAAACTTTATTGTCACTGCCTGGAATTCAACCAGGGATCTCTAGCATCAGAGGCAGGTGCACTAACAACTGAGCTATCACGCTAGCACTACTGGTATTTGCGATGTTCTACACCAATATTAACTACCTAAGTCCTCCATTAAGATACACTCTGATATAGTGTCTCTCGGTAAAGATAAATACTCGACCCCTGAAACAGTTTCAACTCAAACAAACAAGGCCATTAAACGTAAATAACACACAATACCATAGGTACCAGGCCTATAGTGATGCCCTAAAACATTTTCCTCCAGAACTATTCCTCAGTGGCATAGTCTTCCCTCGTCTGTGGTAGATGCCAAGACCACAGAGGAGTTCAAAGACCGGCAGAGGAGTTCAAAGACCGTACAGGTACAGTATAGAATGGGACTCAAAGGTATGCGTTTTAGTATACCAGTATACCTCTGCTAATCAGATTGTAAAAAGTTTTAAGGACTCATCCAATGAACCCCCCCCCCCCCACACACACACACACACACACCCCAATCACTTTTTTTTTTGGTTTAGCCTGATATGACCGACTCAGTATATGAAGATAGATAGGGATGTAAATGAGTGTGTTTGCTCAAAAGGCAGTGCCTTTATTTCATATTATAGTACAACTGGGGTTTACAGGGGGTAAACAATAATATTCTTATTTCTGCTCTAAAATATAGATTGTGGGTACTCGTTAGACCCAACCAGTACTCACAATCTATATTTTGAGCAGAAATAAGAAAAAATGTCACCAGTTTTCAAACTGGTGACATTTTTTCTTTTTTCTGCTGTAAAGTTACTACGATTTGTGAGTAGCGGGTTGGGTCTAACGACGGTCCCACAATCTCTATTTTAGAGCAGAAATAGATATTATTGTCAGTGCCTGTCATGCTAATATTTTTATTTTGGATACCAATTTGGCCACTATAAAAATAAAATCGACTGAAAAGATACGAAAAACGCATTTTTAGCACTCAGATATAGTTTCGTAATAACAGATTTTACCACAGTCCTGTTGAACGCGACTCCCCTATGTAGTAGTTCCAGATCAGAACAAGCCTTAATTCCGCCGAAGGCTATGTCGCGCCTGTGGAGGCGCAAAGTCACCGAACCATGAAATCTAGGCCAAGGTCAAACATGGATGCTTCCATAAATGTTGCCATTCCCAGATGCAAGCTTGTAATACGTATCATAAATGGAGCTCTAATAGTTCTTGAGAAATGAACTTAAAAATTAGGTTGAATACTAGGGTTCATGGAATAGTTCACTAAGTCAGAGAACAATGAAATTTTGGTCAAAGTCAGATATGGATGCTTGCATTATAGTTGTCATCCCTAGATACAAGTATGTAGTAAGTATCATTTATAAAGCTCTTATAGTTCTTTTGAAATGAACTTGACCATTAGGGTGAACGCTAGAGTGATCGCAATATTTCACGAAGTCTGTGAACCATAAAATGAGGGTCAAGGTCAAATATGGATGCTTGGCCTTGATACAAGTTTGTACCAAGTATCATTAATGAAGCTCCTACATTTCTTGAGAAATTAACTTGACCATTAGGATCAACGCTATCGAGTACCTGCAACTTATGCCTTAGAGCAGAAAAAAAAATAATGTACACCCCGTGAACTCCATTTTTTCTATTAAATGTGGTTTACTGCAAATTACTGGGGTTTTCATTTCACGGACTTGTCGAACAAAAATGTACGGGTTCATCAATGTCATCTCGGCGTTGGAATCAAGACACCATTTTGTGTTTTCCTTCGTTTTGGGGATAAATAGGCGGAATGGACTAATTATGATTAATAGATGTCATCTTGAGTTTCGGAAGAATAGAGGTCGCTTTATTGATAGCCAATGTTATTTATTAGCATTAATTATAAATTAATACAAGTAATTCAAATATAGATATAGATGAAATATTTAGTTGTAGGAGGACAGCCAATGTCAGATGAAGTCAAGGCTAAGTTAATTTCAATGGAAAATAAAATTACATGTAAAGGCAATGGTTTGTTTGATTTGAGGTTTAACGCCCCCGTCAACACTGTAAAGGTCATTTTGGAGACGTTGGTTCCAATTTTTTGGGACTTTTACCCGACATTGAGATGAAATGACATCTCAAGCCCTGTCGCCCAATGAAACCAATAGGGGTTATTAGCATGGACGGTCAGCCTCGCACCGCGGTTCCTGGACAGGCTTAGATCCTCTAAGCGGTTTACCAGTACTAGTTTGCGGGCCGGATTCAGCTCTGCGTGGAAGCATCATGCAGCCCATATATTTCTTCAAGCCCCTATGGGCGGGGGCTGGTAAAGGCAATGGTAAGGAATCGATTAATTTCATTCGAGACACCTTAAGGAAATGAAGCATACGCATAAAGCGACGGCAGCATAATTGAAACAATACAACTAAAAAGCCCAAATGACAGATTATATCCCAAAAATTGCCAACTGACTATCAAAAAATGATATTACCGGGATATAAACTCAAATCAAACACTGCCATTTATAAACCATCACGAAAACACGCCTATATAATTTTGACCGCATCATACCCCACTTTTATATAGTAAAACTGGGGTTTAAGGGGGTATACATTATTTTTCTTATTTCTGCTCAAAAACATAGATTGTTGGTACTCGATAGAACCGCCTCGTCGAGGCGGTTCTATCGAGTCCCCGCAATCTATTTTTTGAGTAGAAATAAGAAAAATATCACAATTTGTCATTTTAAATTTTCTATTTTTTTGGCCAAAGTAATGGCAATGTATTTGTATAGGCGTGATTTCGTAATGCATAACAGAAGCACCGCCACAAACCCAGTAACTTTTTACTGGGCTTGTGGAGGGGGTGTAGATGCGTTTTTTTTTTTTTTTAATTTTTGACGTTTTAGGGCCATGAAATTTTTTTCTAAGCAGAATTCGTTCGAACTACAGTGCAACTTCGATGGCTCGAACACCGATGGCTCGTTTACCATGGATGAGTCGAACCCAATCTTGAGTCCGGAGAGAATTCCTCCAGACACCATATAGGGATAATAAAGGGAGATTTTCTTCTTTTATCTTGCAAATGTATGCTGTGTGTACTCATTAGAATCGCCTCGATGAGGCGATTCTATTGAGTACACACAGCATACATTTGAGTACACACAACATACATTGAGTACACACAGTAGACATTTATTATAAAGAACACTGAAAAGATATCTCTTCATTATGCCTTCTGGTATGTTACTAGTAGCAACCCTCCGTGGCTCGAACTATCGCTGTCTCGAATCAATGTTCATGGTCCCAAAGGGGTTCGAGCCATCGAAGTTTGACTTATGAAGCGTTTATCTTAGCGTCAGATCGTCAGGGGCAATAATGCTTGCTTGGTTCACTTCAACCCTTATGATTCATTTTGTGTCATCTCACAGGGTAATGGAGAAAAGAGATAGTATAGGTGATGAAAATTAGGGACAGAGGAGAAAGAAGTGTAGAAACAGAAGAAAAAAACATCACTGCTTCTCTACCCTACCTGCTGCAAGGACAGCAGGCCTTGTCCAACTGCAATCCAAAATCAGTTGGACGCCCTAGTGACGCAAGACACACGTCACATTGGCCTAACCCAACCACCTTCAAACCGGTAAAAATGAATATGATGCATCAATTCGATCTTCAGTTATGCGTACTAATTAGAATCGTCTGAATGAGTAGACATACCATACCCTTTCAACAAACTATTTCTTATCTAAATATATGGGACTATTTTTCTAGGGACTCACGAACTAGTTCTAGATGGGCTGCATGATGCTTCCATGCAGAGCTTAAACCGACTCACACATGAGTACTGGTAAACCGCTTAGAGGATCTAAGCCTGCCCAGCCAAAGCGGTGCGTGTCGGCCCGTCCATGCTTTTAAACTCTATTGGTTTCATTGGGCGGCAGGCCCTTGAGATGTCATTTCATCCCAATGTCGGGTAAAAGTCCCACAAAATTGGAAGCAAAGTGTCAAAAATGACCTTTACAGTGTTGACGGGGACGTTAAAACTCAAACAAGTTTTATATCAAACAAACAAAACAAAATCACGAACAAGTTCGAATCAGATAAATTTTTAGAACATACCCTTTCAACAAACTATTTCTTATCTAAACAGTAGGGCATCAGAGTGAACACCACTTTTATATAGTAAAACAGGGGTAACCCTTATTTTTCTTATTTCTGCTCTAAAATATAGATTGTGAGTACACGTTAGAACCGCCTCATTGAGTACCCTTGTAAACCCCAGTTTTACTGTCTAAAAGTAGTGTTAAAGGGGGTTAAACTCATATAGCTGTGCTTTCATGATAATTATAAATTGTAAATGCCCATTTTGTGATCAGAACTGAGAGAAAATGTCTTTTGATATAATGAGGCGGTCCTACCGGGCACCAACAGCCTATGTTTGGAATACGAATTGGCATCTCGCTGCCTATTACCGGTTGCCTATTCACTTGTTTTTCCCTATAAATGCCTCAACTCGAATTGGCATCTGGCTGCCAGTTAGAAGTTGCCTATTCACAAGACTTTGGGAAGACTTTTGCCTATTCAGGTATTATGCTCAAAAACCCACTCAAATCGATTTGGCATCTGGCTGCCAGTTGCCAATTCACCAGACTTTCCGACTCGGCATCTGGCCGCCGTTTGCCAGTTGCATATTTAGTTGTTGTGCTCTAAAACCCTATCGATTTGAACTGGCATCTGGCTACCAATTGCCAGTTGCCAATTCGCTGGGATTGGAGAATTGGCAGTTACCTGTCAATATGCGAATGGCAACTGGCAGTCATCTTCACGGACATCATATATTACACTCTCTCAACAAAACAGATTTAATAAATGCAATAGAATGGGTATAACTGGTTTGAAAATTGTCAATATGGGAGTTTAAATCGTCGGTTTTAACCGTTGCTAATTCGCCGTTAAACGAAATTTCCGTTCGTAAAAGCGCAGATTTACCTCCATAAATGACAATTTTGAATTCAGTTGTTCCCTAAATAAACTAAAGGATTACCCGCCATAGAATCGTTATTTGTTTGTTTATTTGAGGTTTAACGTCCCCGTCAACACTATTTAGGTGATTTTGGAGACGCTGCCTCCAATTTTGTGGGAATTCTACCATACACTTAGAATAATGAGCAGAAAAGCTACCGTGTGCTTTATTTCGGGTGTGTATAAATATTTTCAAGCCTCGATTCCAGTGCAGTATTAAACATTACAACAACAAGACATTTTAGGAATCATTTCGAAAGCGTAAGAATGGACTTAACAACGGCCACGGCGGAATGATTTTTTAATCAGAAGCTGCCATCTTTGAATGAAACCGAAGCAAAGAAAAGGTTTTTTTTTTGTTGTTGTTGCTGTTTTGTTTTTTGATTGATTACGGGTAAATAATTCACAAGTGTTCTAAGGCTTCCGAACAAACAACGAGTGAGCGATAGCGAACGAGTTTTTTTTTTTTTTTTTTTTTTTTTTCACGAAAGCCTTAGAACACGAGTAAATTATTTCTCCAACAAAACAACAAAACAACAAAATAAATTGTTTATTACATTTCCATTTATGCTGCATCTTTGATTTTTCAAATTTCCAACCAAAATAGTTCCAGACAGGGCATGGATTTCAGGAGGCAAATCAGTCGCCATCTTATTTTCATTTCAACGCAAAAAGTATCCTATGCTTGAAATACAGATGCAACAATGTCATAAAGTAGTACTGTATTATCATGAAAATCATACTTTATCATAGTGTTGCAGGTCTTACCTCAAAAACGTCAAATGGACGCGAAAATTGAAGTCTGATTTCTTTGATTTTATCATATTTTCCGCCAAACCTCAACTATTATTATGGTTGTTACAAACGACGTCAGCAACGTCGCCTAGCAATTATGACGTCAAAACGTCGGAAATGAAATAATTCACTCAGTGATCATTCACTGAGAAATCTCACAAAATCACAACTGAAAATGTAATAATACGTCAAATCTTTAAATTCAGTTTAGGTACGTTTTCAACAGATTCCCGTCTTTTAATCGAACGCTGTTGACGTCACTTCATGTACAATGACGTAACGCACGAGTTCTAAACGTGGTCTCTTAAGGTAACGTGCCCCATGAACCCCATTTTTATATAGTAAAACTGGTGTTCAAGGGGGTAAACCTTATTTTTCTTATTTCTGCTCTACATGTAAAATATAGATTGTGGGTACTCGTTAGAACCGCCTCATCGAGGCGGTTCTAACGAGTACGCACAATCCATATTTTAGAGCAGAAATAAGAAAAAAAAGATGAGCCGGTTCTAACGAGTATCCACAATCTATGTTTTAGAGCAGAAATAAGAATAATAAGGTTTACCCCTGTAAACCCCCGTTTTACTGTATAAGGGTGGGGTTTAAGGGGGTCAAAATTATACAGGCGCGTTTTCGTGATGTGGAAACATGAAAGTGTGTTCGAGATTGGGGTACTTCGAACCACTGAGGGTTAGTCAAAGTGTCTGATCAACAGAGGCATAATATGGACAATATTTCTTTCTTCTGTAAAATAATTATATGTTGTGTGTACTCATTAGAATCGCCTCGTTGAGGCGATTCAAATGAGTACACACAACATATTTTTTCAAGATAAGTCCTTAAATAGCTGTGTTTCCACTAACATGCCGAAAAAATTAGAGTCGTTAGGTGTTAAAAACTTTATATTTTTGTCAACATTCTGTTTGATGGAAAAAGACGAAAGATCTTAAAAAGGGCTGAATTCTAACGATTTTACCAAAAAAAAAAAAAAAAAAAAAAAAAAACATTCATATAATGAGGTTTAGAGCATCGAGGAAGCAAAAGAACAGGATTCTAAGTATCAGTTTTGCTTATTTGACAGTTTTATGAAATTTTATCAAAAATGCAAGAAAATATTAAGGTCGGTAGGTAAGAAAATCTTTGTATTTTTTTTCTGGATGTCAATAAAAACTGCAGGGTCGGAGGCTAGACACAACAAAAACTCATAGTTGGTCGGGTTAGCAGAAACAGAGCTAAATTTGTAGGCCCAAATACGTGTATTCACATTATACAATGAGTACAAACAACATACCACGGGCATCCGTGGCCTAATGAGTAAGAGCACAGATTCTTAATTAGTTGTGGGTCGCGCCCCGCTCGTGCCATATGTGAGACGCCAAGGTCGGCAACGGAAGGTCAGGTGGTTTTTCTCCCATTAATCCCGTTTTGCCCACCTCTGAATAACGATCGGATCGGAGTGAAATAATTTTGAAAGGGCCGTTAAACCAAAACGGGGCGGCGGGGGTGTGTGTGTGTGTGTGGGGGGGGGGGGGGGTAACATACTTACATGAGATGAGAAAAATGGGAGCAACTTAATAACGAGTTCTAGCCATCGATGTTTACATAAATAACGTGAACAAGTTCGTGAAATGTACACCTCACTGAACCCCACTTTATGTAGAGAAAACTGCATTATTTTGTTTATTTAATCAATAAAGCAGTTCTACAGGCACTCATAACCTATGTTTGCAGTAAAAATAAGAAAAAATATCACGGATTTTCATATGCCATCACATGAAATGTGAAATGAACACCACTGATCCCCACTTTATATAGAGAAAACTGGGATTTACGGGGGGTAAACATCATTTTCCTTATTTCTGCCCCAAGACATAGGTTCTGAGTGCTCGTTTGAACCGCCTCACAGAGGCGGTTCTAACGAGCACCCAAAACCTATGTTTGGAGTATAAATAAGAAAAATATCACAAATTTTCATCATAAAGTTACCTTTGTTGGGGTATGGTAAAAAGCACTATATCACAAGAATGTTATCGTATTGAAAACTGAGGGCCTAACGATTTTTGAGATGTGATAAAAATGCCCTATGTCGCACGGTGTATTATCGTAATAAACTTACAATGTTTCTTCCAATTGAATTGCATCCTGGTCAGATCACGCATTTAATGAAATAAAATCACTCCTCAAATGTGCGTTTAGTTCTGTCCAAGGTACTTTAAGACAAAGGTAGTATCATATAATGAACTTGTTTTTGTTCACTGAAAACAGTAATATTTTGAGGTCTGTCAAATCTGAGTTCAACTGACAGTAAAAGCGTACAACAATCTTGACAGGATAGTAAAATTAATTTTTGCTTCATGAAACGATGACAAAAATCTTTTTGTTATAATTTCATGTACTTATTACAAGTCTGATTCAAGCATAGAACATTAAATTTAATATATACACATAAAATAAGTGATACTTTCCAGACCTTTAAATTTTCATTTATAATATCTACAGTTCTCGTGCGTTTATCGGCCTTCGTTATATTCCAGGTTACAATGTAAATGTAATTATGCCCCCCCCCCCTCCAACTTCGAAGAAGTTGTGGGTGGCATATTGCTTCTGTCATGTTCGTCCGTCCTTCCGTCCGTCCCGAGCATAATTTTTGGACCGTGCATGCTAGGTTTTTGAAATTTCATATATGGATTCTTTATGAAAAAATAATTGACCCGTGCTTTTTTTTTCTCGTCAGGATTTTGCCCCTATCTGGAGTTATGCCCCTTTGCAAAAAAAATGCTATGAAATCTTGTAAGCAAGATATCTCAAAAACTATTAGAGCTATTACCCTGAAACTTTACAAACTGATTGGGGATGATGAGAAGATGAACTGATTAACTTCTGAAAAAATCTGATTTTTTTTTTTACTTGAGTTATAGCCCTTTGAAACTTTGGGCGTTTTAAACTTGTAAGCAAGACCTCAAAAACGATTTGAGCTATTGCTCTGAAACTTTACAGACTGATTCGGCATGATGAGTAGATGAAATGATTAATTTTTGGAAAAAAATCTGATTTTATTTCCTTGAGTTTTGGAACTTTTGGCATTTTGAGCTTGAAAGCAAGATATCTAAAAAAAAATACAGCTATTGCCCTGAAACTTTACAGACTCATTCGGCTTGATGAGTAGATGAATTGATTAACTTTTGGAAAAAATCTGATTTTTTTTCTAGAATTATGGCCCTTTGGAGCCTTTGGCATTTTAAGTTTGTAAGCAAGATATTTCAAAAACCATTAGAGCTATTGCCCTGAAACTTTACAGACTGATTAGTGACGATGAGAAGATGAACTGATTAACTTTTGAAAACATCTGATATTTTACTTGAGTTATGGCCCTTTGAAACTTTGGGCGATTTAAGCTTGTAAACTAGATATCTCAAAAACGATTTGAGCTATTGCCCTGAAACTTTACATACTGATTCAACATGATGAGTAATTGAACTGATTACCTTTTGGAAACAATCTGAATTTTTTCTTGAGTTATTGCCCTTTGGAACCTCGGGCATTTTAAGCTTGTAAGCAAGGTATGTCAAAAACCATTACAGTTATTGCCCCGAAACTTTACTGACTGATTGGGGACGATAAGAAGATGAACTGCTTAACTTTCGAAATAAATCTGAATTTTTTACTTGAGTTATGGCCCTTTGATACTTTGGGAGATTTAAGCTTGTAAGCAAGATATCTAATCTTGTAAGCAAGATATCTCAAAAGTCATTTCAACTATTGCACTGAAACTTTAAATACTGATTGGGGATGATGAGAAAATGGACAAATTAACTTTTGAAATAAAACCGAATTTATTTTCTTGAGTTATGGCCCTTTAAAACTTTTTGCACTTTAAGCTTGTAAGCAAGATATCTCAAAAACGATTTGCGCTATTACCCAGAAAGTTTACAGACTGAATTGGCATTATGGGTAGATGAAATGATTTACTTTTGGAAAAAATCCGAAATTTTATTTCTTGAGTTATGGTCCTTTGGAATTTTGGGCATTTTAAGCTTGTAAGCAAGATACCTAAAAAAAAAAAAGATTTGAGCTATTGCCCTGAAAGTTGACAGACTGATTTGGCATGATAAGTAGATGAAATAATTTACTTTTGGAAAAAATCCGAAATTGTTTTCTTGAGTTATGGCCCTTTGAAACTTTGGGCACTTTAAGCTTGTAAACAAGATATCTCAAAAAATGATTTCAGCTATTGCCCTGAAATTTTACAGACGAGTAGCTCAACTGATTTATTTTGTTGAAAAAAAAAAATCCGAAATTGTTTCCTTGAGTTATGGTCCTTTGAAACTTTGGGCGTTTTAAGTTTGTAAGCGAGATATCTCAAAAACCATTAGAGCTATTACCCTGAACCTTTACAGACTGATTGGAAATGATGCAAAGATGAACTGATTAACTTTTGAAAAAAAAATCTGATTTTTTTACATGAGTTATGGCCCTTTGAAACTTTGGGAGTTTTAAGCTTGTAAGAATGATATCTAATTTGTAAGCAAGATATCCCAAAAGTCATTACAAATATTGCACTGAAACTTTAAATACTGGTTGGGGATGATGAGAAAATGGACTAATCAACTTTTGAAATAAATCCGAATTTATTTTCTTGAGTTATGGCCCTTTGAAACTTTTTGCACTTTAAGCTTGTAAGCAAGATATCTCAAAAACGATTTGAGCTATTGGCCTGAACGTTTACAGACTGAATTGGCATAATGAGTAGATGAAATGATTTTCTTTTGGAAAACATCCGAAATTTTATTTCTTGAGTTATGGTCCTTTGGAATTTTGGGCATTTTAAGCTTGTAAGCAAGATACCTAAAAAACGATTCGAGCTATTGCCCTGAAACTTTACAGACTGATGCGGCATGATGAGTAGATGAAATGATTTACTTTTGGAAAAAATCCGAAATTGTTTTCTTGAGTTATGGCCCTTTGAAACTTTGGGCACTTTAAGCTTGTAAACGAGATATCTCAAAAACGATTTGAGCTATTGCCCTGAAATTTTACAGACGAGTAGCTCAACTGATTTACTTTGTTGAAAAAAAATCCGATATTGTTTTCTTGAGTTATGGTCCTTTGAAACTTTGGGCGTTTTAAGCTTGTAAGCAAGATATCTCAAAAACCATTAGAGCTATTACCCTGAACCTTTACAGATTGATTCGGGTTGATGAGAAGATGAACTGATTACCTTTTGAAAAAAAAATCTGATTTTTTACATGAGTTATGGCCCTTTAAAACTTTTGGAGTTTTAAGCTTGTAAGCAAGATATCTAATCTTGTAAGCAAGATATCTCAAAAGTCATTACAACTATTGCACTGAAACTTTAAATACTGATTGGGGTTGATGAGAAAATGGACTAATAATTTTTTAAATAAATCCGAATTTATTTTCTTGCGTTATGGCCCTTTGAAACTTTTTGCACTTTAAGCTTGTAAGCAAGATATCTCAAAAACGATTTGAGCTATTGCCCTGAAAGTTTACAGACTGAATTGGCATTATGGGTAGATGAAATGATTTACTTTTGGAAAGAATCCGAAATTTTATTTCTTGAGTTACGGTCCTTTGCTAATTTTGGGCATTTTAAGCTTGTAAGCAAGATACCTCAAAAACGATTCGAGCTATTGCCCTGAAACTTTACAGACTGATTTGGTATGATGAGTAGATGAAAAGATTTACTTTTGGAAAAAATCCGAAATTGTTTTCTTGAGTTATGGCCCTTTGAAACTTTGGGCACTTTAAGCTTGTAAACAAGATATCTCAAAAACGATTTGAGCTATTGCCCTGAAATTTTACAGACGAGTAGCTCAACTGATTTACTTTGTTGAAAAAAAATCCGATATTGTTTTCTTGAGTTATGGCCCTTTGAAACTTTGGGCGTTTTAAGCTTGTAAACAAGATATCTCAAAAACGATTTGAGCTATTGCCCCGAAATTTTACAGACGAGTAGCTCAACTGATTTACTTTGTTGAAAAAAAATCCGATATTGTTTTCTTGAGTTATGGCCCTTTGAAACTTTGGGCGTTTTAAGCTTGTAAGCAAGATATCTCAAAAACCATTAGAGCTATTACCATGAACCTTTACAGACTGATTGGGGATTATGAGAAGATGAAGTGATTAACTTTTGAAAAAAAAATCTGATTTTTTTACGTGAGTTATGGCCCTTTGAAACTTTGGGCGATTTAAGCTTGTAAGCAAGATATTTCAAAAACGATCTGAGCTATTTGACTGATTCGGGATGATGAATAGATGACCTGTTTTTCTTGTGTCATGGTACTTTGAAAATTTCAGCATTGCAACCAAGTTGAAACAAGATATCTCAATTACTGTTTGGGGCAAGCAGTGTTAATGTCAAGAATTTGGGGGCATAGTGTTTCATAAACACTGGCTCTAGTTCTAATTTATTACGGTAACACATCCGTGCTACATTCTTCAATATCTCAAATACATTTATTTTATTTGTGATGAAAATTTATTTTATTTATTTTTTTTAATTAATGAGGCGGTTCAAACGAGTTCGCACAAGCTATGTCTTGGAGCAGAAATAAGAAACATAATGTATACTTCTATGAACTCCATTTTCTCAATATATAGTAGGGTTTCATCATATTAACAAGTAAGTGAAATAAATACCCCTCTAAACCCCACTTTAAATAGAGAAAACTGGGGTTTACAGGTGCATACATCATTTTGCTTATTTCTGCTCCACTGCGGTTCTAACGAGCACACACAACGTATGTTTGGAGTACATGTATAATCATAAGAAAGACATCTTCACTTTTCATCGGAAAAGAAGAGATTTTAGTTTTTGGTTTTACAGCCCTTTCAAGATTATTTCATTTATATCGAGCCGATCGTTTATCAGAGTTGGGCGAAAACCGGAGTAGCTGGAGAAAAACGACCCGACCTTCCGTTGCAGAACTTGTCTTCTTGCACATCAGACAAGGAAATCCGTGATTTTACCTTGGGATAGAAATTTATGTTCTGACCCTGGTGTTCTGACCCAGGCAACTAACATAAATGCGCTTCAATTCTATTCAACTGCCGGAACTACTTCCGCACTACTTTTATTTTGTAAACAATATACATGTGCGAGCTGTCAAAACTAACCGGATGTGTTGTGCAAGAAAAAGAATCCAATATGGGGTTCTGTTGTAGATGGGCGTTTCCAACCCTCGGGATGACCGTGCTGAGCGGAACCTCGGCGTAGCCTCGGTTCCGCTCAGCACGGTCATCCCTCGGGTTGGAAACGCTCATCTACAACAGAACCCCATATCAGATTCTTATAGTCTCGTATGTGACTCGAGCGCGGCTCGAACCACAGCGGTGAAAAAACTGCACTATGTCACAGGGGTGTGTTATCGTAATGTACAAAGTGTTCTTTACGCGGACCTGAGAAATACAACTTTACATAATATACAACTATAACATGAATTACCATTCACATTAACCCATATATGACAATGGAATCTTCCACCTATTAAGTTTGGAGTGGTCCATTTCCAATTATAGGGGAGTCAGGTTTGTTTTTCTTTATGGCAAATCTTACAAAAAAGAATGTTCTTTAAGCAAAGAGAGTAGACCCAGATCAGACACCGCATTCTGCGGTGTCTGATCTGGGTCTGCATTGTTTACCAATGTCCCAGAAAAGGACCGCTAGGCGTATATGGGTTAAATTAGCCGCATACATATATAGAGGATCTTACATGAGTGCTCATGTATTACTGAATTTATTAAACGAGTTGAGGAAAACGGATAAAATGCGAGGCTTTGCAGAGCATTTTATCCCTTTTCCTCAACGAGTTTAATAAATTCAATAATACATGAGCACGAATGCAAGATTCTTTTTATCATATGACATTTAAAACGTATTTTATTCACGATTGTTTACAAAAATGTCAATTTTCCGCCGTTAGTAAACGCAACGTCGTTTAGGGCGTCGTACATGTAACGTTACGGGCCGTATCTAGCTAATTTGCATATTTAATCCACTAGTGGATTATCGAAAATAATACATGGCGTTATTACACTCTCAGACGCGACGTCATATGATAAACTTGTATTCTCCACATCCAAGTAGCTCATCATATGTCTAATTTGCTCTTGCCACATCCTAAATATAACACGGTTCATAGCAACGCGGTTTGGATAAAACACGGCTTAAGGGCATATGCTACGAAATAATTCCTACATTGAAATCTGTTTAAGAGTCTGTATATGTTGAGTATTATATACTGGCTCACCTCATTTGAAATAAAAAAAAACATATGTCACCGTGCTGAATCTTAAGTAATCTGAACAAGAAGGAGATCACCCCAAACTGTTTTCCCAGAAATGTTAGAAAACAACCATGTTAGTAAATAGCATGTCAAAAATGACTGTTGCCTGGCTTTTAAACATTTATTTCAGTCAGAATGATATAGTAAAAGATACTGCTGCCTATCTTTAGACTATTTTCCAAGCTCAGAACTTTTTTTTTTGTAAGACCAATTTTGTCATCAACCAAAATATGTTTAGAAATAAGTCATTGTTTGCAATATTTTTGACCATACAGAAAAATGCTACATTGAAATTTTCATAAATCAAGGTTTTTTCTCTAGGGGATGACTTCAGAGAATAGAAAATCAAAAGAAAAATAGGGGTCACCGTGCTAATTTCCGTTTTATTAAACAAACCGTTCCCCTACCCCCAGATGAAATACATGATAAATATATATATAAATTCTATGAAAGGATGGCGAATCATTGACAGATGACTTCGATTTTACTTGTAAATAGTAGCTGGCCATACATGTAATATGCATTGCATCATATCGTTTAAGTAAGTCTGTAACCATTTAGGTTGATCTGATCTTGAGTAAATGCGGAAATATTAAAATTTGCAAAAATCGCAATGTTACTGTTTTCGTGAAGTTTATAGCGAAGCTGAACATGTTTAATAATGAAATGAATCCAAAACAATAACTGTTCCACAAATTTCAACCATTTCCTTACCCAAGAACGGTAAAATGTTGGCTCTAGCATAACTTTCATTTTTGATGAACATACAAAAATGGAGAATTCGTAGCATTTGTTTTTAAAGACGAGTTCCAAAAGTGTATAGATCATACTGGAAAATGACCACAATTTGGTTTTCTATATGCAGTCGAACCTGGCCAAGCGACCATCTGTGAATAGCGACCACCTGTCCATATTGGCCAGTTTCATACCCTACCCCAACCCCACAATATAATGGCCATTTGTTCAGTCTAAACTATACATTTTTTCTTTAAGAAATAGATCAGCTCTAGCTTTAATTTGTTGAGTAATAAATCAAAGTTTGGCGGTCAGTTGTAAAGTGGATCAAATCACGAGCGCGAAGCGCGCGTGATTTCTCTACTTACAACTGACCGACAAATCACAGACTAGAGCTGATCTTTTTCGATTTCAACACGCTGAAAATCGGCAATAATGTTGTTGTTTCCTTCAAACTATCACAAAGTTTTTCGCCATTGTTAAAACCCGTAAAACGTATTGACTGTAACACATGCGTTCAGGTCCTTTTGCAACGTTTTCGGTGCTAGAAAGTAACGTTACACCGTCTAACGTCAAAGAATCTACGTCTGACGACATAAATTGGCAGTCTTTAATGACGTCACTCAGCACGCTCTTCCGCACTAATAAAACAGTTCTTTCCCATATTTAAAAGTTTCACGTTTTCTTTCTTCGTGTTTTATACCACGTGTTCTTTAGTAAGAGAAAACATTTGGGACTGTTCAAAAGTGGTCTTTTAAGACCACTTTTGAACAGTCCAAAGGTTGGTCTGAACATATGAATTTTACTATTTATGTAGTTCTACTTACAACACAAAGGGTATAGGTAATATAAGAAATGTAAGAAAATATTCAGGAAAAGCCACTGCCAAAGAATATAATATGGTACAGTCATCATAAGGACAGAAGGCGAACGCAGACAATCAAAGTACTGGAAACACTGGTTGTTCAATTGTCTTTTTGTGTAGGCGGGGAAAAATGTTCCTGTAGGGGTGGGGTGGGGTGTTTAGGCTGTTTCGTTTAAGGGAAATGGGTACAACTCCAGGGGAGGCAACTGCTTCAAAACCATTTTTTCTCCCATGTCAATAGGGTTCAACTCTTAAAGGAAAGGATTTGCTTCTGAGGAGCAAATTCTTTCCGTTAAGAGTAGATCCCTTTTTCTGTCGGACACGGCATATAGAAAAGCAAACAGGAAATCCCGAAAGTTATCTCCATTTGAAAAAATGGCGGAAAAAGCTGCCAATTGTTCCCATTCCCAATAACTCATCGCGAAATCAACATACATTTAAAGAATAGGAACCAATCAATGAGTCAATGTTGAGGAGTCAACAAAAACAGTTTTTGAACAGAACAGAAGAACGGAAGAAAATAATCAGTGACAAGTAAAATTCCGCTATTAAGACCACCAAAAATTGAGACTAATTCTGCTTAAAAAAAACTTATTCAGAAAGTTTCAGTTATTCTCTGTATTTTCTGCATACAGTGTCCTCTGGTCAGAAACCACTTTTGGGACTGTTCTGTCTTTATATAGGAATTTTACTGTATATTTCAAATAGGAGCAAATTCTTTCTTTTAAGGGGAATGGGAACACCTGGCAGATTTTTCCGCCATTTTTCAAAGGGAAACAACTTTCGGGACTTCCTGTTCGCTTTTCTAGAAATCCTATCCTGCTGAAAAAGGGGTCTACTCTTAAAGGAAAGAATTTGCTCCTTAGGAGCAAATTCTTTCCTTTAAGAGTTGATCCCTATTGACATGGGAGACAAAAATACTTTTGCAGGAGTTACCTCCCCTGAAGGTATTCCCATTCCCCTAAAGAGTAGACCCCGTTTACCGTGGAACAGAAAGGGAACAGGAAGCCCTGAAAGTCTCCCTTTGAAAAAATGGCGTAAAAATCTGCCAGGTGTTCTCATCAGAATCTATTTGCCATTCTGTTATTTATTTTAACTAAACTCCACGTGTTTCCAGATATGGGAGAATCCACAGCAGAAGCCGGCATCGGTAGCTCAGTCGGATGCGCGTCTGACTGGTGATCAGGAGGACCCGGGCTCGATGCCTGCCGGGGTCGGCAACATTCTTTCGTGGAGATTGATCATGAAATATTTTCTACGGTCATTCTCTCCCTTCCGCTGATTCAAGAAGGGCAGTTGTCAGTTTCTGGCGAAAGAATGCGCACTGTACTGGTTAACCGCTTACGTACAAATGTACATTGTATAAGCCTACCCTGGAAAAGTATGGATAGGTAAACTGATCGGCTCAAAAAATACCTATATAGTGTTGACTGGGCTGTTAAACTCCAATACAAACAAAACAAGAATCCATAGCAGAAACCTGGGGATGAAAGTGTTGAACGAATAATCCATGATTTTGACCTCCAGGAAAAATCATAATGCAAATTAATATCACTCAAACAGCTCCATATTCAACAGCATGCGGCAATAAATGTCCTCTTACCCAACAAACTGATACATTAACTTACAAAACAATGAAATTTATTACAAACCTAGTAAATTTTTCAATATTAATCATTTTATCATACAGACGTATTTGTTTCAATGATATTAATGGCTTGTTTACAAAAAAAAAAAAAAAAAAAGGAATTCGTGATTGGTCGTTTCTTTTCCGATAAATTACATTGTTTTGAGTTCAGGTCACTTACATTTTGCATGGTATGTTTGTTGTTTCTTTTCGAGTGTAACGGGCCTGTCAACACGACTTAGGTAATATCAAGCTGGTCAACTGACATAACCACACGTTTTTTCCTGGGTGGGCTTGCAAATTGAGATTTGCTTATGCCGGCGCTAGAGGGCGTGGCCGGTGTTGCACTTTACAGTACTGGTCATAAACAGACTCAATAAAACCGAGTCTGCTATTTTCGTTTATTTCATTACGATAGCACACCCGTAAGACATAGTGCGTTTTTCACATCTCCAAAATGGCTACTTTTCTGATGAAAATCCTTGATATTTTTCTTATAAATGCTCAAAACATAGGTTGTGTGTGCTCGTTAGAACCGCCTCAGTGAGGCGGTTCTAACGAGTACCCACAACCTATGTCTTGGAGCAGAAATAAGAAAAATAATGAATACCCCATACACCCCAGTTTTCTCTATATAAAGTGGGGTTTAGGGGGGGGGGTCTTCATTTCACGGACCTGTTCACGTGATGGGTGTATTAGGACCTAACTATTCAGAACTTATTTATCCACCAGCGATTAACTTCATTGGGTGGCAGGGCTTGAGATGTCATTTCATCTCAATGTCGGGTAAAAGTCCCACAAAATTTGAAGCAGTGTCTCCAAAATGACCTAAATAGTGCTGACGGGGACATTAAACCTCAAATCAAACAAACAAAACCAGCGGTTAACCAAATATAGAACCAAAAACAAACGTTCGTCAGAAACTGATCATGCCCTTCTTGAATCAGAGATAATGTTCATATTATACACAACAGTTTTTATCTTTTTTATTTGCATCTGTCTGATCCCAAACTTCATGAATACGTATTCCAATTAAGGTCTTATATACATGTACAGTCGAACTTCAATGGCTCGAACACCCTTGGGACCTCGAAAATCTGTTCGAGACAGGGGTAGTTCGAGCCACTGAGGTTACTGCCAGGAGGCATAACGAGATACTTTTAGACATGCTTTCGGTGTTCTATAATGAATATGTATGCTGTGTGAACTCATTAGAATCGCCTCATCGAGGCGATTCTAATGAGTACACACAGCATGCATTTGCAAAATAAAAAACTAAAATCTCCTTAATTATCCCCCACTATCTCTCATGTAGAGGATTTCGCTAGGGGCTCAAGAATGGGTTCGACTCATCTGTGGTAAACGAGCCATCGGTGTTCGAGCCATCGAAGTTCTACTGTATGTACAATATAGTTTATAGCCCCCTCCATCGTGGCTAAGAGAAATAGATTGCGCTGCATGATGCTTCCATGCAGAGCTGAAACCCAGAGCACACGAGTACTGGTAAACCGCTTAGAAGGTCTAAGCCTGCCCAGGCAAAGTAATGCGAGTCTCAATGTCGGGTAAAAGTCCCATAAAATTGGAAGCAACGTCTCCAAAATGACCTAAATAGTGTTGACGGGGACATTAAACCTCAAATCAATCAATCACGAAAACAAACAAACAATACTTTATTTAAAGCTTGTTTTTTTAATCTGTAGTTCAGTTTTCTAAAGAATGACACTTGCATTGCAGCAGACTGAATGAATGATAGCATTGATACATATTAGAAATAGCATCGGTCCAAGGACAGGGCCTTGGGGAGCACCGTCTGAAATATTATTGTATGAGGAATATGTATTGTTTACAGAGACCTTTTGATGCTTGATATAAAAATAATTTTCGAACCAAGCTAGGGGATTACTACTTATTCCATTTTTTTTTTCAAATTTGAGTATTAAACGGCGATGCAAAACCCTATCAAAAGCTTTGGATGTATAAAAATACAGGGAAATTCCGCATTACGATAACACAGCCGTACAAATTGGTGCATGTTTACTCATCTCCAAAATGACCATTTTACTGATGAAAATCCGTGATTTTTTTCTTATTTATACTGTAAACATAGGTTGTGTGTGCTCGTTAGAACCGCCTCATTGAGGCGATTCTAACGAGTACCCACAACCTATGAATTGGAGCAAGAATAAGAAAACTAATGTATACCCCCGTAAACCCCAGTTTTCTCTGTATAAAGTGGGGTATAAGGGGGTCTTTATTTCAAGGACATGTTCACGTGAACCGCTATTAAGACCACCTAAATTTAAGACTAATTCTTCGTTAGAAAGCATAGTCGTTGTTCATGTGTGTTTTCTGCAGTCAGTGTTTTCTAGAAAGAGACCACCTTTGGAAATGTTCAAAAGTGGTCTTAAAGACCACTTTTGAACAGTTCCAGAGATGCTCTTATTATACTTGGCGATTAATTTTACGATTGTAAGATGGATTGCTTCTGTTTAGTAGTGAACTGTCGATTGTCCTGGTAAAATTCGGACTGGTATTTATATGTCAGGGTATTTGATATTAAATGGCTAACAACACTAACTAGTGAGTCGACTGTCTTTTAGTGTAGACCCTTTAATTCTAATGCTGAAAGCAAACAATGACGACCCCGCTCAGACGGCAGACGCGGCGTCGGATCAGGGTCTACACACTTTGCCATTATCCCAGAACATGAGCTAGTCAATGCTTTACAGATAACCTTCTTTACACAGCACTCTCATTGCAAAAAAGACGCCTTTACAAATAAATTGTATTTTTTGTTTCACGCCGAAAATCGAAAACTTTAAGATCTTATTTCTGCTAAAAATATAGATTGTGGGTACACGTTAGGACCGCCTTATGGAGGCGGTTCTAACGAATACCTACAATCTATATTTTTGAACAAAGCCAAGAAAAATAAGATTTATCCCTGTAAACCCCAGTTTGACTATATAAAATGGGGTTCAAGGCGGTCCTAATTTTCGTGATGTGACGGCAAGATGACAAGAAAACGACATCTATAAATAACCATCACCGTGATTTCGTTCAAATCAGCGATAGTCACGTGGACATCAGCGACGTAAAGCTACTGCGCTTAGCCCATTTGGATCGATTCACAAAAAAAACGTTTTGTATTCAGTCACAATTTGTGTATACCTGTTGGTAATGGGGCTGGCCGACTTCGTCTTGAAAGAGGAAGGTAGTGTAAAATGCCGCTATTTAGACCACATAACATTAAGACCCAATCTGCTTTTAAAAGCTTATTGAGAAGGTTTCAGTTATTCTTTCTTTGTGTTTTGTACACTTAGTGTCTTCTAATGACAGACCACCTTTGGGACCTTTCAGACCACTTTTGATCAGTCCCAAAGATGGTCTTAATACTTTTGAACAGTCCCAAAGACGGTCTTAATATAGGAATTTTACTGTAGATAGAAAATGTGTTTTGTATGGTTAAAAAGAAAGGCGGAGAACAGTCAAAATTCAAAAGATAAAAAACAAAAAAAAAAAAAAAAAAAAAAATGTTTTCACTTGAAATGTTATGAAAAATTAATTTAATGTCAGAGCAAACGGACATGAACATCATTAAGATACAATATGCTTAAAAATAAATGTGTGGCATGGCATGTTTCTAACAGAAAAAATAATTAAATATCAAAGAAATATGTCAAATTCCTTCCACCTGTCTAGGACCCTTCAGACCTTGCGCAAGGATTTTAGTAACTTAACAGAAATTGTGGCAAAGATTAATGGCAGTATTTGTCCCTGACTTAAGGGATACCGATACACCATTAAGAAAACCAACTCTTTCAAATATTTGTCTTCTTTGCCGTAGGGGTCTGCTCTTCATTGCGATAACACAGCCGTGGGACAAAGAACATTCTTTCTTGCACACCAGACAAGGAAATCCGTGATTTTACCCTTGGATAGAAATTTATGTTCTGACCCTGGTGTTCCGACCCAAAATCGAATATAATCGCGTGTTTGATAAATGCACTGGTTGATTACGACCTCGTATGCGCCGTCGTTAAGGTTGACGTCACAGCACGTTACGTGACGTCACTAAGCATTCCTGCATTGTCAACACAATATGGCGGACGTTGGTAACCGAAGTCACTGCATCATTAAAAATCCGCGCTAACAAATGGAATGTATGCAAGAAAAAGAATCCAATATGGGTGTTAGGGGTGGATAGAAAAATCCGTCACTCGGGATCACTGAGAAAAATTGGCGTCTTCGCCATCCGTCGGTACGTCCGTCCGTCTGTACGTATGTCCGTCCGTCCGTTCGTTTTATCGTGTAACTCCCAATAGACCGTTAGAGATAGAAACTTGAAACCCTGTAAACTGATAGATCTTTGGTCTGGGGTGAGCATGACACTTTCAGAATTTTGATTCCACCCCTGGGGAATGGGCGAGGGGAGGGACCCCGGAGTGGGGGTCAAAAATCAGTGTTTTAGAACATGGTAGTGTAACATATCAAATCGAATAGCATGATGAGTAGAATATATTGCAATCAAAATTTGACCCATCGGGTCAATATGGAGGTCACCAGAGGTAAAAAATTAACAACACCATACCTCATCCATAACGATTATCGGATAACTCCTCCTAGACCGTGAGAGATAGAAACTTGAATCTTTGGGAACTGATAGTTGTTTGGTCTGGGGTGAGCATGACACTTTTGGAATTTTGATCTCACTCCTTGCGGCAGAGCCAGGGGGAGGGATCCACGTGGGGGGGGGGTGCAAATCAAAGTTTTCAGAACATGGTCGAAGAACATATTGAATCGAACGACAGAGTGAGTAAGTATTTGAGATTTACGTCCCATCAACAGCTAAGGTCATACGGAGACGGGACCTCGGTTTAAAGACCTATCCGAAAGTCTGCCGAATCGAACGACATTATGAGTAGAATATATAGGAGTCACAATTTGACCCCTCGGGTCAATGTGGAGGTCACCTGCGGTAAAACAAACCAACAACAACAACAAAAAAATACCCCCTCCATAACTCCTCCTAGACCGTTAGAGATTGAAACTTGAATCCTTGGGAACTGATACATGTAGATCTTTGGCATCGGGAGGCAATGACACTTTCGGAATTTTTCACATCCCATGGGGGCGGGGCCTGGGGGAGGGGCCCCGTGGGGCAAAATCAAAATTTTCAGAACATGGTCATGTACGAGCGCTGATTGATATGTGAGCCTCATATTGAAGGATTTTAATTTGGTCGGACATATTGTATTATTTATAACATAATCCTCTGCAGTATTCTGTACATTTTTGCCAGCGGTGTTTAAGGGACTCAATGCCACTTTTAGAGAACTCCTTTTCTTGGCTGTTCAGAAAGTCATCCACTGCATATATGCGTCATCATCCAACTGACAGTGGGTGCCTGAAATAGCCGTTTTCAGTTTTTGAAATAGATGAAAGTCTGCTGGGGCGAGATCTGGGGCCAGTTGTTCAAAACTAACGACATCGTTAGTTAACGTATCGTTAAAACTTTTATCATTTATTATGGCAAATGTGCTACTATTTTTGCAGAAAAAAATGTGAGCAGCTTTTGCATTCGCAAAAGCTGCTCACATTTTTTCAGCAAAAATACCAAAAATTTAAATATTAAACTTGCTAGAACAGTTAACAATATGACCACTAACGAGCTCGTTAAGCTAACGATGCTTTGAACAACTTGCCCAAGGTGAATAAGGTAACTGCTCAATCAATTTAAAGCCACAATCGTGAATGGCAGCCATAGCAATGACAGACTTGTGAGCAGGAGCATTGTCCTAGATTCCTAATATTTTCCTGTAACTGCGTCAGAAGTAAAGCATAGTATGCGCCATTGATTGTTTGTCCTTTTTGGGAGATAATCTATCAGCAGAATACCATCTGCATCCCAAACAACCGAGGCCATAACCTTCCCAGCTGATGGAACAGTCTTTGCCTTCTTTGGCGTGGGTGAGCCAGGGTGTTTCCAATTGTTTTGATTGTTGTTTGGCCTCTGACTGACCCATGTTTCATCGATAGTGACAAATCTCTGAAGAAAGTTGGCAGGATCTTCCTCAAAAAGGTTAAGATTAGCACGCGATAATGTGCGCCTGGTGTGCTTCTGAACAACTCTGAGAAGTCTTGGTACCCATCGGGCCGAAAGCTTTCTCATTGCAAGATCCTGTGTCAGAATGGAATGTTCTCTTTCCTGTGAAATGTCATATCTACTGGCTTTTTATATCTTTCTGTGACTCGTCTGTCAGTCATAACAATATCATGGACTTTATTGATTTTTTCTGGGGTTGCAGCATTGACAGGCCTTCCGTGACGTGGGTAATCCTCAAGGCTCTGTCTGCTGCGCTTAAATTCCGTCACCCACCTTTTCTCTGTAGCAAATGAATGGGCATCTTTCCCAGTATTGCTACCTATCATTATGAATACCCAATGGTGTTAAACATTTGATCTTTATGAATACCCAATGGTGTTAAACATTTGATCTTGCCGCCCCCGCCCATAGGGGCTTGAAGAAATATATGGGCTGCACGATGCTTCCACGCAGAGCTGAATCCGGCCCGCACACTAGTACTGGTAAACCGCTTAGAGGATCTAAGCCTGTCCAGGAACCGCGGTGCGAGGCAGACCGTCCATGCTAATAAACCCTATTGGTTTCATTGGGCGACAGGGCTTGAGATGTCATTTCATCTCAATGTCGGGTAAAAGTCCCACAAAATTGGAAGCAACGTCTCCAAAATGACCTTTACAGTGTTGACGGGGACGTTAAACCTCAAATCAAACAAAACATTTGATCACTGCTCTTTCACCGATGTTGTCCATTTTGCAAAAGCTCTTGTTTACTTCCATCAATACAAGACTCACTACATATCAATCAGCCCTCGCACCTACGAAATCGAACGGAATCTAATTTTTCTGATGAAATGTGTTAGATTTTCCTTATTTACACACCAGATATCATTTGTAGGCGCGCATTAGAACCGACTCATTGAGGCGGTTCTAACGAGTACCCACAACATATGTCTTGGAACAGAAATAAGGCAAGAAAAGATAAGACACAAAGTGCCATAGCAAGTGACTCGATTGTGATTGCATTGCACTATTCTGGAATGGAGCAGGCAATGAAATCTTATTATTCAATCGTTCAGTTATAAACTTATAAACTAGTATTATTTTACCTTGTCGACATGCAAACTGAATTTGCAGTATCATACTCGTATTCAACAAGACCGGATGTCTTGTCAGTTTGATCATGTTTGTGGAACTTGAAACTGTGTTGAATTTAACAGTGTAACAGAGTTGAATTCGACAATGACTGATCAAAGGGCCCAGCCTTAGGGATTTAACAAACCGACAAGTGCAATCAACAACGAGACTGGTCTTCTTTATACATGTACTTAGCACCCTCCTTTTCAACACCAAGAACAACAGCAGTCCATTAATTCCGTGCGTGTTTATATATTATTATTATTATTATTGTTGTTGTTGTTGTTAGCAACTCAATCATCGTTTTCTATATTTATTATTATTACTGATGAATTTTCATCAAGTGTTTATTCATTACGCATGCGCAGTCTGATCAGACCCTTTGTTGTTCGCAAATTGGCTAACCAGGTTTTGTCATGACGTGGTACATATGAGCCCCGCCAAGCGAAATTGTGTCTTCGAGCATTCCGTCATGACAAATTTTAACTTCGCATGCCCAGCCATTCAGAGGGACCAGGGATATGGCTTTCTGTCTGAAGGTTCGTCTTGATTCACTTCTTGTATGAGCGAGCAACGAAGGTTCTGGCGAGACTGCGCGGATGCGCAGGCTCGCCAGAACCTTCGCTGCTCGCATCGGCGATAAGTACCAAAAACCGCTTGACGGGGCCCATATATCAATCAAAATTACAAAAGCGTGCGTACTAGAAAATACTTGCCCAGGTTACTTTTTATGTTACATTTAAATGCAGATCGAGTACTCTTTGCATAAAGAAAGATTGATTACAATAATCTCTTTCAGATCTATTTTATAACAAACAAAAATGTGATGGACTAGCGCAGTCGACGCTGTATCCGAATTCGGAGATCAGACGAGGGAAGTTCCAAAAGTACCAAAATAAGTAGTCATGTATATATTGCAGCAGCTTATGGTACTATTTTCGGGTCGATTGTAAAACTGGAGACGCTTCCTGCCTGGTATGGTCCACTGCCTATGAACAAAATCCAGATAAAGATTATACAACAAATCCGCTCTTGTCAATCTTCTTACAGCTTACATGTATATGTCGTAAGATATGAGCTTGTCCAGGATCGAGCTTTACTTCTTCACGTCATCACAAATGAGACCTTACTTGAAAAAAAAGGCGAGTGATTGGGGCGCAATTCCTCCCCTTCAGTTACATGTATCTACCTTGGTAGATAGGTTTGTATCGAATCTTTAACACTGCGTCATTTGTTATGAATTGGCTGGCAAACGACTATATGTAAAGCGGTGGTTTCTCTTGAAAACATGACTGGCAAAAAGTGTAGACCCAAATCAGACGCCACAGAATGCAGCGTTGAGCAGTGCCGGCTCTGTTTCTAAACGGTCAGGATTTTAAGGGTTAATTGGAGCGGTCTGAAAGTTCCCGTTAGTGATCATTTTCCACACTTGCACTCAGAGACATCCGATCATCCAGTGTTGTCAGTGCTTTGATTTTTCAATAAAATCCTCATTACGAAAACACGCCTATACAAATACATTGTAAATTTCATCGCCGTATAAAGAAAAAAATAAAGATGAAAACTGATATTTTTCTTATTTCTGCTCAAAATATAGATTTTGGGTACACGTTAGCAAAAATCAGAAAAATAAGGTTTACCCCTGCAAACCCCAGTTTAACTATATAAAAAAAGGGTGTCCAAGGGGGTCAAAATTTTATAGGCGAATTTTCGTGATGTAATTTTGTCTCAGTGTACCTAGCCAACTGATGGGGTGGTTTGGTGATACAAAGGTGTTCTGTATATCTTATGTCACCGGGGCGCACAACTGATAGGTAAGAATAGAACTACTTCCATATCTTTACTTTCTTCCACGTCACGAAAACATGCCTTTATACTTTTGACCCCCTTGAACCCCACTTTTATACAGTAAAACTGGGGTTTACAGGGGTAAACGAGCAGAAATAAGAAAAAATATCACAGTTTTTCATCTTGTTTTTTTTTTTTTTACTTTTTCTGGCGATAAAATTTACAATGTATTTGTATAGGCGTGTTTACGTAATGATTTTGATTTTTCTTCACTACCAGTCTCTTTCATCTCCTTTACTCACTCTTCTATTTCGTCTCTCTCTTTCTCTGGGAGACGACACAAAATGACCCACACAGGTTGACATGTCGTTAAACGAAAACACAATCAATCAAGTCCTTTAACCTTTAACCTGCTGAATATTCAATTAAGCCACACTCATTTCTGACTTTGAACCAATCAGATTACTTGATGCAGCTTATTTCTACATATTCATAAACTGAATGTCAAACTGTGTAGATCCTGATCAGATGGCTTCTTCAGAAGCCATCTGATCTGGATCTACACTGTTTGAAAAGATAGGGCTTGTCGCCTACAGCCGGGTAAAGGTTAAACTGTTTATATCTTTATCCCGTATTATGATGAACCGCGACGACCCCCGCTTTTGCAAACAGCGCAGATCCAGATCAATTGTAGAAGATCTGTAGGAGCCATCTGATCAGGATCTGCACTGTCATCCAGCTTGCGAATTCAATGAATACATTATTTCAATCAGTTTGATCGGTTGATAGTCAGAAATGGGTGTGGTAAATGAATATATTCAGCAGCATAAGGGTTAAGACAGATTTCTTCGGTTTGGCCTTCAAACCATGACAGGTTATAATAATTCGTGAGGAGTGCAGATCTGGATTTATATTTATATTGTCTTTAAATTGATTGACCGAAAAATCCCTGATTTGTTTTATTCATTTTATCATATGACGTCACGTCTGAGCATATAATAACGCCATGTAATACTTTCGATAATCCACTAGTGGATTAAATATGCAAATTAGCTAGATACGTCCCGTAACGTTACATGTACAACGTCTGTAACGACGTCGCGTTTACTAATGGTGGAAAATTGATATTTTTGTTAAAAAGTCGTGAATAAAATGCGTTTCAAATGGCATATGGTACAAAGAATCTTGCATTCGTGTCCATGCATTATAATAAATTCAATAATACATGAACACTCATGGAAGAACCTCTATGTACAGTCACTGTACTTTAAGCACATAATGAAGACACTCATTTTGGTTATTCGCTGTTCTCCGTTTTTGCGGACGCTACGGGATTGATTCAGTATGTTTCAAGATAATCAATCCTCCAAGGTGACGATATTAAAATTCTAAATCTGCGACAGCTCGATCAACTTGTTACTTATTACCCTTTATTTTAATAAGACCACCCTGCATTTTGCACCAAAGAAACCAGCATCATCTTGACATAATATTACAGATTACATTCAAATGATTAAAATAAAGCTAGCGGTACATTTTTCTTTCTTTCCTGTGGCCCGTAGTAGCATCTAATGTACTACATCGTCAAGCCAAGAGGGTAATCCATACTTGACGTTGTCATATAAACGAATCTCTAACATGAAGGACGCATCTCCAACATGAAGAACGCATACAGTCGTATGAAGGACGCATACATCCGTCGCGTATAACTTCAGAGAGATCTCCTTAAACGTGTATAGTTAAAAAATGAACACATATATTCCAATCCTAAAATGGAAACAGATAAAGAATTAACTTATTGCTTCTAAGAGCATTATGCGCATGGCCATACGTAACTTTTTTTCCGTAAGTGGGAGTGTGTGTTGTGTACTGTTTTATTGAAGTGACGTTGTAAAAAAATATTTGTGTAACTTGGACCTTGTTCTTTCTCGATTAGACGACCCCTCGTCTATCTTGACGCACCCTGCCTTTTGGGTGTGTGTGAGGCTGAACTGAGCCGCGGGCCAGCTTAACCTCCCACTCACCGGAAGTCACGTGACATTTCTTTCAAACTAACGAACTGAACATCAAGTGAACAAGTCCGTGAAATAAAGATCCACCAAAACCCGACTTTACGATATAGAGAAAACTGGGATGTATGGGGGGTTTAAACATCATTTGTCTTATTTCTGGTCCAAGACATAGGTTGTGAGTACACGTTACCGCCTCATTGAGACGGTTCTATTGAGCAAAACCTATATTTGGAGTACAAATAAGAAAAAATATCACAATTTTTTTTATCAAAAAATTCCCCTTTTTGAGGTATGAAAAAAATGTTCTATATCACACGGATGATAAGTATATTGCTAAGAAGATATTGAAACAAGCCATTACATCAGTACATCCCCGCTTTAGTACTGGATACGGTTTGCATAAGTTTTCCCTCATTCAGAAACAAATTTTAACACTAGTGAAAAATCAAAGTAACTTAAATTAAAACAATACATTCCAGTCATCAATAATTTGCACAATCGCGAGAACTTTATTTGAGCCGACACACGAGCGTCTATGATAGTATTCCGATTTGACCGGTTTCTGTTTTCTTTTAATTGCACATGCGCAGCCCCGTATTGTGGCTACAGACATACAGTTTTGCCTGAGGCTTCCTCATTATCCCTTCAACATGTCTGCGAACAGCAAATGCTTTGGCGACACTGGTCTCCGGACGTTAGCCCCCCCCCCCCCCAGGACGTTTCCCCCCAATGACTTAATCTAAAAATGGACATTTGCCCCCCAGTTGAAAATGCAACCCGGACATTTACCCCCCAGAGCTTATTTTTGGTATGGACATCTGCCCCCCCCCCCCAGTGCTTATTTTACAGGTGGACATTTGCCCCCCCCCCCACTGCTTATTTCAGAAAGGGACATTTGCCCCCCAACCCGCTGCTTGATACATCTACCATTCCATATTTTTGTATCATCTCTAAGTCTTGCATTACCATTAACTAGCAAGGATATTGCCCTGGAATCGGCGACACTACACTAATGCACAATTACGCCCCCCGCCCATCTAGGCTTGGAGTAATAGATTGAGCTGCATGGTGCTTCCGCACAGAGCTGAAACCGATCAAACCTGAGTTCTGGTAAACGGCTAAGAACTGCTAAGCTTGCCCGGGAAAATTTGTGCGAGTCGGACCTCCCCTTAAACTTCAGCGGTTTATTTAGAAGGAAGGGTTTGAGATAACATTTCATCTCAAAGTCCCACAAAATCGGAAGCAACGCCTCGGCCAAAATGGGAGAAAACCGGAGTACCATGAGAAAAACCACCTGACCATCTGTTGCAGAACTTGACGTCTCACATGTGACCTGAGCCAGGCTCGAACCACAGCGGAGAGAGACATAATGATTAAGAGTCGGCGCTTTTAGCCACTAGGCCACGGAGGCTCGTTATAAGCGAAAACATATGAATGGTTATAAGCAGCTCCCAGTCGGTTGCGGGTGTTTCAGCTAGGAAGAACACTCCGTATTATTCCATCCCCGGCACCCCCATTATGTATGTTACTCCTTTTGATTATCTAAGTCACCACCTCACCACCTGCTTGGGAAAGAGCTGCTGACTCGTTTTACCAGCTGTCTTATTGTTTACCCTACGGGCGTAGACTATTTAATGATGACTGTTGCTCCGAAAGCATTTAAGAAAATGTCAGGACTGGTTGAATGAATTCCTGTTGGCTGGTCGTCAAAGTTAATTGTCACAATTATTAAAACCCGGTAATTACCGAACGCTGTCTTAAGTTTATCACATGTGCATACATGGGTGCTCTCACGCTTGCAAAATGAACACATATTCGTGGTTAACCCTTGTTCTGCTGAGCACGGATATGCCTTTTCTTTGAAACAATGTAGATCCAGATCAGATGGCTTCTGAAGAAGCCATCTGATCAGGATCTACATTGTTTGTCATTCATATTGTGAATTTGTTTTAATAATTTGCTACAGGTAATCTGATTGGTTCATAATCGGTTGTGGGTGTGGCAAATATGAATATTCAGCAGGACAAGGGTTAACATGCTGTTGACTTTTCCCTCATAATACACATCTAGTTTTGTTTCATGCTATAGTTAGACGACAAGCTGAGGGGATTTTTATCTTAAGGTTAACCTAGAATGGGAACTGAAAGGTTAACCTAGAATGCGAACTGAAAGGTTAACCTAGAATGCGAAATGGAAGGTTAACCTAGAATGCGAAATGAAGGGTTAACCTAGAATGCGAAATGAAAAGGATAACCTAGAATTCGAAAGAAATAAACCGTAAACGCATGCATGTAGTACAAGTAGTTGTTTGTTTGTTTATTTTGGAGTTTAACGGCCCTATCAACACTATTTAGGTCATTTTTGAGCCGATCAGTTTACCTATCCACGCTTTTCCTGGACAGACTTATACGTATGCGGTTAACCAGTACAGTGCACATTCTTTCGCCAGAAACTGACAACTGCCCCGCCAGGTATCGAACCCGCGTCTTCCTGATCACCAGTCAGACGCGCATCCTACTGAGCTACTGAGGTCGGCCACAAGTTGTTGTAATAGATAGTAGTTACGCCTTAATAGTGGAACATCGGTTATTTTGTTTTGGAGAGAACATTTGGAAGTCCTTATTTGTAATTTATGACTGTTATACACTTACATATTAATTGACACATTATTACAGCATACACGTGATAAGTTTTGGTCTGTTTTAATAATATTGACCAGGCGGGGCTATCCATCACGTGAACAAGTCCGTGAAATGAACACCCCACTAACCCCCACTTTATATAGAGAAAACTGGGGTTTACGGGGGTATTCATTATTTTTCTTATTTTTGCCCCAAAACATAGGTTGTGGGTACTCGTTAGAACCGCCTCAATGAGGCGGTTCTAACGAGCACCCACATCCTATGTTTGCAGTATTTGTAAGAAAAATATAACGGATTTTCATCCGAAAAGTAGCCATTTTGGAGATGTGAAAAAATGCACTATGTCGCACGAGCGTGTTATCGTAATGGTTTGCACCTGCCTTTGTACTCGTGATAAGTTTTGGTCTTTTTTACTTTCCAGTTCAGGTATAGAACACAGATAAGATTGACTAGGTGGAGCTTTCGTTTGCACCTGCCTTTGGAATGTTCTATTATTAAAAAAGGTAAACCACCTCACCTGATTGTGTGAATTCAACTGTAACACAAACAAAGCTATGGCGTATTTGGTCCTCTTGAAGGACCAAAACATACGGAGCGTGATAGCTTTACGGGGCGTGATAGCTCAGTGGTTAGTGCACTTGCCTCTGATGCTAGAGGTCCCGGGTTCGATCCCCGGAAGCGGCGATAAAATTTCGGTGTCCGAACACGCTCCATTGGCATCATTTGCAGGGATGAATGTCATAAAGTGCACCGTCCTTCGGATCGGGACGTTAACTGGAGGCCCACTGTGCAGGGACAACCATCCCCTGTGCAGGTTAAAGATCCCTACCGTAATTACATGATTACTGTGTAGGCTATCATCCTGCAAACCTGGAGTGTATGTATTGTACACCTGCGGTAATGGTCAAATGTGACCGACGCAGTATTAGTAGATAGATAGATAGAATAAAGCATGCGAAACGCAATCTACCGAATCTTCTGGTGGACTCAGCGAATTTGACATATATATTGATAACACCTGAATAGCTCCGCCTTGTCAATCTAAACTGCGACTACTATACTACACAAATTAGTGTGTGTTGAGCGTAGACTCAAGGTTTTGTAAAAGCTAATTCTTGTTAGTTGTCTATCATAACTCCATGTAATCACGTGAACAAGTCCTTGAGCTAACCCGACTTTGTATAGAGAAAACTGGGGTTTACGGGGGTATACAGGCGGTTCTATCGAGCACCCTCGACATATGTTTTGAGCAGAAATAAGAAAATTATCAAGGATTTCGAAAAGTAGCTATTTTGGAGATTGGAAAATGCACTATGTCACACGGATGTGTTATGGTAACGTTTCGACTCCTTTCCAGGAAGTGTTTGTGTGGTGGTAGGGGTGGGGTTGGGGGTGCGGTTAGGGATCTGATTGCATCAGTTTCAGGTCTTTTTTTTCAATTATGAAGATCTAGTCAGATGTGAATAGTCAGATGTGACTGTCTAGGCGCATCTGTATATCGATATGCCAGTGTTAGCATAAAACTGCTTAAACATTTTCCGGGACATTGTCAATATCAAAAAATTTAGTCGCTATGTCATTTTGATTACATATACCAAGGCTTTTGAAACAAAAATGTTACCTGTGGACTACGGAACCCGCGAAGGGACATGAATTTTTTTTATTTTATAAGTTGTGCGCACAAGATAATATCTTGTGCCGACAACATATTATCTTGTGCGGACAAGATAATATCTTTTCCGCACAACATAATATCTTGTCCGCACAAGATATTATCTTGTGCGGACAAGATATTATCTTGTGCAGACAAGATATTATCTTGTCCGCACAAGATATTAAGTTGTGCGAACAAGATATTATCTTGTCCGCACAAGATAATATCTTGTCTGCACAACATAGATCTTGTGCGCACAAGATATTATCTTGTCCGCACAAGATATTATCTTGTCCGCACAAGATAATATCTTGTCTGCACAAGATAATATCTTGTCCGCACAACTTCCTAAGATCTATGTTGTGCAAACAAGATAATATGTTGTGCGAACAAGATAATATCTTGTCCGCACAAGATAATATGTTGTCTGAACAAGATAATATCTTGTCCGCTCAAGATATTATCTTGTTCGCACAACATAATAAAAATAAAAAATCATGTCCCTTCGCGGGTTCCGTAGTCCACAGATGAGGATGACAATCACACATCAGTTGGTATCTGAGGAGTCTACAAAACAGATATGGTTCAAAATCATATAGCCGGCCTCGGTCGCTGTATGACTTCAGTGGTGTTGACTGGGCCGTAAAACGTCATTACAAACAAACAAAACAAAATCATATCAAAGTACCACTACTAAGCTGCACTTGGACACTGGTTCCGTCGTTGATTCCGGCGAAATGTGCTACATGTAATCGAACACTCGAAATAATTAAATATGGCGGCGCCGAATTTACTACGACTTTAGTTTAGTTTGGTTGCTATTACCTTTAGTGCACATTCTCTCCGTGTAAGTATGCCTACGGAACAAATTACTGGTACTAATGTTCTGTGCTGCTTTAGGAAAAACTTGGAACCAGTGAAACATAAACTAAACTGACATCGGTTCCTCTAACCAAAGACAGTTCGATCTTGCTTTAGTCATGGCTAAGTGACCGTGGTTCTTACATCGAAATGAAACCGACCCAGATAGCTCAGTTGGTAGAGTGTCCGCTCCGGGGAAAGGGAGGTCACGGGTTCGATCCCGGGCCGCGACATACCAAAGTCGTTAAGAATGGTACTAGTTGCTCCTCGCTTTGCACTCAGATTTACGGGGTCGACCTAGGACTGGTCGACCCAGTGTCAGGATAATGTGACTGGGTGTGGTATCATGTACTGTGTCTGGGACATGATACTTCAGTGAGGCAGCACTATAAAAGTGAGCATTGAGCTCCCTGTCGCAACCAGACACCGTTGTGATATGACTGAAAAATTGTTGAAAGTGACGTTAAACCCGAATTCACACACACACACAAACACACATCGAAATGAAAAAAATGATCTGTTGGGAGAAACAAATACTGCAGCGTCGATTATATAATATAATAATAATAATAATAATAATAATAATAATAATAATAATAATAAAAATAACTAGAATGAAGTCGATGGCACGCCATCGTAAATCCTCACGCTTTCTCGACAGGGTCTAAGTACCAACTAACTACATGTACGTGTATTTGCAATTTAATTTGACTGACATGTGGCAATTGACCCCTCTCCAAGGCCAGAATTCGACCCCAGGGTAAAAAGTGTACTTGTATTATATTCTACTTATCATCTCCTTCGATTTGATATGCTACACAACAGACATACCAAATTTTGGTTGGATTCCGGTTAATAGTTTAAGAGGAGAAGGCATTACGGACGGACGAATGGACGGACGGACGGAGGCGAATACAATATCCACTCCGCTAAAGCGTGGGAATATAAGAATCTGATATGGGGTTCTGTTGTAGATGAGCGTTTCCAACCCGAGGGATGATCGTGCTGAGCGGAACCGAGGCTATGCCTCGGTTCCGCTCAGCACGGTCATCCCTCGGGTGGGAAACGCCCATCTACAACAGAACCCCATATTGGATTCTTTTTCTTGCACAACACCTCCGGTTAGTTTTGACAGCTCGCACATGTACAGTCGAACTTAGATGGCTCGAACTCGCCGGGACCGCCGAAAAACGTTCGAGCCATCGGTAGTTCGAGCCATTGGAGTCCGACTCGGCAAGATCCATCTTTTTGTACTATGATTTTTTATCATAGCTGCGGCGATTTTGGTGACTTCCGGTACATTTATCGGTCATAATTTAAGCCACGTAGTATACCTTTCGTATTTTTGGTCCGTATGTTTAAGGCAAAGGCTGTAATTTTGGCAGCTCTAACTCAATGTCGGTGTGAAATATTAATTTGTGAAAAATATTTTGCCAGCTTTAATTTCCTTATGCTGCCTCATTAGCCCTGGGTTATTATAGGTGATTACAATAAACTTAATTTGACACCTTCTCAACATTAATTTCTTGAGTCTGTTGATCAAAGGGATTGTGCCAATCGAGTTCACCTGTGTTATGTTAACAGCTGCTTCGGCAAGACAAGCGTCTTATGATACTGATCACGCGCCTGCGTGACTTGATCGATAAAATTGGAATTTTTAAAAAGGTAATTAGTGCGAGCCATCGGTGGGTTTTTACATAGAAAATGCACTCTAGGGGCCAGGCTTAGAGTTCGAGGGTTCGAGCCATCGTGGTTCGAGCCAAGGGTGGCATGTTTAGTTAAAATGAATAGGGTTTTTTGCCGGGACTGAAAAGTCAGTTCGACCCAAACGTGGTGTTCGAGCCTACCGAGTTCGACCCATCGAAGTTCGACTGTATGTTGTTTACAAAATAAAAGTAGTGCGGAAGTAGTTCCGGCAGTTGAATAGAATTGAAGCGCATTTATGTTAGTTGACTGGGTCGGAACACCAGGGTCAGAACATAAATTTCTATCCCAGGGTAAAGTCACGGATTTCCTTGTCTGGTGTGCAAGAATAATAAATAAAGGCACTACCTTACGAGTAAACACACTCATTTACACCCCTTAAGTGATGTAGAACATCAAATTACCGATAGTGCTAGCGTGGTAGCTCAGTGTTTAGTGTATTTGCCCCTGATGATGGAGGCCCCCGGTTCGATTCCCGGCAGCGATAATAAAATTATGTGTCCAAACATGCTCCATTGGCATCATTTGCAGGGATGAATGCCACATAGTGCACCGTCCTTCGGATTGTGACATTACCTGAAGACAGTATTTTCTGTGTTCCCCAACTGGTTGTCTGTCAGATCAAACGAACGGATTTCGAAAGCCGTGTGAAAGCTTACCTATTCTGAACAAAGTCCAATACTTTGCAGCGGGAATAGACGAAGGCCAACAGAAAGACGCCAACGCTCTGTGACTGTGACAACGCTCTTGACTTTAGCAAGGCGCTTGACAAAGTTCCACATGAATGGCTTGAACATTGTCAAGCTCAGACACGACGAAACATACAGCAGTCACTGACAGGATAATAACTCACAAAGCTGTCTTATCGTAGTGTATAGTGTGACCATTTGAGTCATACTACTAAATGGAGGAGACATGATGGGTGCTATAGGTAGGGCAAACAGACCGTAATCTCCCCGGGACACCTGACCGTGTCTTCAGCTCTTAACTGAAGATTAATGTCTTCATTAAGGATCCCAAGGTTTGCCTTTTATTGGCTTAATGGAGTTCGAGATTCTGATGTCTGTACGGTTCGACAACTTATGCATATTAATCTACATGTACTAAAATAGCATACCCATATAATAGATTACTAACTTTCATGGCTGCATGTATAGCCGTTTCATTTTAGAGCGAAGCTATCGTTTGCATCTGCCTTTAGAATATTTCGGTTATATGAATTCGTGTGCAACTCAAACAAATGTATGCTGTATATGGCCATTTTGGGCCGCTTGCCAAGTACCATGCAAAAGTGTCTTGTGTTCTCAGTGAATTTGACATAAATTGTCAACATCTGCCCCGCCCTGTCAATCTTACTTGCGACTACTATACTGCATTTAGATGCAAATTTGTGATAGGTTCCTTATGTCTCTTTCAGAGAGATACCCGATCCATATAGAACAACCGCAATACTAACCCTGCAGACATAAACTACAACGCGTAGGCAGCATAATATCAACGACGACGACGTTGGACGACGCTGATGTGACATTGCTTAAACGACATGTGTCCAGTGAGTAGTTTCTACTGAATTCTTGTGAACAGTTCTTAACTCTATACATACTTGTCTCAGAAAGAAGAGTTTTTGAGTTAAAATCAGAAATACCTTTTTGGCGGCTCTTTGACCATAAAGCATTTCCATATTTACAAACACTTTATCTGCACCATACTATTTCCAGTAACAAGTTTTATTATAATTGTAATGCTATTAGCACTTAACATAAATGATCAGATTGATGAGAACAGCTGTGTTAAGAGAATATGTGCCTTTCTGCACATGCGCATAGCGATTATTCTAATCAGTGTGCTGTTTCGTTTAGTTAGAAGATATCTCTCTTTACCAACGTAAAGCCTGGGATCAATCGCTATTCATTTTGTGCTAAGCAAAGGCTCTGATCAGACTGCGCGTCAGTGCAGTCTGATCAGAGTCTTCGCTGAGCGCAAATGCTATAATTTACATTTGTTTTGACACAGATCAATTAAAACAATGACTGAACGTTTTAAGTTTAATTGATCGTCACCCTAACGCTTGAGCAAGTTTTCGTATTCAGTTCTGCTCAGTCATCATTAATAAGTCCGTGTAATGCGCATCCCATTTTATGTTTTGTTTGTTTGAATTGAGGTTTAACGTCCCCGTCAACACTATAGGTCATTTTGTAGACGTTGCTTCCAATTTCGTGTAACTTTTACCCGACATTGAGATGAAATGACATCTCAAGCCCAATCGCACAATGAAACCAATAGGGTTTATAAGCATGGACGGTCCGACTCGTACCGCTTTGCCAGGGCAGGCTTAGATTCTCAAAGCGGTTTACAAGTACTCGTGTGCCGTCGGTTTCAGCTCTGCGTGGAAGCATCAAGCAGCCCATTTATTTCGTCAAGCCCCAACGGGCGAGGGCTGTCCCATTTTATGTACGGTAAATAAACCCACAATTTCGCGAATGGCAGTTGTCAGGCTCTGGCAAAAAAAAAAAAAATGCAACATGCTGGTTGTCTGTTTATGTACAAGCCTGCCCAGGAAAAGTGTGCTAAGGCAAACTGACCGGCTCGATATGACATAAGCAGTGCTGACAGGGTTGTTAAACTACAAAACCAAACAAAACTCCATTTGTAGACCGGTTCCCGTCTAATTGATGGTTCAATCACTGTAAAACTGCTGGTATAATCACTGAAATAGGTTTTATTGTTATACAAAAGAAATCTTTTATTAGCAGAGTTTCTCACTGATTTGGCTGATCAGTCAGGTAAGGGAGTTAATATGTGCAGAAAAATAGTCGAGGAGGAGTATGTTTTCTTAGATAGCCGGGGAACCAGGCTGTTTCATTGATATGTCAATCCGCGAGGTACAGTGAAATTCCGCTATTAAGACCACCTAACTTTAAGACTAATTCTGCTTTAAAAATATTTAGATCACCTAACTTTAAGGCTAATTCTGCGTTAAAAAGCTTATTTAGTAGGCTGCAAGTACTTTTTCTTCGTGTTTTCTGCATACCGTAGCCCGAGACCACCTTTGGGACTGTTCAAAAGTGGTCTTAAAGACCACTTTTAAACAGTCTCAAAGGTGGTCTTAATATAGGAATATTAATGTATATTACTTATAACACGCTCGTATTTGACGAGGGCTTAGAATTCCAATGATATTAATGTTAGCTTTCTTTACCCTGTTCCAGTGCTAAAGGTGCAAACCCTCGAATGCGGCATTCATTTTAAAACGTTTGGCACTAGATCTTATACAGAAAAGCCCATAGAGACACTACCAATGCATTGCAAAACAATCGCAGCCCTATTTCTGTGCAGCAAGTGCATCTATAATATTTCCCGGAAAATAAGGGATAGGGCATCGAAGAAAATATTGAAATTTAACCATTGACAAAATATCGATTTTTCCCACTTATCCCCCAGTTGGTGCCTTACCAGGGAATGTGACACGATCACAGCTCAATTTCAATGTAACAACAATAACAACAACTACCACTACTACTATTATTATTACTACTACTACTACTACTGACGGGCCTCCGTGGCCTAGTGGTTAAGAGCGCTGACTCTTGATCATTAGGTCTCTCACCGCTGTGGTTCGAGCCTCGCTAGGGTCACATGTGAGACGCCAAGTTCTGCAACAGAAGGTCAGGTGGTTTTTCTCCGGGTACTCCGGTTTTCGCCCACCTCTGATAAACGATCGGCTCGATATGAGTGAAATAATCTTGAAAGGGCCGTAAAACCAAAACCAACAACCAACAACAACTACTACTACTACTACTGGTAGCTCAATCGGATGCGGAACTAACTGGCGATCAGGGGGTCGCGGGTTTGATACAGCCCGGGTCCGCAAAATTCTTTCGTGGAAATTACTCATGGAATCTTTTCTACCATTTTTCTCTCAATTTCGCTGATTCAAGAAGGGCAGTTGTCAGTTTCTTACGAAACTGGTTAAGCGCTTGCACACAATCCTGCCCAGGAAAATTGTGTAAAGGTAAATTTACAGGCTCGATATCACCTAAATAGTGTTGACTCCTAACGAACAAACAGAACCAATACTACTACTCTACCACTACTACTACTTCTATTACCATTACTACTACCAGTACTACTACTGACCTATAGTGTTGACGGGGACGTTAAACCTAGTTGTAGAAGTAGTAGTAGTAGTAGTAGTAGTGTTATAACCACTATTACTGCAACTACCACTTCTATCCCAATAACCACTACTCTTTGTTCACATAAACCACAGCAACAACAACAACTACTACTGGTGCTGCTGTTGCTGCTGCTACTGCAACTGCTGCTGCTACGACAACTGCTGCTACTACTTCTACTTCTACTGATACAACAACACCAACAACTACTACTACCATTTCTACTGCTACGACTACTACTACTACTACTACTACTACTACTACTACTACTACTACTACTACTACTACTACTACTACTATTTGTACTACTACTACTACTACTGCTACTACTACAACTACTTCTACTACTTGTCCGCTTCGTTCCGAAACTGAAAAGCGAAACGGATTATTACGCTGTTGTCACGTGAACGATACTAGCGCCACCGTACTTCAAAATTAGAACTGCACGTTGCAAAATCGATAATGGAATTTCGAACCTAATGATGAAGCATGCAGCCAGAGCGAGCCGGATTTCAGCGAGAATACTTAATGTGGCCGACTTAACAATTGAACAGTGCGACGAATACCAAAAGCTACATAATGCAATGATAAGAACAGTCCTGAAAGTGCAATGTCAGACAATAAATTGCTCGTATGTAGATTAAAACTGCATCATACAAGAGACGTAGTGCCCATCACATAATTGAAAGCGCATATTGCAAAATGCAAGGCTAGAATGTGCATCATTCACATATTAATTTTTAGCTAAATACCGTTCCATAGCAAAAATAGTGAATTTCTTATTTTTTTCTGTCCTCTTAAAATCCATTCAATAGACAGATCCAATGTTTTGACAAATGACTTTGTTTACATTTCAATGCGCATGCGCGAATTACTTCCCCTTGAAATCTGACATGGATTACCGTTCGTCGTGGTTGGCGAAAAGCGTCTGGCTCCATATAAACACGCTGTAATAGGGGTTCTGTTCCGCGGATATTTCAGTTGACTGTCACAGATAAGCTATTTAATTACACTATAAATGGGTACTTAAATATATATATTCTAGTACTAATTCATGCATTTTCTGCTTTGGATCAATGGTTATACGCATTTTTATTAATTGAATATCCTATATTACACAAGGTCAACCAATATTCAAAAATCATAAATCATGTTTTTAATTGCGCCAATTAATAAAATTGTCATTAATCAAGTAAGTTCGTATTGGCCCAGTTACAGGTCCTCGGTCAGCTGTATTGGCCTCGGCCTTCGGCCTCGTGCCAATACAGCAGACCTCGGACCTGTACCAGGGCCAATACGAAATTACTTGATTAATAACATTATATTATTATTATTATCGCCTTGTTACCTCTGTAAATATAACAAGTAAATATCACTGACACAGCCCCGACTCTTCTAGAAATCATTAATTACATATGTTATATGGTTATCCCTTACAACCCTCAAACCCAATACAGATACTGATATGAGGGCTCTGAGCCATCTTATCGGGATATTTTTTACCGCTCTTTAAAATGGTTAAATATACTATCCTTGGAGCAAAGTGTTTTTGTCAACAAAGCAGCAATAATGTTCAAAGTCTCTAATAATCTGATATCGCAATATGTATGTGACCTTTTTGAAAGAAGATTGGCTGGATCAGTTCATACATCACTGAGATCAAATTCAATTTCTGGTCACAGTTTCAAAATTTCTAAACCAAAACTAAATATTTTTAAAAATAGTATATCATTCTGGTCCAATCATTTGGAATAGCATACCAAATGAAATCAAGAATTCAAAGCTTTCGTGCATAACTGTAAAAACCTCATAACTTATAGTACTGCCTCCAGCACCTTGTACCTTGTATGTTAAAATATAAGTATCTTTTTTCAAACATTAATTACTTGTGTCTATAGTTTATCAACGACCTTTGAGAGTTCAACGTTCAAGCGTGGCAAGACTATTCCATGATTTAGGGGAAGCAGTTTTCGGAATTCTTTTTTCAAAGGATTTTAAATTATAAATAAGTTTTTTGATAATGTCATTATGTAGAAGTCGTGGCCAAGTGGTTAGTATGATGCAGTACGAATCCCAGTAAAACTATATCTCCCAATGTAAAATCCCAAGTGAAGGCGACTTACCTAAAACATGGACTAGTCCAAAATTAAAAGTGCAGTCATATCTCACTGCGTTTTGAAAGACTATACATTTCCATACCTTCGTCATTTTCGTATTTATTATGATTGTATTTCATTGTCTGTTGTAACTTGTCTACTTACATGTTTTAGAGGGCCCCATGGAAGATTGGCTATGCCAAATGGGTCACCCTCTGTAAATAAAGAACTTACTTACTTTACTTACTAGTAGCGGATTGGATATGCTCAACTTCAGGGATGGAAAAGTGCGCTCTAGAAACTCAAAGGTGGCAGTGGTTTGAGGATATAAATAAATCAAAGCACTGACTGGGCGATTGTCTCTGAGTGCAGGCTTGGAAAATGGTCATGAACGGGGTCTTTAACTGTTTCTGCATATCCTTAAGTCCTTGTACATAATGCAAACAGTGAGGAACCTGATCAGACTCAGCGTGCTTCGGTGTCTGATCTGGGTCTGCCCTTTTGCCAAACTCAACACATGATTCCAGTCCAGATTTTACAGATAACTCTCTTAGGTGTACGCTAAACTCTGACCTCAGAGTGCAACAAATAACACGGCTATGTTACTAAGCAGAAAAGCTCTTCAGTGCTAAAGTCCACGTATCCATAACTGACTTGTCTAAGTGCTTTGATTCTGAAAGATATAGCTAGCCTTTACGGGTAGGCAGTATAAACATTTCGACGGCCCCGCCCATCGGAGCTTGAAGAAATAGATGGGCTGCAAGATGCTTCCACGCAGAGCTGACACTGACCGCACACGAGTATTGGTAAACCGCTTAGAGGATCTATGCCTGTCCAGGTAAAGCGGTGCGAGTTGGACCGTCCATGCTTATAAACCCTATTGGTTTCATTCGGCGACAGGGCTTGACATGTCATTTACTCTCAATGTCGGGTAAAAGTCCCGCAAAATATGAAGCAACGTCTCCAAAATGACCTTTACAGTGTTGACGGGGACGTTAAACCACAAATCAAACAAATAAGCAAATAAACATTTTGATAAGACATGCGTGTGAGGATATAACATGAGTGTTCATGTCATTATTGAATTTATTAAACAAGTTGAGGAACAAGGAAAAATGCAAGGCTTTCCGAGCACAAGTCGAGCATTTCATCCCTTTTCCTCAACGAGTTCAATAAATTCAATATTACATGAGTACGAATCCAAGATGATGTTTATCATATGACATTTGAAACGCATTTATCACATATTTACCACAAAATACTTCGTTTTTGAATGCACGATTCGAACGTGGACGTCGTGCGCATGTCACATTACCCTTTATCACATACTTGTTTCTATATTAACATCCATAACCACAATTTTGCATATGCGATAACAGCGAAACATACCGAAGGTTATGGACACTGCCCCTGATAACCAGTTTTTGCCCGCCTGGGCTGATAACCTGAAGTAATGTATTTTTACATTAAGAGCGGTTATCGTGCCTGGCAAATACTCTTCTAGGCTGGGTCCAGACCTTTAAACGTATAAATCGATTTAACTACTTTTAAAAACATCAGTGATACAGTCATGGCTAACAACTACGTTACACTAACAACTACGTCATTACGTGATGTAAACAATCTAGCGTAATCTGTTAAACTGATTTATTGTAGGGGTTTCACGACACAACCAATGCGTGTTGTTTTGTGTCGTCTCCCAGAAAAAAGAGAAAAGTTTAGGAGTAGTGTAGAGGAGTTGAAATAAAGGACACGGGAGACTGAGGAAAATGAATGAAAGTGTAGAAACAGAAGAAGCAGCAAGGCCAATATCAGTAGGACTGATAAAACTTACTATCAAACCATAATTTTTGGCAAGCAGTGAAGGTCCTGATCAGATGTCACATTCTGCATCATCTAACATGTGCAGTGTAAATGCATTTCACCATCACGTGAACTAGTTCGTGAAATAAAGACTCCCCTATACCCCACTTTATATAAAGAAAACCGGGGTTTATGGGGGTATACATTATTTTTCTTATTTTTACTCCAAGACATAGGTTGTGGGTACTCGTTAGAACCGCCTCAATGAGGCGGTTCTAACGAGCACCCACGACCTATGTTAGCAGTATTTATAAGAAAAATATTACGGATTTTCATCAGAAAAGTAGCCATTTTGGAGATGCACTTTGTCGCACGGGTGAGTTATCGTATTGCTCTTTTTGGAGTAAATGCATATAAATAACCTTGTTTAAAGTTGGTTCCGAAGCCATCTGATGAGGATCTACACTGTTTGGTATTCATTATATGAATGTGAAGCAATAAATTACATCAGGTGATTTGATTGGTTGAAAGACAGAAATGGGTGTGGCTTAAATGAATATTCAGCAAGATAAGGGTTAAACAAGGCCAACTATTGCAAAATATTGCTTTGTTTTCAGAAGAGCTTTAAACATAAAACATAACTCAAACAATTTTTCAGAAGGCCAAAGTTTGGGAAATATATGCTAAATAGATTATGATATGGCATTTTGCATACCATACCTCATATAAGCCCTCGACCCACCCTAGGGTTGATATGGGAGTCTCGGGCTGATATGGGGTATGACTGTTTTATTTTATTTTTTTTTTTGTTTTTTTTTTTTATTTTGGTTTTAAGACCCTTTCAAGATTATTTTACTCATATCGAGCCGATCGTTAATCAGAGGTCGGCGAAAACCGGAGTACCCGGATAAAAACCACATATTCTTCCGTTGCAGAACTTGGCGTGTCACATGTGATTCGAGCGAGGCTCGAACCACAGCGGTGAGAGACCTAATGAATAAGAGACAGCGCTCTTATCCACTAGGCCACGGAGGCCCGTAATATGGGGTATGATATGAAAAAATGTCATTTGATAATCTTCATTTAATTTAGGAATTTTGTGCAAAAATGTCTATATTCCGCGATTAGTAAATGTCGTTTGTAACGTATCTAACTGGTTTGCATATTCAATCCTCTAGTGCATTACTGCATTTATTATATGGGTGGCATTATCATATCAATACGATAACTCACCCGTACGACATAGTGCATTTTTCACATCTCCAAAATGGCTACTTTTCTGATGAACATCCTTAGTATTTTTGTTATTAATGTTCTAAACATAGGTTGAGGGTGCTCGATAGAACCGCCTCATCTAACGAGTACCCACAACCTATGTTTTGTAACAGAAATAAGAAAAATAAAGTATACCCCCGTAAACCCAGGTTTCTCTTTATAAAGTGGGATTTAAGGGGGGTCTTCTTTTCACGGACTTGTTCACGTGATGTTTTCACACGCGGCGTCATTTGATAAATGCCATTCTTTCATGTGTCTTCTACGGTGGCGGTTCTAAAGAGTGTCACAATATATGTTTTGAGCAAAAATATGAACAATATCAGATTTTTTTTTATCTGAAGATTTCCGTTGTTTGGTAGTAACATTTTCAATAAATTTGAACAGTCGTGTTTTCATAATGAAAACCGCCTAGCTTACCAGTAACCAAAACATTTGTTTTGGAGCAGAACTAAGGTAAATACTGTGTACCCATATAAACCTCAGTTTTCTCTGTATAAAATGGGCGTTACATGGCGTTCATTCCACGGACTTATTGTTAATATGATGAAAAAAGCACTGAAATACGCCACGTGTATTTATTTCGCGCAATAGACGGATACAAATATAAGATCACAAGCCCTCTCATGTTTTTTTTTGTTTTTGTTTTTGGTTTTACGGCCTTTTAAAGGGTATTTCACTCATATTGAGCCGATCGTTAATCAGAGAAGGTGGGCGAAAACTAGAGTAAACGGAGAAAAAACACCTGACCTGTTGCAGAGCATGGCGCCTCATATGTGACCCGATCCAGGCTCGAACCACAGCGGTGAGAGACCTAATGATTAAGAGTCAGCGCTCTTATCCACTACGCCACAGACTGAGGCCCGTCTGTCTCATCGGGAGCAACTACGTTGTGATCCCATTGACTAAATCTTTATTAGAGTAATAGCAGCAGATAAGGTTCGTATTTTGTGATAACTAAAAGATATTTTTTTGTCAATTCTCCATAAAAACCTATGTTGTGGATATTGATTAGAACCGCCTCTGCGAAAACTATCCCACCACCTTATATGTTGCTATGAGTATACAGTATAAACATGTCGCCCCCGCCAATCGGGGCTTGAAGAAATAGATGAGCTGCACAATGCTTCCACGCAGAGATGAAACCGACCGCACCCGAGAATTGGTAAACCTCTTTGGGGATCTAAGCCTGCCCAAGCAAAGCGGTGCGAGTCGGACCGTCCATGCTTATAAACTCTATTGGTTTCATTGGGCGACAGGGCTTGAGATGTCATTTCATCTCAATGTCGGGTAAAAGTTCCACAAATTTGGAAGCAACGTCTCCAAAATGACCTATACAGTGTTGACGGGGACGTTAAACCTCAAATCAAACAAACAAATGAGCATATAGTACATGTATATACATGTATGTACAAACACACAAAATTTCAAATCAGCATAATTAAACAAATCACTGACAGCACTGGAACGCTGTGGTGCAGTGGTAAAGTATCGGCCTCGGGATCGAGAGGTACCGGGTTCGAACCCACCGAGCGGCAAGGGTTGTTTCCTTGAGAAAGAGACTTTATCCACATTGCTTAGTACTGGTTTCTACCCAGGAAAAGAGGGCCGCATGGAAGATTAGTACTAGTTTACTAAATGTGTTACCCTCTATAAATAAGGTCGAAATAAAAAATAAAGTCGATATACAGTGAAATTCCTCCGCTATTGAGACCACCTAAAATTAATTCTGCTTTAAAAAGCTTATTTAGAAGGGTGCAGTTATTCTTTCTTCGTGTTTTCTGTACACAATGTACTCTTGTCATAGACCACCTTTGGGACTGTTCAAAAGTGGTCTTAAAGACCACTTTTGAACAGTCCCAAAGGTGGTCTTACTATAGGAGTTTTACTGTATGTAGGCTGAGAAATGGTCATGAACGGGGAGTTGAACTGCTTCATTTAACCATTAAACTCCTACACTTTAAACAAACAACAGTGTTGACACTGATCAGACGCTGCGTTCCGTTGCCAATGCACCAGCGCATTGTTTACAACAAGTTTTTATTTTTTAAAAACACTGTTACATCACAACGACAAGAAATTGAGGCTATTTTCTATTTATAGCCGTTACCTAGAGTGATAGTCAAGTGGACACCAACAACGAAAAGCAACTATACTAAGCAACTTTGGGTCGATTGACAAACAGTCGATCCAAAATTGGAAGAAGGATTAAATTCTGTACCATATAAGGGTAAGAAAACTTTTTGGTAGTATTTTATCATTGAGGTACCCGACCATCGGGTCATAGATTGTATAATGTTTCTCATAATCATCGTAATTGCCTAAAAGAGCAGCTATGGAATTATCCGGTCTTATAAATGTCAAGATATCGATATTGTTTGGCTTATTGATCAGTTCTATCATTTTAGACCCTGGAACCACGAATTTGCTAAAATGCCCCATCGCGTAGAACATCGGTTGCTTGTAAAACTCGTCTGCGGTTGCGTTAACTATGATTGGACTGTCCGCTCTATTATCCTCCCAGTTTGGGCCGCCGATAGTGTCAAGAGCAATGTTCCAGTCTACCCAGCCCGCCACCTTGTGCCTTAAATCCTGCATGATGTCTCTGAAATATCGCTCCGCGCGGTACCAATTACCAAGCAGCACAGATCGGTTCTTGTTTATGAGATCCTGTGCACATGCCTCTGTGTTCAACATAAAATAGTTCTGACCGAATTGCTCATATGTCCTGTCCAAAGCGGATGTCGGGACAATCAAGTCCTCGTACCAATGTACAGCAATTCCGGATACGTATTTGGCTGCCACTGGGTCGTGGAGAACAGTCTCAGCCCAGAGAGGAAGAAAAACTCTTTGATCATCCAAAATCATCAAACTGATATTCTTAAACCCAGCTTGTTCCAGAGCTGGTCCAAGATCAGTAGCAATGAAGTCGCGCTGAAGCGCTGGTGTCCAGCCTAGACACTGGAAGGGAAAATGATCAATCAAACCATCGCTAGGTTCATTTTGCGCCGTGAGGCCCCAGATATTTACCCCATTTTTCTGATATTCTTGAACAAATCTCACAAAGTACAATGCCCAAGCTTTAAAGTACACACCACCCGGCTGTCCTTTTATTGAACCTTTTCCTGTCATGTTATTATTTGTCTTCATCCAAGCCGGCGAACTCCAAGGACTTCCGAAAAAGTTAATATGTCGTTTGCTCATGTTTAATGCTTTCTTAATCACCGGAATTTTGTATAACAGATCCTCGTCCGTCAAACTGAAATTAGCTAAACTAACATCGTTTTCGTGATCATCATATGAATAAATTCTTTTCGAGAAATCACAGCTCGCCATGGGAATTCTGCCAATGGTGTACTCGATCCCAGTCGGATGGAAGTACGAGGCGACGAGTTTCTCCTGCGCCTGCGCCGACAGAGACTTGATGGTTATGGTTGCCGCGTCTGTGAAAGCGCCACCAAAACCTATTATATCCTGATACGTCTGGTTCCCGATCTTTGCGTAGTTTGTTATGTTTGGTTTTTCTACAAATGTGCCCAGATCTCTCGTCAGCCGCTGGCCAGCCAATGTTGTGGTGAATGTATTGTAGTAACTGTACAGTAGTTGTGTTGTGAGGCCCACATCATCACAGTAGGTGGCGTTACATACGCAGACGACAGAATCTTGATCATATCTCCGCGGGATACAAGGGTTCTCGTCTGCCCTAGTGACTGCCAAGAGCGAGGCCAGAGCCCAGTAAGTAGAGTCCAAGGTGAATTTCATTGTCAAGTTCATTAGTAAACTATAAATGTTTATACACAACTGGATGTTTAATAAACCAGCGACAAACAATTTGCGTTATCAATGTTTGACATAGAAACGGAAAGATAAACTGAACACAAGGCGATACAGACATCTTTGCCCATATGCTCATTTGATAATTTCTTATCATTACGAAAACATGTTTATATAAATACATTGTAAATTTTACCACCGAAAAATTGAAAATTTTGAAATGAAAAATTGTATTATTTGTCATATTTCTGCTCAAAATATAGCTTGTGGGTACACGTTAGAACCGCCGGATCGAGGCGGTTCTAACGAGTACCCACAGTCTATATTTTAGAGCAGAAATAAAAAATAAGGCTAACCCCTGTAAACCCCAGTTTTTCTCCATGTATATAAAATGGGGTTCATGAGGGTCAGAATTATACAGGTGTGTTTTCCTGATGGAATTATCTTCGTTGAAGATACACAAATATACTTTAATCAAGTGATTTTACCGTTCATTAGGTAAACAAGTCCATCAATGAACACCCATATAAACCCCATTTTATATAGAGAAAACTAGGAGTTATAGGGACATAGATTCATTTTCGTATTTCTGCTGCACCTTCAACCTATGTTTGGAATATAAATACGACAAGAAAAAGTATAACATGTAGTTACATGTTATACAGAGGCGTTGCTCATTACCACCTTTATCGCCGAAAAAATGAAATTTTTATGATGAAAAATTGTGATATTTTTCTTATTTCTGCTCAAAATATAGATTGTGGGCACTCGTTAGAACCGCCTCATCGAGGCGGTTCTAACGAGTACCCACAATCTATATTTTAGGTATACCCCCGGAAACCCCAGTTTTACTATATAAAAGTGGGGTTTAAGGGGGTCAAAATTATATAGGCGTGTTTTCGTGATGTAAACTTAAGGATTGATTTCATATCTCCAGTAGAAGCATTTTTCAGATGAAAATCAGTGATCGTTTCGTATTTTCCACAAAATTGGAAGCAACGTCTCCAAAATGACCTATACAGTGTTGACGGGGCGTTAACCCTTTAATCAAATAACAAAAAAGTTCAAACATTGATTGCGGCTCTAAGGAGTACTCAAAATCTATGTTCATCAGCAATAGTATACTTAGTCAAAAAAGAAACTATACCAACTTTCGGGTGAAACTCACTAGATATCTGGGAGCTATTGAGCTAAATTTGGCTATAGACATTTAAATCGGACGATTAGCTAGAGAATGCTCAAACTTGCAATTGCCCATACCTTTCTGCTCCAGAATTGTCTTCCAATATGTGCCTAGAAAGGTTTTGGTAGAAAATAGACATTGCGCATGCGCAGAAAGTTCTTTTTTGTCTAAGATGGAAGACAATATTCTCTGAACATCGGATAACACTTTACTTTTACAATATCTCATAGTCTCGCATTATAAGCGAGGTTTTAATTTGTGAAATTCTCAAACTATCTCCCTTGCAATTAAAAATATAGCAATTTTCGAACTGCTGTAATTTTTATTCCTGCCAATCAATTTTTGCCATTTTTTTTTTCAAAAAACGCTTTGTGTCCACCATTGCTTTTCATCCTGATGGTAAAACATACAGAAAGTTCATGTGGCATTTAGCACTATCGATTGCGATTTTCTATGGAGTTCCCATTGAAAGCAGCAATTGCACACAACTTCTAAGAATTGGAGGTCAATATGTGATAGCCTGTTTCTCGTAGCTGATGCAACTAAAGTTCCAAATCTTTTGTGAATAGACGCAAATGGTATCTAAAGAAATGTCACATGTATCATATTTTAGAAATGTAGGGTTACAGAGAAATTATGTGATGTTAAATCATAGCATGTTCTAATGATTTTCTCTGCGAAAATGACACAGTGACCCCTTGGGTGTTTAAAGAAATAGTCTAAGATGATGTGTTTACGAAAACAAAAACGAATGCTTTTGCACGGAAAAATGAGTCTTCTTATCAAAACATAACAAACTTTGTGTAATTTTTATCTGTAGTAGCTATAGTAACAGAAGCAATTTTAGGAATAGGAACTTTTTTGACTGAGTATATAAAGATGTAAAAATGAAAGAGAAACGATCAGGAACTTCTACCCCAGATATTACTAGGGAAAGAAGTCGAAACAAGGGGTGACGACAGTAAACAAAACGGACAACAGGTAAACCGAGTCAGCAACTCTTTCCCAAACAGGTGGTGGCTCAGAATATCCAAACCTAGCAAAAAGGAGCAATATAAATAATGGGGGGGAAGAATCAGAATCACCAACAGGACAAACATTAAACTGCTGGTACTGGTAAATCGCTTAGAGGATCTGAGCTAGACTGTCTAGGCAACAGGGTGCGAGTCCACCCGTACAATAAATAAACCCTTTTAGTATGTTTAGCCGGCAGGACGTGAGATTCCCAATCATCCCAATGTCGATATAGGTCCCATAAAATTTGAATTAAAGTCTCCAAAATGACCTAAATAGGGTTTATGATGACGCAAAACCTCAATTCCAAAACATATAAAGTAAAATCGCCCTGAAATTCAGGTCACCATGTTCTTCACTCTTTTACACTAGAACAAATGTAATATAGTAGGCTGATTTATATAACCTGTTAGCATAGTGGAACTGCATATGACATATTAAAAAGTGTCCTAGATTTTAACACTTGCCTCACCGCCAGATGAATGATCTTTCATACGTAACTGTCCACATTACGCAAACACGCCTATACAAATACATTGCCACATTTATCGCCGAAAAACTGAAAATTTTATTATGAAAAATTGTGATATTTTTCTTATTTCTGCTCAAAATATAGATTGTGGGCACTCGTTAGAACCGCCTCATCGAGGCGGTTCTAACGAGTACTCGCAATCTATATTTTAGAGCAGAAGTAAGAAGTAAGAAAAATAAGGTATACCCCCGGAAACCCCAGTTTTACTATATAAAAGTGGGGTTCAAGGGGGTCAAAAATATATAGGCGTGTTTTCGTGACGAGATACAAGCATTTGAAAATAATAATAATAATAATAATAATAATAATAATAATAATAATAATAATAATAATAAGCAGTAATGCGCACAACCAGAGCTCTACAATACCTCTTCTTGTACTATACATACAACCGAACGAACATGAGTACTGGTAAACCGCTAAGGACTTAGCCTGCCCAGGCAAAGTGGTGCGAGTCCAATGCATATAAACCCTATTGTAACGCGACGTCTATTTGGATAACGTCAAAAATTTGCGACAGTATATTCTGCGATATACTGTCGGAAACCCGACGTCATCACTTAACATCGCTTTTCATTGGCTGGCATTTGGTTTTACGCAGCTCCCAGCGCTTGCCGCTTTGTGCAAAATAGTACAATTTTTAACAAAACGCACGAATAAGTGCATTAGAATGGGGATAACTGTATTGAAAATTGTCATTCGGGGAGGAAAATCGTAGGTTTTACGGTCGCAAATTACGTTTTACGGCTCCGCTGATGCGTCGCCGTAAAACGAAATTTCCGACCGTAAAACCTCCGATTTACCTCCCCAAAAGACAATTTTCAATACAGTTATCCCCTAATTGATTTCATTGGTCGGCAGGGATTGAGAGGTCATTTCATCTCAATGTCGGATAAAAGTCCATTCAGTGTTGACTGGGACGTTAATCCTCAAATCAAACCAAACATACAAGAAGCTAAAACTGTCCTGAATTAGGACTTAGACTGTTCCCTTCAATCCTTAATTTTTTAGCTGTAAACAAATAGTGTCAAACTTAATTATGTGCCGCATTCTGATCTGGGGCTACATTGTTTGCCAACTACACTGTTTGCTAAACCCAGCACATGATTCTAGCCCAGATTCTACAGTTAGACTTTGACCTCAGCGATAAGAAAAGACCGGCTAATTTTACTGGATTTACTTCAACATGGATTTAAGTAACAGAAAGCTACTTTGCTTTTTAATGTTTTGGTCTATGGAAAACAATCATGTGTATGTATTTTCTGTAGCACATATAAACTTAAAACCTTTTTGGTGCGATTGTCTCACAATCGCACCAGAGGGAACACTTAAGCTGAAATCTGATCGCTCCTGCAAACAGCCGAAGAACCACCAAAATTCTCCGTGAGAAAATATTGTTCCATTTTCAAAACAGTTGGAAAAGTTTCAGAATATAAAGGCTTTCAGATAAACTAAATATTATAATTTGTATGTTCATGAATGCACATATCCTACTGTTTATTTTTCAATAATTGATTTTTTTTTTCAAAAGAATTCTAATTGCATGTGATTTATCAATGGAAATCATTGATGACGCCGCGGAAGAATACAAGGCACGCCAAGGGTAAAACCTGTGACAATCGTGGTAACGAGACGTTTCGCGACATATTTTTTCGCCCCAAACCGGTCTCAGAACGGGAACGGAAGCTGATGATCGGTAGGACGCAGGTTCGAGCCTGCCGGGGTCGGCAACGTTTTTTCGTGGGGATTGACCATGAATTTTTTTCTATGGTAATTCTGTCCCTTCCGCTGATTCAAGAAGGGCAGTCGTCAGTTTCTGGCAAAAGAATGTGTACTGTCCCGATTAACCGCTTACGTATAAGCCTGTTCAGAAAAAAGTGTGAGAAGGTAAACTAGTGAGCTAAAAATGTCCTAAATAGTGTTGACTGGGCCTTAAAACCCCAATTCAAATTTTTTCAGCTGGAATACTTGGAAGTTACGGAAAAGAAATATAAACTATTTTTTCGAAAATCTTCAATAATAAAAAGGAACAAGAATATCAATGAAAACAAATTCGGTGACCAAGTGAGTGAGTAAATTTTAGTTTTACGTCCCACCAACAGCTAAGGTCATACGGAGACGGGACCTCGGTTTAAAGACTCATCCGAAAGTCTGGAGAAGCCCGGGATCGATCCTGCGATCCCTGGTTTTAAAGGCGAGTAGCGTAACCACTGCACCACGGAGGCTTCTCGGTGACCAAACAGCCCCTTTATATCAGATGTAGTAAATGCCTTCTGTAAAGGTTTATGCTCTGGAAAAAATGAGTGTACAAATTTTCTAGGCCAGGTTAGCTAGTTTCGACAGATTAGGCCTCATAAGTTATTTTTCATGTATAACGTATTGCAGGATCCCCAAGGAAGCTGTCTGAATATCTTCCGAGGGACCAGGCATATGTTATTGCAATGAAATAAACTTGAATTATCGTCATTCCTGCATTTTCTGAGTCAAATTGTGACGGAAACGCCTAACAACTCCATATCACCTCTTCAGATGCGACCTTAAAACTAATATGGCATGGTTAAAACGATAGTGTCTGTTCCGCAATGGCGTCAACATAAAACATAAAAATTTTAGGTTCATGGCGACGACGTTACATCGCTCTAGCATAACGTAAACAAAGCAAAGTCCAATCTTTTGATATCCAACATTCAAAACTCATATTCAAGCAGCACGTTAATTTTATATTTTCAACATGGATACGCCTTCTGGCCCGGAATAGCTTGAAAGAGCTATGCTAATGGGTGTTTATGCAAGAATATATTCTTTATACGTCTGATTCAAACTACCGAACAGACGCAAAATCAAAGATCACAGACAATCGTACCATTAGCACTCTCAGTGTTTTGATTTTTTACGGCACCGTGGCCAAATGGACAGGGACGCTGACTCTTAATCATTGGGTCCCTCACCGCTGTGGTTCGATCCTCGCTCGGGTCAAATGTGGGACTCCAAGTTCTGCAACGGAAGGTCAGGTAGTTTTACTCAGTGTAGACCGGATTTTACCACCTCTGAATAACGATCGTCTCAAAATGAGTGAAATAATCTTGGAAGGGCCGTAAAACCAAAACCATTAAAATCTGTTTCAGATCTTTAAATATCAGTAATTCTTATCGCTATAAACATTTTAATAAGCCTGTCATTTATATGTTTATCTCTTCAGAAATTTATGTATTGGATACATGTACTTGTTACAATGGCCTCGTCGAGGTTATTTAAGCAAGTAACCATAATGCAAGTTTTATGAACAAGTAAGAAACTTAAGCCATTCATTTTCCTTGTTTCTTGCCCTTAATAGTTAGCTTTGTGTGTTTGTTTGATTTGAGGTTTTAACGTCCCCGTCAACACTGAATAGGTCATTTTGGAGACGTTGCTTCCAATTTTTGGGACTTCTATCCGACACTGAGATGCAATGACATCTCAAGCCCTGTCACCCAATGAAACCAATAGGGTTTATTAGCATGGACATTCCGACATGCACCACTTTGCCTGGGCAGGCTTTGATCCGCTAAGCGGCTTACCAATACTCGTGTGCGGTCGGTTTCAGCTCTGCGTGGAAGCATCATGCAGCCCATCTATTTCTTCAAGTAATAGTGAGCAAACTCACAACTCGGGATTGCTTCGGGTACTAGAGTTTTCGACCACATCTGATAACAAATGAATGACTGAAGGGGTGGATAAGAGCGCCGAGTGTTAATCATATGGTTTCTAACAGATGTGTTTGGCTAGGGTCACATATGAGACTCCGTTCTGCAACTGAAATCCAAGAGGTTGTTCTCCGGGGACTCCAGTTTTCAATTTTCGCCCCCAAAAATGGAAAACAAACTGCTGAATTTGAAAGCAAACCCTTACCATTAGAACAAATGAACAAGAAGTCCTTTTCAAGCCTTTGCATTTTAAATTTTTTTTTTCAGTTCTTGACACAAAAATCTGCACACTTGCAAGTAACAATAACCTAATAACCGTTAATATGTTCTCATTCAAAAAAAAAAAAAAATGCAATTGGATTCGAACGCACGACCCTCAGTAGAGGTCACGTGAGCGACCACATTCCTACTGGACCAGTGCTCTTATCTTTATATTTGGCAATTTGTACATGTATATTGCATTTTAAACACTGAAAAATATGTTGTCATTCCCTACCATATATCAAATGCAATTATTATGTTAAGAGCACCAAATAATTCGTCTTAGATGAACAAAGGTACATGGAAAGCGAGCCTCTGGTGCCAGAACATGACTAGCTGTAATTCCAGCCATGAAGTACCTCAAAACGAGCACTTTACCGGGTATGCACCGGATCGCCATTTTTACATAAGCTACATGTATATATAGACATAACCAATATTTCTGAAGGGGTATACTTAAACTCAAGTAATCACTTTACTTATCACCATTTTACATCGATATTCTAAACAAACTTCTTTTACGAACAGTAATGCATTGAAATGCCAACAATCTCCTTTAATAAATATGTCATTTACAACTATTTTCTCTGAATATGGAATCCTGACAAACCCCCTACCGGAAGAGTCCAATATGATACTGATTTTAATAATAGGCCTTTTAATACGAATTATATCAATTGACTAATTGAATAAGTATATATAGAATAACTAAGGCCTAGAAAAAAAGAAAAATGTGTTGTAAACGGTTAATGAGTACCTACAACCTATGTTTGCAGTATAAGTATAAATAAGAAAAATAGCATGGGGTTTCATCAGAAAAGTAGCCATTTTGGAGGTGAGATAATATGCGATAAGTTTCACGGGAATGATCCCAAAGATGTTCAAGCAAATGAAGACTATATTAACAACACCTTAGAAAATTTATTCAAATTATTGTGACGTAATAACCCATAGCACTCTGGGTAAACATTTCAGCAGACGACATTTAAATATATTTCTCTCAATTTTCCGAGATAACAGATTTTGACATTTCATGCAAATTGTCTCCATCGGAGGCAATTTGCATGAAATGTCAAAACCTGTTTTCCGAAAAAAAAATTGAATAGTATCATCAAATTGTCGTGTGCTGAATTAGCCCAGAGAGTGGTAATGCTTAATGGCACAGGCAGTTGATATTTATTCATAAATCAAAGCAACGTTCTAAAAATATGATAATAGTTATTGGTTTTGTTTGTTTGAGTTGATGTTTAACGTCCCCGTCAAGACTATACAGGTCATTTTGGAGACGTTTCCAATTTTGTGGGGTTTTTACCCGACGTTGAGATGAAATGACATCTCAAGCCCTATCGCCCAATGAAAGCAATAAGGTTTATAAGCATGGGCGGTCCGACTCGCACTGCATTGCCTTGGCAGGCTTTGATCCTCTAAGCGGTTTACTAGTACTCGTGTGCGGTCGGATTCAGATCTGTGAAAGCAACATGCAGCCTATTTATTTCTTCAAGCCCGAATGGATGGGTAAGTAGAAAACTCGTTAAGTAAAACCTGTCTCAGCGGCCACCTCTAATAAGCATGCAACCTGACTTAAGAAAGCATATTATTGATTCACGAAAAAGGCAAATGCAAAAATCCACCTGTCTTAAGCAAGCACCTGTCTTAAGCATTGCCCCATTGACGCTTGCTTAATACAAGAACCGATCATCTGACTATGCAGCATGCGAATACATAATCGTGACACCCTTAAATCATACCTGCTTTGTTTCATCCAGTTAATGAATTCAACCACAGAAGTACAGCACGACCAACTGTGATATTTTTGTTAAGCCATCACTTCTTTCTTAATTAATTACAGTCAGCTGTGACATGGAAAAATATGCATTGAAACAATGGGGAACTTATGTTAAGATTACCAGCAATATGTGGTCAGAAGAATACTACAATGTTATTAATTAAGTAATTTCGTATTGGCTTAGTTACAGGTCCAAGGTCTGTTGTTGGCCCGAGGCCACAGGCCGAGGGCCAATAAAGCTGACCGAGGGCCATTAGAAATTACTTGATTAATGTCAATTTTATTTAAATGAAAAAAAAAACAAAAAAACATGGTTATTGGTATTTTTTAGCCTCAGCTTAATATACGATCCCCGCCCATTGGGGCTTGAAGAAATCGATGGGCTGCATGATGCTTCCACGCAGAGCTGAATCTGACCCCACAGGAGTACTGGTAAAACGTTTAGAGGAACTTAGGCTGTCCAGGCAAAGCGGACCGACTCGCACCGCTTTGCCCGTGCAGGTTTAGATTCTCTTTACCAGTACTCGTGTGCGGGTCGGGTTCAGCTCTGCGTGAAAGCATCATGCAGCCCATCTATTTCTTCAAGCCCCGATGGGCGGGGGCAAAATCCAACAACATATGTTTGGGACATAAATAAGAAGAATATCTTCGGAAAATAACCGTTTCTGAGATTTGAAAGGCTGTACTATGTCACAAGGATGTGTTATCCATAACGAAAACTCGCCTATTCAAATATATGGAGAATTTTACAACCAAAACAATTAAAATTTTCAAATAAAAATTCTGATATTCTTTAAACATTGTATTTCTGTACAAAACATAGGTTGTGGGTACTTGCTAGAACCACCTCGCCGAGCAGAAATTAGAAAACTAATGTGTCACCCCTGTAAACCCCAGTTTTACTATATAAAAGTGGGGCTTAAGGGGATCAAAATTATATAAGCGTGTTTTCGTGATGTCGGTTTAAAACCCATGTGATATTGTAAGTATCTTTCATGAGTATGGAGTCGATATAGGCATCTATTAGTTACCCCCTATATTAGTTGCATTATAAAATACTGACCTGATAAAGATATGCTATATCAGGACAAGTGAGCTTTATCAGGCCAATGTGATATTGCACTTCAATGAACTGCACTACTGGAAAAATGGCAAAACTGTAAGTGTGTACAGTGGGATTTACTGATAAATAAAATACCAGGTTCGTGTCATTTCATCATAGAATGAAGTTTATCAGGCTTGCCGAGCGATTCTACATGCGTTCTCGAAACCTTGCCTGATAAACTTGATATCAAATGACACTCACCTGATATTCTTTATTTCTAACTCGAGGGCTAACCGGGCCTGTCGAACCGAAGCTAAGCCGAGGTCAGGAACTGTCCGGGCATGCCGAGGGTTGGAAATGGCCATATAAATAACACAACTTCCACTTATTTTACGAGTATTTCTTTCGGGGAACCCAATATCCTGTGACAAGTGTTTTATGTGTCCTTTGTTTTTTATGCATTAGTCTTAAGGTCTCTGGTTAAAATCTTAAAACAATTTTAAGCATGTTGAATGTTTTCTTGCTTGTGACGGTTCTTTTGCAGAGTCACAACATATTTACTGTTTTTAATTTATCAATTGACTATCCTGTATTGATCGGAGGTCATCCGTATTAACGTATTAATACCAGGTCAACCAATATTAACTGAGGTCTAGTGAGGTAAAAAAATCAATAATCGTGTTTTTTTTTAATTGTGTCATTTAATAAAATTGCCATTAATCAAGTAATTTCGCATTGACCCAGTTACAGGTCCTCGGTCAGCTGCATTGGCCCTCGGCCTTTGGCCTCGGACCAATGCAGCAGACCTCGGACCTGTACCTGGGCCAATACGAAATTATTTGATTCATAACAATATAGTATATATTTTGCATGCTTTTATATTTGATATGTTATAGAGGACCGCAAGGTAGACTATAAATTAATTAATTAATTAATTAATTAATTAATTAATTAATTAATTAATTAATTAATAAACCCCTTGCATATTTGTTGCTGTATTAAAGCAAAGTATGACGTATAACGGTACAGGCTATAAACAGCGCTTTGTAAAAATACGTTAATTCGCAGAAATAAAGATTAATCGAAATATTAAAAAAATCCAGCTTTGCACCGTGATCAGACAGTTCCCTTTTAGAACAGTTAGACCAGGTGTTCAAAATGGTCTGTTTGTATTCCTCCAACATGTTTAATGATATTTTCAACGGTCGTTTTGTCAGATGCTGTTTGAATAGAGTGGATTATCACGAAAGCACGACTATAATTTTGCCCACCTTGAACCCCACTTTCATACAGTAAAACTGGGGTTTAAAGGGGTATACCTTATTTTTCTTATTTCTGCTCTAAAATATAGATTGTGGGTGCTCGTTAGAACCGCCTCAATGAGGCGGTTCTAACGAGTACCCACAATCCATATTTGGAGCAGAAATATGAAAAATATGAAGAAAAAAATTCATCTATAAATTCTCGCTTTTTCGGCGGTTAAGTTTACAATGTAATTGTATAGGCGTGTTTTCGTAATGATAGCCGTAGTTGCCGCAATGCCATAAGCAAGTTTTCCTTGACAAGGCAAGCGTTAAGGCTTGTCAGTTAAGACATCCAGGCCAGGTTTAAAGTTTTATGACATTTAAACAATGAAACAGTGTATATTCATTTGTTAATTAATTTAAGCGCCGTAAATTTCTGTTAACCCTGCTTCAAATTGTTTGATTCATTGTGAAGTGTCATGCTTATTCATCCATGCGTAAAAACACGTGTTTTCATCATCATCATCATCTTCTTCTCTTTCTTCTTTTACTTCTTCTACTTCGGAGAGAGAGAGAGAGAGAGAGAGAGAGAGAGAGAGAGAGAGAGAGAGAGAGAGAGAGAAGAAGAGAGAGAAAGAGAGAGAGAAAGTCATGCTCTGTATCCGTGTCTTTGGCATCCATGTTTGCAAGCATATCAGAGAGAGAGAGAGAGAGAGAGAGAGAGAGAGAGAGAGAGAGAGAGAGAGAGAGAGAGAGAGAGAGAGAGAGAGTAATGATCGAAAGCCAAGGTATCAAGGACATTTGGGGCGATGGAGGGATGAAGAAGCTAACAATAGCCAGGTGTCTCGTCATGTCCTGGAATCAGTCATCATTATTCCTCGCAGAAGTAGCCGCCAGTCTCATTGCTGCCATAACTCCGCAGGTAATCAAAGCAGTGAAAGTACTCGTGGGTCGATTGTCTCTGAGTGCAGATTTGGAAAATGGGCCTAAACGGGGACTTAGACTGTTTCGTTTAACCCTTAAATTCTTGTACTGTAAGCGAACCGTACAAACCCTGATCAGACGCTGAGATTTCGGCGTCGGAACGTTAAATTTCTGTACTGTAAGTAAACAGTGTAAATCGTGATCAGATACCGCGTTCTGCGGAGTCTTATCTGGGTCTACACTGTTTGCAAAGTCCAACCCTTTATTCCAGCCCAGATTCTACAGATAACCGTTTTCCTCACTGCAATAAAATTATTTTCTATAAATAACACTGATTTCCTACAAATCAGTCACGTGGACTTCAACACTAATAGAGGTTTTGAACTTATAACTTTGCGTCGATTGATCGACCCAATCGAACCAAAAAAGGGGTTAAAGAAGTTTGTACTGAATGGCATCTTCTACCTTTGTAATTAAAACAGGAGTCCATTTCGAAATAAGAGGTGTAAGGTGGCCTTGTGCGTCGTCTGATAAGGGCTGCTTTTTTGCCAGTGTCCCGTTTCGGTTGTAGAGTTGTGGGGAGCGGTCCGCATAAAATGGGTGAAATGGGCACGAATAAATAATGAACGTTGGAACTGTCAGAAACTGTCAGCAACATGTTGAAAGAAAGAAACGAAGAAAAATAATATATATGCAATGTATCTGGAGGGCCGAAATAAGAAACAAACTCGCACATCATGAAAACCCGCCTACATAATTCTGACCCCCTTGAATCCGACTTTTATATAGTAAAACGGGGGTTTACAGGGGTTTTGTTTTGTTTGATCTGGGGTTTAACGTCCCCGTCAACACTGTATAGGTCATTTTGGAGACGTTGCTTCCAATTTTGTGGGAAATTTACCCGACATTGAGAAGAAATGACATCTCAAGCTCTACCGCCCAATGAAACCAATAGGGTTTATAAGCATGGACGGTCCGACTCGCACCTCTTTGCCTTGGCAGGCTTAGATCCTCTAAGAGATTTACCAGAACTCGTGTGCGGGGCGGTTTCAGCTCTGCGTGGAAGCATCATGCAGCCCATCTATTTCTTCAAGCCTCGATGGGCGGGGGCCAGGTTTACAGGGGTAAACCTCTCTGCTCTAAAATACAGATTGTGGGTACTCGTTATTACCGCCTCGAAAAGGCGGTTCTAACGAGTATCCACAATCTATATTTTGAGCAAAAATAAGAAAAATATAATAAAAAATCATCTTAAAATTAAGAAAAATGTAACAATTTTTCATCTTAAAATTGTCATTTTTTCGGCGGTAAAATTTACAATATATTTGTATAATAGGCGTGTTTTCGTAATGATTTGCTTTGCTGCAATATCATTAGAGTTTTCGGCCCCCGCCCATCGGGGCTCGAAGAAATTGTTGGGCTGCATGATGCTTCCACACAGAGCTGAAACCGACCCGCACTCGAGTACTGGTAAACCGCTTAGAGGATCTAAGACTGCCCAGGCAAAGCGGTGCGAGTCGGCCCGTCCATGCTTATAAACCCTATTGGTTTCATTGGGCGGCATGGCTTGAGATGTCATAAATCTTAATGTCGGGTAAAAGTCCCACAAAATTGGAAGCAACGTATCCAAAATGACCTATACAGTGTTGACGGGGACGTTAAACCTCAAATCAAACAAACAATAATCAGAGTTTTATGTCCTGTTTTCATATTTGAGCTTTAGCTTTTTTTCTGTGCTATTCTGGCTTTTGCCATTACGAAAACACGCCTATTCAAATACATCACGATAACAAGTCCGTGAAACGAAGACCCCTCTAAACCCCACTTTATATAGAGAAAAGTTGGGTTTACGGGGGTATTCATTATCTGCCTTATATCTGCCCAAAAACATAGATTGTGGGTACTCGTTAGAACCGCCTCATTGAGGCGGTTCTAACGAGCACTCACAATCTGTGTTAAAAGCAGAAAGAACAAAGATGTTATCATTTTTACCCAAAATGTGTAACTTCTGACACCATGTTGGACGCCATTATTTCACACGGACATGTTTCCCTAATGCATGGTAAATTTTATCGCCTAAAATCGACAATTTTCAGATGAAAAAAATTGTGATATTTTTTATTTCTGCTCAAAATATAGATTGTGAGTGCACGTTAGATACGCCTCATCGAGGCAGTATTAACGAGTACCGACAATCTATATTTTACAGCAGAAATAAGCAAAAGTAAGATTTACCCCTCTAAACCCTAGTTTTACTATTTAAAAGTGGGGTTCAAGGGGGGCATAATTGTATAGGCATGTTTTTCTGATGGATTCTTTTTACTCTTTAAAACTAACCATGCTGTTACTAACAATATCGTTAAAACTTTGATCATTCGGTATGGCATAAAAACTACTGACACTTTTTCATACTATTAACGAACTCGTCAAGCTTTTTTCCATAGCGGCTATTCAAAAGCTATAGTTCTGTGAAAATATGAAACTTTTGTACACGAATCGGCTTTAAACTTCACCTTTCTCCTTAGATACAGTAATAGTCCTATCATTAAGACCACCTTAGGGACTGTTCAAAAGTGGTCTTTAAGACCACTTTTGAACAGTCCCAAAGGTGGTAAGACCACCTTTGGGACTTTTTGAACAGTCCCAAAGGTGGTAAGACCACCGTTGGGACTGTTCAAAAGTAGTCTTTAAGACCACTTTTGAACAGTCCCAAAGGTGGTCCCTGACCAGAGGACACTGTATGCAGCAAACACAACGAAAGAAGAACTAAAACCTACTAAATAAGTTTTTTAAAGGAGAATTTGTCTTAATTGTAGGTTGTCTTAATAGTGTTATTTTACTGTGGTTGGCGTTTCAACGATGCTCCTAACATGGACTTGTTCATGTTACAGTCAACTTTGGGTCAACGTTAAAAGAAGGTTGGAAACGATGTTTCAACCTTAATTCAATGGTGTATGCTTGCAGGGTAGGTTATAAATGTCAGACACTATCCCTAGAATACATTTGAAATCTGCAATATAGTCACGACTTGTTTTCATTGTTTATTGTATTCACAACTGAATATTAATCGAGAACGAATGACCAAATATGACTCATAATTATATTTTCATTTTTCTTCTTGTCATCTAAGACAAGTGAGAATTAAACAATTAAGGGGGATGGGAACACCCAACAGATTTTTCCGCCATTATTCAAAGGGAGACAATTCTTGGAACTTCCTGTTCGCTTTTCTACAAGCCTTGTCCCACTGAAAAAGGGGTCTACTCTTAAAGGAAAGAATTTGCTCCTTAGGAGCAAATTCTTTCCTTTAAGAGTTGACCCCTATTGACATGGGAGACAAAAACTACTTTTGCAGGAGTTGACTCCCCTGAAGGTGTTCCCATTCCCCTTAAGTGCTTGTCTAACAGCTGACGAAGTATACGTTATATTTTACTTTTTACATTGCGTTTCAAGCTATGAGAATGGATATTTCATTGCTCCTTATTCTGTCTTCTCTTACAGTGTTGAATGGCCGTAAGTTTCCCTTATTTCACTATATTGTTGACGAATCTCTGAAAGCGGCACACCGAAAATCCACCCCGAATCAACATGGCTTTTGTCTGGAAAATTATGTTTTCTATGCTCTTCATTTTTATTGAGTTGTTTGTCAATCGATCCATAGTTATATAGAGGATCTTACATAAGTGTTCATGTATTATTGAATTTATTAAACAAGTTGAGGAAAAGGGATAAACTGCGAGGCTGTGCCGAATATTTTATCCCTTTTCCTCAACGAGTTTAGTAAATTTAATAATACATGAGCACGAATGCATGATTCTATTTATTATATGACATTAACGATTTTTCAACAAATATGTCAATATACGCGACGACGTTAAGGACGTCGTGCGTATAACGTTACGGGACGTTTCTAACTAATTTGCATATTTAATCCACTAGTGGATTAACGAATTTATTACATGACGTTATTACAGTCTCAGACGAGACGTCATATGATAAATGTCGTTATGACATTCTCAGAAGCGAAGTCATATGATAAAAATACAAACGCTTTTGCATTGCCTATGCCTGTGTGGCTACAACTGATCAATTAAGTTAGACCGCGCACAAATTGAAAATAAACGTTGCGTAATGAAAAAACATTTCGAAAACATGCCTTTACAAATACCTTGTAACCTTATCACCGAAAAAAAAAATGAAAATTTTAAGATGAGAAATTGTGATATTTTTCTTATTTCTGCTCAAATTATAGATTGTGGATACTCGTTAGAACCGCCTCAATGTTTTCCTTATGACTGCTCAAAATATAGATTGTGGGTACTCGTTAGAACCGCCTCATCGAGGCGGTTATAACGAGCAGAAATACGAAAACTAACGAGCAGAAATACGAAAACTAAGTTTTACCCCTGTAAACACCAGTTTTACAATATAAAAGTGGCGTTCAAGTGGGTCAAATTATATAGGAGTGTTTTCGTCAAGATCGACCTGGCATCTGATCAGGGTCTTCACATTTTTTGCACGAAATGCTGAAATTAAAGAGTAAAAGGTGTAATCAAGTTTCCATAAGGTGCTTTCATATGGAGATGTACAAAATCTGGCTTGAACCACTTATGACAATTGAAGCAGATAGCATTTTGCTTGGCCTGCTATTTTTTTCTTCTTCTTTTTTTCGAATAAAATATGGTTTGACATTGTCTCCTAGTCAGCCTTTATCGTGCCTAACACGACAACCCCCACCTTTGCAAACAGTGTTTTGTTTGTTTGTTTGTTTGATTGATTTGAGGTTTAACGTTCCCGTCAACACTGTATAGATCATTTTGGAGACATAGCTTCCAATTTTGTTGGACTTTTACCCGACATTGAGATGAAATGACATCTCAAGCCCTGTTGCCCAATGAAACCAATAGGGTTTATAAGCATGGACGGCCCGACTCGCACTACTTTGCCTGGACAGGCTGAGATCCTCTAAGCAGTTTACATGTACCAGCAGGTTTCAGCTCTGCTTGGAAGCATCATGCAGCCCATCTATTTTATTCAAGCCCCGATGGGCGGGGGCTTTGCAAACAGTGTAGATCCGGATGAAGAAGCTGTTAGATGGCTTCTGAAGGTTACCAGATCAGATAACCTTTAAAGATGTCATATGATCAGGATCGACACTGTTTGTCACGCATTTTGAGAAACTAACGAATACATTATATCAAGTACAGTCGAACTTCAATGGCTCGAACACCTTTGGGACCTCGAAAATCTGTTCGAGACAGGGGTAGTTCGAGCAACTGAGGTTACTGTCAGGAGGCATAACGAGATACTTTTAGACATCTTTTCGGTGTTCTATAATGAATATGTATGCTGTGTGTACTCATTAGAATCGCCTCATCGAGGCGATTCTAATGAGTACACACAGCATACATTTGCAAGATAAAAGACAAACATTTCCTTAATTATCCCCCACTTTTCTTATGTAGAGGATTTCGCTAGGGGCTCAAGAATGTGTTCCACTCATCCATGGTAAACGAGCCATCGGTGTTCGAGCCATCGAAGTTCTACTGTAATTTGATAAGTGAATAGTCAGATATGGACATGGCTAAATTTATTTATTCAGTAGGATAAAGGCTAAGGGTCAAACCTTTATACCATTCAAATTAACTGCTAAACCCTTAATTTTGTCTATTAACAGATACAGTAAAATTGCTATTTTAAGACCACCTTTGAGACTGGTATAAAGTGGTCTTAAAGACCACTTTTGACCAGTCCCAAAGGTGGTACCCTATTATGAGACATAAGGTGTAGAACACGCACGCACGCACGCACACACGCACCCACACACACACACACACACAAGAAAAACACAAACCTTCCCAATAAACTTTTATAAAAAGATTTAGTCTTAATTTTAGGTGGTCTTGTATACAGTAAAAATCCGCTATTAAGACCAGCTAAACTTCAGACCAATTCTGCTTTTAAAAGCTTCTTGAGAAGGTTTTAGTTATTCTTTCTTGGTGTTTTCTGGACCCAGTATCTCATAACAAGAGACCGCCTTCGGGACAGTTCAAAAGTGGTCTTCAAAACCACTTTTGAACAGTCCCAAAGGTGGTCTTAATATAGGAATTGACTTATTTGAAAATAACATCTGTTCAGTTATGCTTTGTGCTTGAAACATTTAAACGTGTTCTTCCAGAGTTAATGGACCACTCAGCGCACGGGATGACCCATGGGATGACGGGGCAGGCCCAAGTGGCACCCAGATGTCGGTCAGGCTGGGAAAGTAACACAGATTCAACAACAGGTCAACAAACCTGTTTATGGTTCAGCGATACGAAGGCAACTTTTGCAGAGGCCGTGGTGAGTACAATAAATCACATGAAAATGTAACGAAACGTCTGATTGGATCACGTCAAATATTGCATATGATATTATTGAATACAGTCAGGCAAAAAAAAAAAAAAAAAAAAAAATATCCGTGTTTCCTACGGAAACCGGGAAGGGACATGATTTTTTTTTATTTTATAAGTTGTGCGCCATGATAATATCATGTGCGGACAAGATATTATCTTGTTTGGACAACATATTATCTTGTGCGCACAAGATATTATCTTGTGCGGACAACATATCTTGTCCGCACAACATATTATCTTGTGCGCACAAGATATTATCTTGTGCGGACAACATATTATCTTGTGCAGACAAGATATTATCTTGTCCGCATATGATATTAAGTTGTGCGAACAAGATATTATCTTGTCCGCACATATATTAAGATAATATATTGTCTGCACAACATAGATCTTGTGCGCACAAGATATTATCTTGTCCGTACAAGATAATATCTTGTGCGGACAAGATAATATGTTGTGTGAACAAGATAATATTTTGTCCGCACAAGATAATATCTCGTTCGCACAACTTCCCAAGATCTATGTTGTGCAAACAAGATAATATGTTGTGCGGACAAGATATTATCTTGTTCGGACAACATATTAACTTGTCTGCACAACATAGATATTGTGCGGACAACATGATATCTTGTGCGAGGACGATAATATCTTGTCCGCACAAGATATTATCTTGTTCGCACAACTTAATATCTTGTCAGCACAAGAAAATTTGTTGTGCGAACAAGATAATATCTTGTCGGCACAAGATAATATCTTGTTCACACAACTCCCAAGATCTATGTTGTCCGCACAAGATATTAAGTTGTGCACATAAGATAATATGTGTTCCGCACAACATTAATTATGTTGTCCGCACAAGATAATATCTTGTCCGCACAACATATTATCTTGTGCGCACAAGATAATATCTTGTTCGCACAACATATTAAAAAAAATTATGTCCCTTCCCGGGTTCCGTACTTCCCGGGTTCCGTATGTTTCCGCTACCCTGCTTCAGACTCTACCATTTTCATCAGTAAATGAACAAAATAAAAATTAAAATACCGCCTACCATTTTCAATTTCCGACTCTTTGCATTTTCCTATAGAAAGTTTGCGTTTTACGTACATTTTTATTATCGTGTGCGCACATGATATCTTGTTCGCGCAACTTAATATCTTGTGCGCCCAAGATATCATCTTGTTTACACAACATAGATCTTGTGCGGGCAATATAATATCTTGTGCGCACAACTTATTATCTTGTTCGCACAACATAATATCTTGTACGCACAAGATCTTTACCTGTTCGCACAAGTTATTATCTTGTTCGCACAGCATACTATCTTGTTTGCATGACATAGATCTTGTGCAGACAAAATAATATCTCGTGCGCACAAGATATTTTCTTGTTAGCACAACTTGATATCTTGTGCGGACAACATAATATCTTGTGCGCACAATATATTATCTTGGGCGCACAAGATAATATGTTGTTCGCACAACTTCCAAGGATCAATGTTGTGCAAACAAGATAATATGTTGTGCGATCAAGATAATATCTTATGCGCACAGGATATTAAGTTCTACGAACAAGATATTATCTTTTGTGCACAAGATAATATGTTGTCTGCAAAAGATAAATTATGCTGTCCGCACAAGATAATTACTTGTGCGCACAAGATAATATCTTGTTCGCAAAACTTAATATCTTGTTCGCACAACAAATTAAAAGCAAAATTGAATGTCCCTTCCCGGGTTCCGTAGATATCCGTATATTTTTTATTTTATCACGAAAAAGAAGTTTTGTTTGTACTCATTAGGCGATTCTAATGAGCACACACAGCATACCTTTGGTTTCACAGACTGTCGTCCTGAAACTCCTAGAAAATGCTATCAATAGCACCAGATGTTCATATACAAATTCCTATATTACGACCACCTTCGGGCCTGTTCAAAAGTGGTCTTAAAGACCACTTTTGAACAGTCCCAAAAGTGGTCTCTCAGCAGAGGACATTGGTTGAAGAAATTACTGAAACTTTCTAAATAAGCTTTTTATAGCGCAATAAGTCTTATTTTAGGTGGTCTTAATAGCGAAGTTTCACTGTATTTAGGTCGGCCCCGCCCATCGGGGCTTGAAGGAATAGTTGGGCTGCATGATGCTTCCCTGCAGAGCCGAAACCGGCCGCACACGAGAACTGGTGAACCTCTATGAGGATCTAAGCCTGCCAAGACAAAGTGGTGCAAGTAGGACCGTGCATGCTTATAAACCCTATCGGTTTCATTGGGCGACATCTCAATGTTGTGTTAAAGTCTCACAAAATTGGAAGCAACGTCTCCAAAAATGACATTTACAGTGTTGACGGGGACGTTAAACCTCAAATCAAACAAAAACTGTATTAAGGATTTTATCACAAAAAAGAAATGTTGTTTGTACTCATTAGAATCGCCTCATTGAGGCGATTCTAATGAGTACAGACAACATTCCGTTGTTTTACAGGTCATCGAACAAATACCCTTAAGTCTTCCCCGCCATGCCCCAGGGACGTGGGCTGTGATATCCCCTCAGTAGTTCGAACCTCTCCTATCTCGAACATATACCCGTGGTCATCATGAAAACCTGCCCATATAATTTTGACCCCCTTGAATCCCACTTTATAGAGATAAGTTGGGGTTTACAGGGGTAAACATTATTTTTCTTATTTCTGCTCTAAAATATAGATTGTGGTTACTCGTTAGAACCGCCTCGATGAGGCGGTTCTAACAAGTACCCATAATCTATATTTTGAGCAGAAATAAGAAAACTATCACACTATTTCATGTTTTCGTAATGTTCTAAAGATATTCGAGTAATTAAAGTTTTACTGTATATTGTCTGCGCCCCCGCCCATCGTGGCTTGGAGAAATAATTTTAGCTGCGTGGTGCTCACGCACAGCTCAAACAGGCCGCACATACACAATGTAGCTACTGGTAAACCGCTTAGAAGGTCTAAGCCTGCCTATAGGCAAAGTGGTGCGAGTCGGACAGTTCATGCATAGATACCCTATCAATTTCAATTGGGCGGCAGGGCTTGAGATGTATTTTAATCGCAGTGTCGGGAAAAAGTACCACAAAATTGGATGCAATGTCTCCCAGATGACCTATATAGTGTTGATTGGGCGCGGGGGGGGGGGGGGGGCGTTCAGCCTCAACCTTAAATCAAACAAACATAACAATGTTTATGTTTTTTTTATTTCAGTTGTGGTGCAACATAATGAATTCCCATCTCACGGCTGTGTTCTCGCTGGCCAATCAGGGGAACACGCGAGGGGGCATTTGTCACCAATCCAGGATGAGAAAAATAGGTAAATAAATATTTTAATTGCAACGGAAGGTCAGGTGGTTTTTCTCAGGGTACTCCGGTTTTCGTCCACCTCTGCGATATAAGTGAAACAAATGGGCCGTAAAACATACCCTCCCAACAAATATATAAAAAGTGTCAATGGGTTTGTCAGCAAGTGAAAGTTGCTGGGTGGCTAGTGAGTTAGTTACTGAGTTAGTGATTGGTTGAGTGAGCAAGTGAGTGAGCGAATAAACATTTTTCCAGCTCACCTGGGCCGAAGGCTCCAGTGGAGCTTATGCTTTGGTCACAACCCCTTCCGATTCGGCTGTAATCCCGGCATGAATTTAGCCATTTTGGCCTGGTCCCCGGTCGGACACCACACATGGCCGGCCGGTGGCCGGGGCTCTCAGGCAGCATCGGGAAGGTGCTCGAAGAGTTTTAACTCGAAAATAAAAATTTCTCCGGTGTCCCGTACATTTTCATAATCGGCCACATATCCTTCACACATCGTTTTAAATAGTATCCTCCGATATCCGACCGGGAATCGAGCGGTAATCGGCCGGTGTGTTTAGCATCAGAGGAGAAATTTTTGGGACCGGACATGGGCCGATATCCCGCCGATGTCTGTTTACACATTGGAAAGTAACCCACCGATGTCCGATCGGCTTGAACCGGTGTGGACCAGATATGTTACAGATATCGACCGGTCACCGGCCGGCTAGAAACGGACATTGTCCGGGCATCGGGCGGACTATATAAGCCCCCGTCAGTCGCCGTGTACAACATTATAGCCATAGGCCATCACACCGCCTGACAATCGCCCGACATTCGGCCTGGCCTGGTACAAGCATCATTCGTTGTCCGTAGGATACTCGAGCGATATTCGTTCGATTTGCGGTGAATAGGCCGGTTATCGCCCGGACATCATAGGATAATCGGCCGGTTAGTATTAGATATTCGGTCGGTATTCACTGCCTCGCCGGCCCCCCAAAAATTCTCGTTGGAAACAGACGCCTTGCGATTACCAGACAGTCTTCAGACGGCCTCCGCACGGTGCCATTTATGTAAATGATGTGTGACAGATTTTTTGATGTCGAAAAAAAGGCCAAAACCAGCGGTGTAGTCCCGATTACCCCCTATCCCCGGATACCGGCCGGTCTTTGTGACCATAGCATTATAGTATAGTGGGTTGTCCGTCGTCCGTCCGTCCGTCCACACCTTTAACCAGCTATATCTCTGCAACCTGCAGGCCGATCTCAACCATTTCTCATCTGTAGCATGCCTCTGGTAGGGCATTAATGACATAAGCTCTTTTTCGAAATCGAACAAAAAAATATTTTGTTGCTATGGCAACCACAAGGTCCCATAGACTTACATTGGGAAAATGCTTGTCATCACCATAGCGCCTTTTGTTTTGATCGGATCTTTCTGAAACATATCTGTAAGGTGACTAGGGATAAAAACTTGGATGAGTTCGAAAATCGGCCGGTTAATCATAGAGTTATGTCCCCACGTCCCCTGGCTTGCAGAATATGCCTATTTTTGACCGTGTCATCGCCGTAGTCCTCTCAGTTTTGATCACCATGAAACTTACATACAAGTAAGTCAGGGTTAAAAGCTCGGATGAGTTCAAAACCTAGTGATGTCGGTCGATGGCTTATGGAGTTATGTCCCCTACTTTGCTGAAAATGCTAATTTTTGGCCTTGTCATCACCGTAGCTCCTTCAGTTTTGATCGGATTTTCTAGAAACTTACAAACAAGTAAGTCGGGGATAAAAGCTCGCACGAGTTCGAAAACTAGTGATGTCGGTCGATTACTTATGGAGTTATGTCCCTTACTTTGCTGAAATTGCTAATTTTTGACCTTGTCATCACCGTAGCCCCTTCAGTTTTGATGGGATCCTCTTGAAACTTACAAACAAACAAGTCAGGAATTAAAGCTCAGGTGAGTTCGAAAACTAGCGATGTCGGTCGATTACATGTACTCACGGAGGTATGTCCCATACTTTGCTGAAAATGCCAATTATTGACCTTGACATTACCGTCGCCCCTTCAGTTTTGATCGGATCAAAATATTTAATAATGTTTAACGGAGTTATGGTCGGTAAGAATTCCCATTAATTGTCTTTTGGGCACTAATTCCTTTACAATATGGAAAATGTGGATGAAAGTTCACAAACATATAGACCACCATAAGAGGCAGATTTTGTTGACATTGTCATCATCATAAGTCCCTAAGTTTTGAACAGACGTTCCCGAATCTTACATATAAGTAAGTTAGAGATAAAAGCTTGAATGTGTTTGCAAACTAACATTGTTGGCACATTACTCCCTGAGTTAAATCCCCTTCTTTGCTGAAAATGCCTCTTTTGTACCTTGTCATCACCATAAGTTCTTTAGTTTTGAGCGAATCTTCCTGAAACTAGCATATAAGTAGGTTGGGATTGAAAGTTCGGAGGAATTTGAAAACTGATGATGTCTGCCCATTTCTCATATAGTTACGTCCCCTTGAATGCTGAAAATACCTGCTTTTGACCTTGTCATCAGCATAAATCCTTCAGTAAAGATTGGAACTTCCTGAAACTTCTAATCTTTTAGCTCAGGTGAGCGATTTAGGACCATCATGGTCCTCTTTTTTGTTGTTGTTGTTTTTTTTTTTCTGCTTTGCGGTGTTACGGACCTGTCATCAATATCAAAGTCATATCGAGCCGTTCAGTTTACCATACAATGCTTCCTACGTGAGCGGTTACATGTAGCCAGTACAGTGCACATTCTTTCTCCCCCTTCTCAGCAGAAGGGAGAAAATGACAAGAATAAATAAAACTATAAATAAATAAATAAATAAATAAATAAATAAATAATGTCTTATTCGTGATTTTGAATGACATCTGAGTGCAATTCGTGAGGCTGTAATGAAAAGAACACTAATTTGTGTTGAATATATTTATTTCTCTTTAAAATCAAAATAAAAGTTGCTGTGGCACTACGGGGTTATCCGGCATACGGGGCTACAGTCCTCTGGGAGCCCTGTGTGCGACCCCGTTGCCAAGGGGTCGGACACAGGGTCCTTTGGACCAGAGAAACCGAAACTGAGCTGAAATGAATATGTAATTTCAACGGCCAGGTGAATGATTTTGGTATCAGAACATGAAGTCAGCATTACATGTGTAAGAATACACGCCTATACAAATACATTGTAAATTTTACAGCCGAAAAATACGAAAATTTCAGATGAAAATAAGTGATATTGTTCTTATTTCTGTCAAAAATAAAGATCGTGAGTACTTGTTAGAACCGCCTCATTGAGGCGGTTCTAACGAGTACCAACAATCTATATTTTAGAGCAGAAATAAGAAAAATAAGGTATACCCCCTTGAAAACAAGAATGGGGTTCAAGGGGTCAGAATTATATAGGCGTGTTTCTGTGATGATTTAACTTACCACTATCGGTGTTGACAATACTACATACTAAATGCATAAATTGTGCGTCGGGGAAGGACCAAGGACAATTGTATTATCTACAGGACGACCAGCGAAGACGACATCACGCAAACACGCCTATATAATTTTGACCCCCTTAAACCCCTCTACTATAGTGGAGTGCTGTGGTGCAGTGGTAAAGCATCGGATTTGTGATCAAGAGGTAGCCGGTTCGATCCCCGCAAGCGCCAAGTGTTGTTTCCATGAGCAAGAAACTTTATCCACGTTGCTTAGTACTGGTTCCCACCCAGGAAAAGAGGGCCACATGAAAGATTAGTACTAGTACTAAATGTGTTACCCTCTATAAATAAGGTCGATGATGATACAGTAGTACTGGAGTTTTGAAGAGTATTCATTATTTTTCTTATTTCTGCTAAAAATTATAGATTGTGTGTGCTCGTTAGAACCCCCTCTGCGATCTATGTTTTGAGCAGTAATATGAAAGATATCAGGAATCTATTTTTTTATCTGAAAAATGTCATTTTTTGGCGGTATAAATTTTAATTATATTTGAATGGGCATATTTTCGCAATGAGATGCTCAGGCCAACAGTTTGAATGTTGGCCCATTTTTTCACCGGAACACTGGTCTAGTCAAAAGTGTCACGCAAGAAAAGCACTGGTCGCGGAACATTGTGCAGGTCTTCATCATGGCAATTCACTTTCCACAGATATCCATCTACAGAATTTGTTTGGTTGTTTGTTTGAATAAAGGTTTTACGTCCCCATCAACATTATTTAGGCCATTTTTGAGACGTTGCTTACATTTCTGTGGGATTTTTACCCGACATTGAGATGAAATGACATATCAAGCCCTTCCTCCAAAACAAAACATTAGGGTTTATATGCAGGGACGGTCCGACGCGAACCACTTTGCCTGGGACAATTAAGATCTTTTAGCGGTTTACAAGACTCATGTGCGGTCGGTTTCAACCGCGACTGCGTGGAAGCATCATACAGCCTAATATATTTCTCTAAGCCCCGACGGGCGGAGGCACCCATCTACAGAGTATCGTGGTCGAGCTGGCACCCTACAAAATAGAAGAGGAATCGATACAATTAAACCACAGCTCCCATCAGTGACACCAAAGGGAAAGAAACACAGATATGGAACAACTAGACCCTAATGGAAACAGGAAACATCAACAGCGGTAAATCAAAAAGACAGTCACTTTCCCACAAAATGGCCAATTGGCTATTCAAAACAAAATATTATAAGCAACACACACTCAAAGATATACCATAACAAACATAAACCGCGACAGAAAAACCGCATTGAAACGGTCAGTGAAACGAATTCCATTGGTGGTTGTGGTGGTGGTGGTGGTGGTGTGTGTGTGTGTGTGTGGGGGGGGGGGGTCTAAAATCGACCTGCAAGAAAACCAGTGCGACCAGTAAAGCTCGCTGTTCGCATGTTTCTTTTATGGTTTCTTGGTTATTTAAAGAGTATCGAGCGAATAACGGGGAACTGGCTTGATCTACAGTATTTACCCTAAACTTTCTGACACCTCGGCTTCTTACCTGGAGTGAATGTTTTCGTTTTACGTCACACCAACAGCAGAGGTCAAACGGAGACGAGACCTCGGTTCAAAGACTCGTCCGAAAGTCTGGAGGAGCCCGGGATCGATCCTTCGATCCCTGGTTTACAAGGCGAGTAGCATAACCACTACACCACGGAGGCTTTTACTTGTTCTAGAATTATTGTGTCAAGAATATAAGAATCTTACATGGGTGTGAGGGGGATGGAAAAATCCGTCCCGAGGTTCACTGTCCGGCAGCACGAGGCTTGCCGAGTGATGCCGGACAGTGATCCGAGGGACGGATTTTTCTATCCACCCCTCATACCCATGTAGGATTCGTTTTCTTGCATACCTTCTATTTCTGAGCACGGATTTTTAATGCTGCAGTCACTTCGGTTACCGACGTCCGTCATAATGTGATGACACTACAGGAATGTTTAGTGACGTCACGTAATGTGCTGTGACGTCAACCTTAACGACGGCGAATATGAGGTCGTATGAAACCAGTGCATTTATCAAACACGCAAGAATATTCGATTTGGGGTAAGAACACCAGGGTTAGAACCGAATTTCTATCCCAACCTAAAAATATGGGTTTCCTTATTTGGTGTGCAAGAAATTGCTGGATGAGTGACAAACAGTGTAGACCCTGATGAGACGGCGCATTCAGCGACGTCTCATCTGGGCTTACACCGTTTTCTCAGGCCTATGTGTACGAATTCATACAGTTAATAAGGTAAGTATTAATTTGCTTGCCCGGTTTTTCTCGGCAGTTTCCTCATGACTGGGCTCATTGCTCCTCTTTGCAGGTGAGAAATGGTGGCTCGGAATTACAGACATGGAATCACGTGGCAACTACAAGCTCGTCTATAATCAAGCACCTGTCACGTATTTGACAACCGCATTCCACACAGCTTGGCTCCCAGGAAAGCCGTCCACGTCACTGCAGAATCGATGTATTTTTCTCGACAATGATAAATGTCGCGTGTCGGATGATTCTTGTGGCAGCAAATACAGATATGTCTGTCAAGGACATTACTAACACTACACATCACGTGTAAAAATCTGTGTAATGAAGACCCTCTAAACCCCAATTTATATAGAGAAAACCGGGGTTTACGGGGGTATACATGTTTTCTGCTCCAAGTTATGATGTTGTGGGTACTCGTTAGAACCGCCACAATGAGGCGATTCGATCGAGCACCCAAAACCTATGATCGGTGTATAAATAAGAAAAACATAACGTTTTTTTATCAGAAACATGACCGTTTTGGAAGTAAAAAAGAATGTACTTTATTTCATATTAAATATGTTCTAGAAAGGGTTATCCTATGGAAGCAAGGAATACACCACAGAACATGAAAATATGGAGTGTACATGTTTTCTGGGCCGGACTAGCTATTTTCGGCCATTTAGGCGTCATCAGTGACCCTCAAATATTTTCAAAATTCCACAATGGAATCAATGATCCCAAAGGACAAGAAAAATATAAACTACACAATGATGTAGAGGAGTGAGACTTTTTACGACCGCCACACATTCAATAGAAAATATAAACCACACAATGATGTGGGGCAGGGAGACTTTTTACGGACGCAATCCAATGCATATCTGGGCCGCACTTCTGCAATTATGTTTACAACATTGTGAAAGCCATTTGAGCCAGCGCATGACAAAATCTACAAGAAGTCTTGAACCGTCGACCAGCATTCGTGCAGTCTGATCAGAGTCTTCGCTGATCGCATGTACCTACTATAGGCCAATATCTATGCAGATAGCCATAAGCAAAAGGTCTTGTCATAGATGATGGCTGCGCAGGTTGTTTTGTGTCTCAGCTGGTCGCACCGGACTTATTGTAGGTTTTGTCATGCGCCGGCTCAATTTTGGTGTTTTTTTGTGGATACGTGTTAGGACCACCTCAATGGGGCCGTTCTAGCAGTTAAGACAGTTTCGACAGCAAACGTTTTTAGGTAGAATTAATATAAATATTCCCAAATTGTAACTCAGAGAAAAATCCAATTATTTGTTCCAGGTTGTTATAAAAACTAAATTTAATCCTCATTCAACAGAATATGTACTTAGCCAAAAAGGTAACTATACCAACTTCCGGATGAATGGCAGCTTTTGGGCTAAATATGACTGTTGACATGCGAATCGGTCGTTTTGCTACAGAATGCTCAAATTTGCATTTGCCAACAAATTTTTTGCTCCATAGTTGTCTTGCAATATGTGCCTAGAAGAATTTTGCAAGAAAATGGACATTGTGCACGCGCAAACAATCTTTTTTGTGTCTAAAGTAGAAAACATTATCCTCTGATCATCGGATAACACTTTACTTTAACAACATTTCGTGATCTTGCGCTATAAGCAAGGTTTTAATTTGTGAAATTCTCAGATTATCTCCTTTGCAATTAAAAATATAAGAATTTTCGAACTGTTCTGATTTTTATACCTGTCAATCAATTTTTGCCATTTTGTTAAAAACGCTTAGTTTCCATCATTGCTGTTCGTCATGGTGGTATTCATGTAGCATGCAGCTCTGCCGATTGCAATTTTCTATGGAGTTTCCAATTCCAAGCAGCAATTGCACACAACTTCTAACAATCGGAGGCCGATACGTGATCGCCTGTTTCTCGTAGCCGATGCAACTAAAATTCAAAATCTTTTGCGAATAGACGCAAAGAGGATCTAATGAAATGTAACATGTACCAAATTTTAGAAATCTTGGGTAAAGTGAATTTTTTATAATGTTAAATCATAGAATTTTAATGATTTTCTCTGCAAAAGTGACACAGCGACGCCTTGGGGCTTTAAACATCACGTGAACAAGTCCGTGAAATGACTCCCCCCCCCTAAACCCCACTTAATATAGAGAAAACTGGGGTTTACGGGGCGTAAACATAACTTTTCTTATTTCTGTTCCAAGACATACACGTAGGTTGTAGGCCTCATTGAGGCGGTTCTAACGAGCACTCACAACCTTTTTGAGCTTTTATAAGAAAATTATCACGCATTCTCATCAGATTAGTAGCAATTTTGGAGCAGTGAAAACTCGTGCACATCAAAATGAGTCCTCTTACAAAACACAACAAACTTTGTCGAAGTCTAACTGTTGGTTTTCTTTTGCTCCAGCATTTCAGTGGTTTCTTGCTGTCGAGTCCTCACCGTTGTTTCATATCTATGGTTGTTTGATTTTTTGTGTTCACGGAGATTTTGCACTGATGAGTTAGGAGGCCTTCCTGAGGGCTGAACAAATAATATGTCTAAATCGCAACGTAAGTAAGGTCGAGGATTGTGGCAACGTAAAATCGATTTAAGCCCCCCCCCCCCCCCTCACCCCCAGTGGAATTAGTTTCACTGACCATTCCAAGGCAGCTCTTCTGTCGTGGTTTATTTTTTGTTTTGGTTTGTCTGAGAGTGTTTGTATCGCTTATATTATTTTGTTTTGGATAGCCAATTAGCCATTTTGTTTTGGATAGCCAATTAGCCATTTTGTGGGAAAGTAACTGTCCTTTTGGCTTTCCGCTGTTGATGTTTCCATTAGGGTATGTTGATTCATGTTTGTGTTTCTTTCCCTTTGGTGTCTCTGATGGGAGTTGTTTGTTAGTTGTATTGATTCCTGACCATTGCCTCTACTTAAGAAATAGATCAGCTCTAACTGTGATTTGTTGAGTAAAAAATCACAGTTTGGAGGTCAGTTGTAAAGTAGACAAATCACAAGCGCGTAGCGCGCGTGATTTGTCTACTTACAACTGACCGACAAACTGTGATTTATTACTCAACAAATCACAGTTAGAGCTGATCTATTTCGATTCTAACAGGCTGAAAATCGGCAATAATGCTGTTGTTTACTTCAAAATCTCACAACTTTTCGCCATTGTTAGAAGCAATCCCGCTAAAATTATCGACTGAAACACATGCATTTATATCCTATTCTAACGTTTTCGATGCGAGAAAATGACGTTACACCGTCTAACGTCAAGTAAATCGACTAGTGACGTCATAAATTTGCAGTTTTTAATGACGTCACACGTCACGCTCTTCCGAGCTGTGATTTGTTACAGAATAAAACACAGTTATTTTGCATTGCCTATATAGGCGCGCTGTGTTAGAATTTTATTTTGTGTAGTTTTCATATGTATTATGCGTAGGGACTTTTTTTGACAGAGTGTATTATCAATCTGAGCCCAGAAACTGCATGATTGGTTGGGGAACACATGTAATGCCATCTGATCAGCAGATAAATGATAGCACGAAACTCCTCTAGAAGCAACATTCAAATTATATTCAAATTCAGCCCCTTCTTTCCAGGCTATTTTTGGACTTCATAAGATTGTGTCATGACACATGAAATGGAAGTAGGTCATAACCGGTTACTCAATTACCAATAATACCATAAAAATCGGGCCCAAAACAAGAAAAAATGTTTTAATTTTGAATTACATATATATTATGGGATTTTACTGATTTTTTTCTTTTATGTTTTCTTTTTTTAACAGTGTAGAGCTAGAGCGGTTGCTATCTTGGGCAAGCACTAAGCAGGTTAGTGCATATTTTTTAACGAAGTGGCTATTGACAGTTAGGCAATAGCTGTTTTACGTTTAAATAGTTTTACGTTAACCTTAACTGGCAATAGCCATTTTAACGTAATAGCCATTTTAACGTAAAATCGCTATTGCCAGTTAAATGGTTATACCAAAATATCTTACAACAATAAATCTTATTGCCATTTAGCATGGAATAAAATGAAACACCGAAACTAAAGTATAATAGTGATCTGAATGATAAAGCACATATTGATAATAATATATATGCTACCAAAATGCAGCTTGCAGGGGAAAACCACGTTTATATAGTAAAACTGGGGTTTACAGGGGTAAACCTTATTTTTCTTACTTCTGCTCTAAAATATAGATTAAGGGTACTCGTAAGAACCGCATCGATGAGGCGGTTCTAACGGGTATCAACCGTCTATAGTTTGCGCAGAAATAAGAAACATTGTTAAAATTTTCATTTTTCTGGCGATAAAGTTTATAATGTATTTGTATAGTTTCGTAATGAATATAATAATATATATGCTACCAAAATGCAGCTTACAATGATCAGTTGCATGTTGTAGTTCTGCATGTATGCGAATGGAATACAGACTCTTCATATTTTTCTATTATTTGCTACTCGCTAAAAACACAACATTATTAAAACACCCCTATTCAATGCAATGGAATATTCATTATCAAACAGGCCTATTCAAATACAGTAAAAACATTTACCAAATAAAAATTCCAATATTTTCATATTTCTGCTCTAAACATCGATTCTAGCAACTAGCGAGTATCCACAATCTATGATTTTGAGCAAACATAAGAAAAATATGTAAACCCCTTACCCCTATAAACCCAAGTTTTTCTACATAAAAGTCGGGTTTAATGGGGCCAAATTATATAGGCGTGTTGTCGTGATATATGGCTATAAGAACAATAATTTTCTGGTGAAATTAATAAAAGATAATTTACTACTTCTTAAAACATAGAATGGGGTTACTGGAACTGCCTCACTATACCATACCTAGGTGTCCTCATTAACGTAGATATTTAACAACAAGATTAGCAAATGTATTTCCACGCAAAGAACTTGTTACTAGTACGTTCGAAAAGTGGTTTTCAATTATTTGATATCGTAGAGGATATTTAATTTTTTGAGTGTAAGATCTATTTTTACTTCTCCTAATGAATCATGAGTGAAATAAAAAATGATCTTACACTGAAAAAAAAGATCAAATTTTCTGTTTCTTTCATGCTTTAAATTGCAATTTATAACGCAATTTGAACGCGTCAGCCGTCATTACAGAGAACAAACTTTTTCTAGGGCGATTTTGCGTCGATTTAGAGGTGTTCAGCGTGTTAACTGGGTATATTATTGGGTGTTAACAAAAAGTTTGTGCCTGGAAAACAGCTTGTTGTGTTATATTACCAATTGGTTCACTTGAAATTTGCATTCAAATAATGTCCGCAGTTGCTAAGCTTGTCTGGCGTCCCGTGCATTATTTAAGTTGCGTAGGTGCAAAACATGACGCCATCAACGTCGGAACGACGTAAAAAACATGCGTGACGTAATTTCTGTCACACATTTATAACGTTTAGCTAATTGACATTTCACAAACAGAGAATATATGTTATTTTTTAGGACACATCCAATTCACAAACAGTGAAAATAAAATTGTTTTTTACTGTTTGAAACAGTGACAATATCGATTTCGATTTCACTGAGAAATCTCTATATTTCATTGAAAAGCATGTAAGAAATCAGCATGTTACATGTCTCTATAATGAGGTTGGGATTACATGGATTACATTATTTTTTCTTATTTCTAAAACGTAGGCAATGTGCCATCAACACACACCCAATATACATACTGTATGTATATTGGGTCTGTGCCACCAATAAGACAGTTCAGTTTATTCCCAGCGGGCACATGGGGTCTAGGAAACGTCGCATCAACGTGGTTGCCACGTCATCTCGTTACAAAGACATTCCTAGGACGCTGTATTTACGTTGTGTGTCCAGAGGGTTATGCTTGAAGACGCCTTTTTAAAACTCCATAAAAATGCGTTCCAGTTTAAATAGATACTTTATCTTGGTCTATGTTTGGAACAGCAATTAGAAACATAAAAATAGAAAATTGATCATGGCAGCAACAATCAAAACAATTACCCACACATTCCCAGAACGAATTGATTAAAATGCTCAATCAAGACAACAATTCATAACATATTACAAAATATGGTAAAAGAAAACAAACAAAATAAAACAAAGATTCGCATCTTAGCCGAGCTTCACATCACGTGAACAAGTCCGTGAAATAAAGACCCCCCTAAACCCCACTTTATATAGAGAAACCTGGGGTTTACGGGGGTAAACATTATTTTCCTTATTTCTGCTCGAAGATATGGGTTGTGGGTACTCGTTAGAACCGCCTCAATGAGGCGGTTCTAACGAGCACCCACAATCTATGTTGAAAGCAGAAATAATAAAGATGTTATCATTTTTACCTAATATTTATCATCTTCTGACACCATGTTGGACGCCATTACTTCTTTCGGACATGTTTTCCTAATGACAAGACCCATCACTCTAGAACAAGCATATGCATGTAAGCTTTTACATTCATAACAGTAACGTTCATAACAGTAACGTTAGTTACTATAAAATTAACAGCCAAAGTGAAATAATTCTTCAAGCCAACCGGCAATAGCGATTTTAACGTAAATTCGCTAATGCCAGTTAACTGGCAATGGCCATTTTAAAGTCAAACAACTATTGTCAGTTAAGAGGGGCAATAGACCTTTCGTTTTTTTTTTAGATCTACACCATTAAAAATCATGCTGTCGCTTTGCTCCCTTCAGATTCTTATTGGTGAAGATTTAAAAAAACATACACTAACCTTTTCTAAGATGGACTCTTTGACAACGGATAAAAAGAATGTATTCTCAGACTTATAGCTTACAATAGATTACACTGCACTGCTGGCCGTTCATAAATGACACTTCATCACGAAAACACGCCTATACAATTTTGACCCCCTCCAACCCCACTTTTATATAGAAAAACCGGGGTTTACAGGGGTAAACCTTATTTTTCTTATTTCTGCTCTAAAATATTGATTGTGGGTACCCGTAAGAACCGCCTCGATGAGGCGGTTCTAACGAGTACCCACAATCTATATTTTGAGCAGAAATAAGAAAAATATTCCAATTTTTCATCTCAGAATTTTCGTTTCTTTCGGCGATAAAGGTAACACTGTATTTGTATAGGCGTGTTTTCGTAATGTACATGTAGATAGGCTGTAAGATAACCGAAAAATGCAATCTCTGACTTATAGCTTACACTAGATTATACTGCTTCGTCCATCGTTCATAAATGACTCTTAGATTGACTATTAGATAATTGAAAATATAGTGCAGTATTTGAAAAAACAATGTATGAAGTTTCAAAAAATGACATTGAATTGTCGTTACACGTGTTATATACAAGTAAATCCACAACATATACGAGGGATGTTCGAAAAGAATTGTTTATTTTTATATGGAAACTCCAAATTCCAAGTTAGCATAAAAGTGCTCATTTCATGCCTTCGAAGTACTCCCCGTGGCTAGACATGCAAAGTTTCAGGCGATGTATCCTCTTCTTGAAGGCGTCACGGTACGCTGATGTGGGCACCGTAATAAGGTACTAAGGAAAGGCAGATCCAAGTGCTTGTCGGGACTGGTATTTCCGCCCAGCAAGGAATGATTTCAATTTCGGAAACAAAAATAACTCACATGGGGCAAGGTCTGGTGAATACGAGGGGTGAGACAAGACAGTTATTTTTTCTGTTTTCAAAAACGCCGTAACTATTATGGAGGTATGAGCGGTTGCATTGTCATGTAGAAGACGGACATGTTTAAAACCAGTGGCAGGGCGTCGTTTCTGATAATACTTTTTCAGTTTCTTCAGTACTATGTCTTTGTGGTACTTTCCGGTGATGTTTTTGCCCTTTTTCACCGGCAATGGTATTGTGACTCCTTCACCAGAGAAGAAGATTTCATACAAAACCTTCTTTGTACTCAAAAAACGTTTGGCAATTATTGCGCATTGGCTGTGTTTAGTGACCCAGATCTTGTTGCTAACCTTTCTGACGGGCTCAAAATAATGAACATAGGTGTCATCACCTGTGACAACATTGGCAAACTGCTTTTTGTCATATTTTGGAAACATTTGAAGCGACTTTTTGGCCACTTTAACTCGTTGCCTCTTTTGCTCGTCAGTCAACAGATGTGGCACCCATCTAGCCGAAATCTTTCTGACTTTCAAATGCTTCTTCAAAATAAGGCGAACCGTTGATAGTGATATACCTACCTTTCGTGCAATATCACAATTTGTAAATCTGGCATCTCCTTCAATGATTTTCTTTATTTTGGAAACGATTTCTTTACGAGATGCAGATTTTTGCCTACCTGATTTCGGTGCATCTTTGATGGACTCTACACCAGACTCAAATTTCTTTTTCCACCGTCGAACTGTGTCAAAAGACACACAAGAAGGTCCAAAAGCAGTATAAATTTCAATCATCAGCTTCTTCAAAGAACAATCAAGTTTTGAGAAACCTTTGATGTAAGCCCGTATTTAATCTTTTTAGTCGACGTTTCTACCAACCATTTTTACTGCATTGGTTAATGACTGCATGTATTCAAATCGCAAATTTTATGTCTCACATGTAGTCTAACATGTAAATTGATACACTAATGTGTAGATATTAAATAGCCCTGCACAAGTATGTATTAGTTTTGATCGTTTCCCACGTGGATATCGAGCTAGAGGACAATAAGCAATTCTTTTCGAACATCCCCCGTATTTACATTTTTTTGTTTTTTTTTCAAAATACGAAATATGGTAATAAAAGGTTACCCAGAAAAAACACGAAGCACACGGCCTTCGTGATGTCCTTGACTCAATTAGGGACAACTACAGGTAAGTCGGCGATTTTACTGTCGGAAATTTTGTTGAGCCGTAAAACATAAATTGCAACCTTAAAACCCACGTTTACCTCATTGATTGTCAATGGTCAATCGCTGTTTCCAAACTCATTTTTAAGATTTAAAATTGTTAGAGTTTAGTCAAGGCCAGAAGGAATTTTCATCACCATGACACGCCTATATGATTTTGACTACCTTAAATTTACTTTTATTTAGTAAAACTGGGGTTTACAAGGTATAGATTATTTTCTTATTTCTCTTCAAACCCATAGAGTGTCGTTACAACCACAAGATTCCCCCAATCTATGTTTTGAGGAAAAATGTGAAAAATAAAGGTATTTTTTATCTGAAAATTTCCATTTTTTTTGTGGTAGAATTTTCAGTGTATGCGAATATGCATGTTTTGGTAATGCAACTGCATAAAAGCGAATGCCGGCCAATTAAAAGCAGGATCACGTGACAACGTCGGTATATAAAAAAAATAAACTACCGCAAATAGTCTAGCCCCTATGTGTTTTTAGTGCCCGGTTACCTTACAAAATATATCAAAGTAGAAGTAAAACAAAGATCAGGAATCGATACAATTAACTTACTCCACCCATCAAAGACACCAAAGGGAAAGAAACACAAACATGAAGTGACCAAACCATAATGGAAACCTAAACAAAGGAAGGCCATAAGGACAGTTACTTTCCAACGAAATGGCCAAATGGCCATCCAAAATAAAACTAGAACTGTCAGAGGATCTGACTATAGCCCCGCTATAGCCCTGTCAAAGGAGAAAGACTCATGAATTAAAGGTAAAGACTTGTGAGAGGGTTAAATCCCTAACAAGGTACCTACGCCTTATAGACTTTTCGCGTTATTAGATCTGAAAAACAGTCTAAGTTAAAAAATAAGTTTTGGATAATGAAAAAAGCACATGCACATCTTCAGACCTATATAAAAAATTGTGAGAGCTGAGTTGCGATCACAAGATAAAAAATAGCATAATGAGAAGAACTGTAAGAGGAGTATCAAGAACTGTAAGAGGAGTTGCGATCAGTCTAAGTCAAAAAAGGTGAAATAAGTAAAAAAAAATATTTAAGGATAATGAAAAAAGAATATATGCACATCTTCAGACCTATATGAAAACACCTGTAAAGTTTCAAAAGGATTGACCTAGAACTGTAAGAGGAGTTGCAGTAACAAGGTAGCTACTCCCTATACATTTTAACATTAGTAAATCTCAAAAATTGTCTAAGTTAAAAAAGGTGAAATAAGTGAAAAAAATTATTTAAGGATAATAAAAAAAGAATATGCACAACTTCAGACCTATATGAAAACACCTGTAAAGTTTCAAAAGGATTGACCTAGAACTGTAAGAGAAGTTGCGGTAACAAGGTAGCTACTCCCTATACATTTTAACATTAGTAGATCTCAAAAATTGTCTAAGTTAAAAAAGGTGAAATAAGTGAAAAAAAAAAATTAAGGATAATGAAAAAAGAATATGCACATCTTCAGACCTATATGATAACACCTTTAAAGTTTCAAAAGGATTGACCTAGAACTGTAAGAGGAGTTGCAGTAACAAGGTACCCACTATCAAATATTACAGACAGACAGAAAGACAGACAGACAGACTGACAGACAGACGGAATTCCGGACAAGCCAAATCCAATATAGCCCCCACTTTTTCAAAGCGGTGCTATAATCACAAGAGGGCCATCATGGCCCTGGATCGCTCACCTGATCCATAGAGTAACAAGTGGGCCCCAGGGAGGGCCATTATTGACCCAAAGGTTATAATGTGCATAATGTTGAGGGAGGTCTAAAAAGGTGAAGCTTCATACCAAATATCAACAAAGGCTATAATTGTCCACTAGATGAAGCTCCATACCAAATATCAAAGACCTAAGCCTTGTGGTTTCAGAGAAGAAGATTTTTCAAGATTTTCGCTATATTAGTCTATGTAGAACCAGGCTATAATTTGAACAATCTTGGTAGAAGTCCACTAGCTGAAGCTTCATACCAAATATCAAAGACCTAGGCCTTGTGGTTTCAGAGAAAAAGATTTTTCAAAATTTTACATATAGGTTTCAGTAAGATTAGATCAAAACTGCAGGGGCTACGGTGATGACAAGGTAAGAAATCGACATTTTCAGCCATCAAAGGGACATAACTATATAGTAAATGGGGCAACTTGGCCGGTTTTCGAACTCATCCGAGGTTTTATCCCCAGCCACCTTACATATAAGTTTCAGAAAGATCTGATCAAAACCTAAGGGGCTACAGTGATGACAAGGTCAAAAATCAACATTTTCAGCAATCAAAGGGACCTTACTCTATGATAAATAGGCCACCTTTGCTGGTATGCGAACTCATTCGAGGTTTTATCCCCAGCCACCTTGCATATAAGTTTCAGAAAGATCCGATCAAAACTGAAAGGGCTACGGTGATGACAAGGTCAAAAATCGGCATTTTCAGCAATCAAAGGGACGTTACTCTGTGATAAATGGACCAACTTTGCTGGTTTTCGAACTCATCCGAGATTTTATCCTCAGCCACTTTACATATAAGTTTCAGAAAGATTCGATCAAAACTGAAAGGGCTACAGTGATGAAAAGGTCAAAAATCAGCATTTTCAGCAATCAAAGGGACGTTACTCTACGATAAATGGGTCGACTTGGTCAGTTTTCGAACTCATCCGAGATTTTATCCCTAGCCACCTTACATATAAGTTTCAGAAAGATCCGATCAAAACTGAAGGGGCTACGGTGATGACAAGGTCGAAAATTGGCATTTTCAGCAATCAAAGGGACGTAACTCTATGATAAATCGGCGGACATGGCCGGTTTTCGAACTCATCCGAGGTTTTATCCCCAGCCACATTACATATAAGTTTCAAAAAGATCCGATCAAAACTAAAGGGGCTACGGTGATGACAAGGTCGAAAATTGGTATTTTCAGCCATCAAAGGGACGTAACTCTATGACAATTGGGCCGACTTGGCCGGTTTTCGAACTCATCCGAGTTTTTATCCCCAGTCACCTTACACATAAGTTTCAGAAAGATCCGATCAAAACTGAAGGCGCTACGGTGATGACAAGCATTTTCCCATAGTAAGTCTATGGGACCTTGTGGTTACCATAGGAACCAAAGTTTTAGAGCGATATCGAAAAAACGTTTATGTCATCAATGCCCCAACACCTGTAAAGTTTCAAAAGGATTGACCTAGAACTGTAAGGGGAGTTGCAGAAACAAGGTAGCTACAGCCTATACAATTTAACATTAGTAGATCTCAAAAATTGTCTAAGTTAAAAAAAGGTGAAATAAGTGAAAAAATTATTTAAGGATAATGAAAAAAGAATATGCACATCTTCAGACCTATATGAAAACACCTGTAAAGTTTCAATAGGATTGACCTAGAACTGTAAGAGGAGTTGCAGTAACAAGGTGCTACTCCCTATACATTTTAACATTAGTAGATCTCAAAAATTGTCTAAGTTAAAAAAGGTGAAATAAGTGAAAAAAAAAAATTTAAGGATAATGAAAAAAGAATATGCACATCTTCAAACCTATATGATAACACCTGTAAAGTTTCAAAAGGATTGACCTAGAACTGTAAGAGGAGTTGCGGTAACAAAGTACCCACTATCAAATATAACAGACAGACAGACAGAAAGACAGACAGACAGACTGACAGACAGACAGACAGACAGACAGACGGAATTCCGGACAAGCCAAATCCAATATAGCCCCCACGTTTTCAAAGCGGGGCTATAACGACACAAGTGATACACACAGTAAGTATTAACAACAACATAAATAAAGCGCCACAGATGAACCGTCTTGGAACGGTCAGTGAAAAGAATTCCACTGGGGGGGGGGGGGGCTTAAATCGATTTTACATGGCCATAATCCTCGCCCTTACCTCTGTCGTGGTATACACTACTTTTGTTTAGTCTGCGTGAAGACTTCCTAATTCATCAGTGTAACATCTCCGAGAACATACAAATAAAAAAAAACGACAGAGATGAAACAAGGTTGAGGACTCGACAGCATACAACAACAGAATTGCTGGAGCAAAAGAAAACCAAAAGTTAGACTCCGAGGGGCCCGACAAAATATATCAAGTCTATTAATAACGATATAAAATTTGGTTTCCAGGGGGTCAAAATTATATAGGCGTGTTTTCGTGATGATATGTAAAATCACCAATGAAGATGCAGTTCCTGATCCTTTGACAACAGTCTATGTACACAAATCGACAGGCATGCCAGATGTCAATAACCCAAGAGGCATATTAGAGCGATCTAATGATAACGGAAATTGATACACATCCGGGAAATCAAACTTCGATCTTTGCCACCTCTTATCACGGACCCAATATACACATGCATATTGGGTCTGAGCTCTTATCAGCTGTGATCTGCTTTGATAATGAGAAGCATATTCATTCCTGTTAGGGCAGTACCCTTTTCGGAAGGCAAAATAATTCCGAAAAGCAAAGAGAATGTCACAGACAAAATCTCTCTTGTAACGACGATAGAAATGCGTCATGTGTCAAGTGCATCAATTCATTACGATAACATATTAGTGTGACATAATACATTCTTTCATATTTCCAAAACAATTGTTTTTCTGATGGAAAAAAATGTGATATTTTTCTTATTTCTTCTCCAAACAAAGAATGCTGGTGCTCGTTAGAACCGCCTCATTGAGGCGGTTCTAACGAGTACCAACAACCTTTGTCTTGGAGGAAAAATAGGAAAATAATGTAAACCCCTGTAAATCCCAGAATTCTCTGTTTATTGTGAGATTTACTTGGGTGGTCATTAAACAGACTTGTTATCGTTATGTTCCGTTATGTTCCGTTAAATTCTCGGTTAACCCAATGCAAATCCTCATGGGTGGGGTTCGTCAACATTGCCAATAATGAAGACCTTCTTCGTGTCAGTTTTTGAGGCAGTTTTCAACTTGGTAATCCTGGGCCTTTATTTCTCCCTCAATCAGCAGATAGTTCATCATTTCATGTCCTTCCACGTCACTGTAGATATGACCCTGTCTTCCGTTTAGGTCGAAAAATAAGTCCACGTCATACCCTTTATCCGAGATATAGCCCTGTAAACAAATCAGCATGTTAACAAGCCAGTGCCATTGATACCCTTGTCGACCCCACTTTATAAATGCCAAAGTTGGATTGCATTGGTATACACTAATGTTCTTATCATTATATAACTCATCCGCGAGGCATAGTGCATTTTTTTTCAATATCTCAAAAAGACATTTTCTGGTATAAATTTGTGATATTTTTATTATTCTTACTCCAAACATAGGTTGGGGGTGCTCGTTAGAACCACCCCATTGAGTGTGGTGTTGTTACCGGGACATTAGAGATACAGATGACTCACTGAAACTTCAGGCTGACATAGATAGATTAGGACGTTTGGCCCGAAAATGGGGCATGCAATTTCAGCCAGTTAAATGCAATATTATGCATATTACTAGAAAGAGATCTAATAAAGTTGAGGCTTCTTACTTCTTAGAGGGGACGGTCCTCGAGAATGTGTATTCCATTAAATACCTTGCAGTGACAATCACACACAACTTGCGATGGAATACTCATATTAGCAACATGTGTACTAAGGCAAATAGAACGCTTGGTTTCCTTAGGCGAAATCTTCATCAGTGCCAGCAGAATGTAAAAGAGACTCCAAACACGATGCATCTCCCTCAACTACGACTTGTTCCAGAGAAACATCTCCGTCTCACCACTTTGTGTATGCGGAGAAACCGAACCGCAGAACAATATTTTCTTGATTGTCCTCTCTATACCAACCAACGAGTGAATCTTATATACTCTATATCTGCTTACTCGACAGTTTCAATTCAAGATATTCTCTTCGGTAACAATTTGTTGCCGGTACATGCAAATAATGTTATCTTTGAAGCTGTGCAGAAATATATTAAAGAGACTAAAAGATTTTGAGCGTCATTGAAGTGGCTGTACCATGCAACAGTTATCATGTCTTCCCCTTGACCCTCTGGATTCCAGTCATAATATATATTTTTAACTTTTGCCGTATCTTATTTTTCTTATCATATTTATATTTTCTACCTAAAAGCTTATCAATTATCGATTTTGAAATTACAAGTTCATGATGCTTTTTGCTAAATTTTGATGTCTTTGCTATCTTTCTAAAGATTTAAGCACGTGAAAATGATCATATGAAAAACGTCTTCACATACATGTATATTATCAAGTTGGATATTATTTGCTTGTGTCTATTCTTGACTGTCTACCGTCATTGTACAGGAGAACTTCGATGGCTCGAACACCGATGGCTCATTTACCATGGATGCGTCGAACCCATTCTTGAGCCCCTAGCGAAATCCTCTACATAAGAAATAGTGGGGGATCATTAAGGAGATTTTAGTATTTTATCTTGCAAATGTATGCTGTGTGTACTCATTAGAATCGCCTCGATGAGGCGATTCTAATGAGTACACACAACATACATTTTCATTATAGAACACCAAAAAGATGTCTAAAAGTATCTTGTTATGCCTCCTGACAGTAACCTCAGTGGCTCGAACTACCCCTGTCTCGAACAGATTTTCGAGGTCCCAAAGGTGTTCGAACCATTGAAGTTCGACTATAGAATGTAAATGTATATATTGTATTTGAGGAGAAGCACTAAATAAGCTGATAGCTTCCGTTCTAATCCTGGTTATACGGGCCTCCGTGGCCTAGTGGATAAGAGCGCTGACTCTTAATCATTAGGTCTCTCACCGCTGTGGTTCGAGCCTCGCTCGGGTCACATGTGAGACGCCAAGTTCTGCAACGGAAGGTCAGGTGGTTTTTCTCCGGGTACCCCGGTTTTCGCCCACCAGTGATTAACGATCGGCTCGATATGAGTGAAATAATCTTGAAAGGGCCGTAAAACCAAAACCAAAAAAAAATCCTGGTTATAAGGTAAACTTATATATTGTATTTCGTATGGTGAACAGAGAAATAAATAGGTTTAAACTAAAAGAGGCACCATATAAAGGTCTTGTTCGCCCAATCTTGGAATATGGGAGTTGTTTCTGGGACAGAATAGAGCTGCTAGATTTGTAACAGGCAATTACTGCTTTGAAACTGGGAGCATGACTGGAATACTTGGAAAATTAAAATGGGAGTCTCTCAAGAAAAGGAGGAAAGACAGTAGGCTCATCCTTTTATACAAAGGCCTAAAGGGTGCTGCCAGCATTCCAACAGACGTCCTTGTTCCCCCAGCTATTCACTGTAGAAATCATTCGTTGGCATTTCAGACCCTTACTACAAGA